>OY986437.1:100309637-100807137 GCA_963920525.1 Dichetophora obliterata
TTTTGAGAATTGCCCATATATTAAAAAACAACGCTTGTCAAAAAAAAAAAAATATTTTCAATTTCTATCTATAATAAAAATTTCATATCTTAATAGAAGCGTTAACTTCCGTGTTTTGTGACGTTTTATTTTCTCAGCAAAAAATGTAGAATTCAGAATTTTTTAAATTTGGACCTGAACTCAAAAAAATTTGACCTGTTATTAGTCGAGAAAAGATCGGAAAAAATGCAGAATTTTTGTCAATGATGTTGTGTTGTTACACACTGATGTTAACTTTTGAGAAATAAATTAAATTGCAAAACCACAAATGCGAAGAAATGTTACGAAGAAAAGTAAATATGTTATTTCTTATATTATATTGTTCTCGGTAGTAGAGAATCATTAGATCTTTATCATTGAATGAGGACAAAGATGTTTCAAGCAAATTTTTCATAATAACATTAATTCTGTGTTCATAAGCAATAATCGCTTAAGTCGACTTAAGACAGAACTGAGTAATTGATGTAAATGTGTTCCACGCTTATACATCTATATATATAAAAAAATGTTGTCAAATCTGTTTGTGACGAGTGTTTGAGAGTTCGGCTGAGTAAAAAATAAATCTGCCGATACCATTTTGTAGGGTACGTTCTCTAGATGGTTTAAAATTGTTTGAAAATGTTTTGATTTGGTCGAGTTATATGTGTTTGAGTGAAGGGTTTTGGACCTATTGGAAATTTTTTTTTTTGCAAATTTGATTTTAATTGATATGAAAAGTAAATGTATGAATTTTATGCAGTTCAAATTGTGTACATACGCGCTATTTTTGTTGGAAATAGCAATCAAAATAGCACGCAACCAATAACAAAGGGAAAAAATGGTCATACGACAAATGAACGAAATTTAATTGAATCTATATAAATAAAAATCAAATGTCGTTCGTTTGTAATTGCATCAGTTGAGAACGGCTGAACCGATTTGGATAATTTTTTTTAAAATGTTCGTAATAGTCCAACTTAGGTTTTTACGGAAAGAAAAATTGACCACGCCCACTTTGCGCCCACTTTTTTTGATTTATCTAAAATCGGAAAACGGCTGGACCGATTTGGATAATTTTTTTTTCAAATGTTCGTAGTAATCCAATTTAAGTGTTTACTGAAAGAAAAATTGACCACGCCCACTTTTGCGCCCACTGTTTTGATATCTATATATATAAAATTAAGTGGCAAAACTTCCTGTTCGCATACTCCTCCTAGACGGCTTGCCCGATTTCAATGAAATTTTCAGGGGTGATTGGGGTCTGTGTGGAGGGTGCACATAAGAAATTGCATGTGTGTATCTTTGCAGGTTTTGTACCACACCCCCTTTTGTCGCCCACAAATCAATAAAAATGCTGTATTTAAGACGGTTTTGGTGGTATGAAATCAAAATTTGGTAAATAAGTTCGTATGATAACTATAATTAACTTTGAAAAAATGGGCGTGGTCACAATTCATCTACACCTACTTTAAAGAAAATATCAAAATACTTCGAAACCATTGGTCCGATTGAGCTCAAATTTTGTAAGTACGCTTTGCTTTGAGTACGAGATGGTTTAAGGGGCAATGCCACACCCCCTTTTACCTCCCACATATAAATAAAAAATATTTGTTATCGAATAGCTTTAGTTAGAGTTATGGGTCGCACAGCTTAGAAATTCGGTATTCGACCACAATTTAGACGTACCGTTTCTGTGATGAAATTTTATGGGAGTGCACAAGGGGGAGGGGCACCTCCGATACAACCCAAATTTGTGATATCGAATAGCTTTGAAGTTATAGGAATTCATCTTTGGAATTCAGTTTTTGACCTCAATTTACACATGCAGTTTCAATGGTTTTATTTTATGGGCGTTAGACAGGGAGGCGTGACATCTCCCTTACAACCCAAATTTGTGATATCGTATTGCTTTGAAGTTATAGGTTGACAGCGTAAGAATTCGGTATTCGACCTAAATTTATACATGCATTTTCAATACTTACATTTTGTCGTCGTAGGGCAAAGGGGAGTGGCACTTCCCATACAACCCAACTTTGTGCTATTAAATAGTTTTAGAGTTATAAGTCGTACAACGCCGAAATTCAGTATTCGACCTCAATATACACATGCAGTTTCATTGATTCAATCTATGTTCATTGGTAAGAGGGGCGTGGCACCTCCCATTTAACGTAAATTTGCGAAATTCAATTTTTGACCTCAATTTACACATGCAGTTTCAATGGTTTTATTTTAATGGGCGTTGGACAGGGAGGCGTGACATCTCCCTTACAACCCAAATTTGCGATATCGTATTGCTTTGAAGTTATAGGTTGACAGCGGAAGAATTCGGTATTCGACCTAAATTTATACATGCATTTTCAATACTTACATTTTGTCGTCGTAGGGCAAAGGGGAGTGGCACTTCCCATACAACCCAACTTTGTGCTATCAAATAGTTTTAGAGTTATAAGTCGTACAACGCCGAAATTCAGTATTCGACCTCAATATACACATGCAGTTTCATTGATTCAATCTATGTTCATTGGTAAGAGGGGCGTGGCACCTCCCATTTAACGTAAATTTGCGATATTGAATATCAGCGTCAGAATTCAGTTATTCGGCCCCAATTTATACATGCAGTTTCATTAATTGCATTTTATGGGCGTACGACAAGGGGGCGTGAAACCACCTATTTAACCCAAATTAGAGATATCAAATAGTATTGGGGTTATAGGTCTCACAGCTTTGGAATTCAGTATTGGACCTCAATGTACACATGCAGTTTCATTGATTACATTTTATGAGCGTTGATCAAGGGGGAGTGGCACCTCCCATACAACGAAAATTTGTGATATCGAATAGCTTTGTAGTTCAAGGTCGCACAGCGTCGGAACTCAGTATTCGACCAAAATTTACGCTTGCAGATTTACTGATAAAATTTTTTAGAGTTTGTCGGGGGGCGTGACACCTTCAATTTAACCCAAATTTGCGATAATTTAACCCAAATTTGCGATATCGAATAGATTTGGAGTTATAGGTAACTCAGCCTCAAAATTCAGTATTCGACCTCAATGTACTCATGCAGTTTCATTGCTAAAATTTTATGGGCGTAGGGAAAAGGAGAGTGGCACCTCCCATACAATCAAAATTTGTGCTATCGAATAGTTTTGGAGTTATATGTCGCACAGTTTTGGAATTCGGTATTCGACCTCCATGTAGACATCCAGTTTAATTGATTACATTCTATTAGCGGTGAAGAAGAGAGAGTGGCACTTCCTATACAACCCAAATTTGTTATATCGAATAGCTTTGTGGATATAGGTCGCACAGTCTCAGAACTCAGTATTTGACCTCAATTTAGACATGCTGTTTAACTGATAACATTTTATGGGCGTTTGAATAGGGAGAGTGGCAGCAACGCGCCGGGTTTCAGCTAGTAGCTTTATAAAAACAAAAAAATCTGGATTTTCTAGCTTGACCTTAGCCAAAGTTATGACACAAAAAGAAAATACCCTTTCATTGATGACGGTTGAAAACTTTAAAGCAGGATTTCTCGAAACTTTGAAATCAGACTTAAGCTGTTATCGCTTATAGACACAGAATTGCAGACCCAACTGCTGCCTTTATATTTGCACATCACAATTTTCATAATATTTATTTTTTCACACATGAAAAAGCTTGAACTTTAATGATATATCTATGATAACGTTTAATATTTTCCTAACATGTCACTTTTTTTGTTCATTCAGTTGGTAGTATTTGAGGGCAGAATTTTAAAACCGTCGATCTTGAGAGTGCAAAAATTCTGCATATTTTCTACTTCTGAGTTCAACATTTTCGAGAAAAGAACACGATTTCATTTTAGAGTTCAGAATTTTTTTCGAGAAAAGAATGCAACAAATGCAGAATTCTCAAAGAAGGCAGAAGAAATTTAGAATTTTTTCGAGAAAAGAAAACGTTATTAGTTTGAGAGCAGCTCGACTGTTTCTTAGTTTCGTTTGTTTCCAATAAGCCAATCAGATTATTTGTTTATTTATTTATTTATTTATCCGTAGACTAAAAATTTGTTACAATCTTACAGACTATTGTAGATATTAATACCTTAAAATTAATTAAAAATAGTAAACAGTATCAGTCTAAATTGGTATTCAGATACATTAAATTTTAAAATATTAGAAAGACTGTTGCATAAGTGCATACATCTAGCTACTGGTTCATTATTAGCATAATTGGTCCTGCGGAGATTTTCTTCAAACATACGAGTACGTCTCAAATCCCTTGGTGCATCATCAATTTGAAAAAGATTTGACAGTTCAGTGCAATTAATTTTCCCGGTAAATCTATATATATAAAATAGGATGTGTGTATGTATGTAACGTATGGACTCCAAAACGGCTGGGCCGATTTTGATGAAATTTTCAGGTAATGTTCATCTTGGTACGGTGGGTAACATAGGCTATATTTGGACCCGATAGGTGGCGCTGGGGTGGACTTATATCGAAAATTTGAATTTATGGACCAATTTCACTGAAATACAGAATGTATGTTTGTTTGGTCATAAGAAAATAATTTGTGTATAAATGGACACGGTAGGTGGCGCTGGGGTGGACTTATTTCGAAAATTCGATGGCGTGAAAAATATATAAATACTTTTAATTTTATTTTATAACGAGGGGAGTAGCGAAGCACACCGGGTTCAGCTAGTATGTTATAAACAAAGAGAAGAGAACAAACCGATCTTCTATCTTTTAAGGATTGCAACCCAAGCAATTTACGGCGCGCCTCATATGTTGGGAGACCATCAGGCCAGTAAAGCTTTTTAACAGCGTATTTGCTCATTAGTTTTTGAACTTTCTCAATTAATTTGCTTAGTTAAGTTTGTTGTGTATATGTTTTACTTGTGTAGATGAATTCTCAAATGTGTCGAAATCTTATCAATATTATTCTTGGTTTAATTCTATATGAAGTGTTTTACTCTCCAGAATCTCTAAGGGCTCGCTTATAGTTACGACTTACGACCGAACCGAGCCGAGCTGAAACTTAAAAATGCATTGGGGTAAAGGAGATGCATAACTTGCGTTCTCTATTGCTCTCATACAATTTTGAGCTTCAGCTCGGCTCGGTAAAGCAATAAGTCGCCACTATAAACATTTAGTGGCACCCTAACACAATAAACATTTTAATTTTTCTATTTTAGTGGATATCTTTATATTTTATTTTTTTGTAAATATATCATACAAATTTTTTTTTTGAGCTTTGTTAGGTTCTATTATAATTTCTAAGAAATAAAAATATGAAAATATTGAATTGGTCCAACCAACATATTTATATTAATAAAAAAAAAATATGCATTTGCCAAAGTCCAACCCACTTTTTTTTTAACAACAACATAAAAATATATACCATCATCGTCCATGTTTAACCTGGACGTTTTCTCTTAGAGCGATGTTAAATTCATTAATATTTAAAGAAATTTTTCTCGATTACTTCAGTATGTGGGTTGGACCACTTTGCTTCTGAGCGCCTCATATGAAGGTATACATTTGAGTTGAATCATAAAAAAAATTTTCCATAATAAAAAACAGTTTAAAAAACAAATTTATTTCTAAGCACTGACAGATAATTCTTCAAAATGTTTTCATGATTAGCCCAATTTTATTCTTAAAATAGTCATGTTTGCAGATCTCATAGAAGGATTTAACCCAAAAAATCATCCACTTGGCTACGGGCCAGCCTTAAAAGCAACAAAGCCTAAATTTTTGTTTGCTATTTAAATGATGATGGCTCTTAAAAAAGTGACTTATAAAAACTTTTTTATGCTTCAAATTCTTTTAATGATGCTCAAATATGGAAAACAGAAAACTTTTTTAGTTGATTCCTAGTATCTCGTAGAAATTTATAAACTTTTTTAATGATTTCAACTTTGAAGAACCTTTGATAATAAAAAGATTTAAACTTTCTAATGTTATTTAAGAAATATTTAACGCGCTATAAAATAAAAAAGCGCTGAAGTCATATGCAATAAAGGTTAAAAAATGGTTGTTTGTTTTTAAATAGCGCCTTCGTGAAAGTTTTTTAAGGGACTTTAGCGAATTTAAGTCAATTGTGTTATGCCGAAAGCGGTATTTTGATCAAGATAATTTTTGCTTTCTGTCTCTGCTATCAACATGTTGTTTTTGTAAGCATTGTTCTGGCGCTGACCTGGAACATGATTACCGATACACGTATAAATTACTTTTTTCGCTTCATAATATAAGTTCATATCATAGTTAAGAATCTTTAATAAGCCTTATTTCACAAGAAGCTATTTAAAGTTCAAGGTTGCAAAGTATATTGATAAATATATGTGTACGTGTTACAAAACTGACAGATTCGAAAGAAAACTGTATAAAAACTGTATAAAAACTTTGCTTATTAAAAAAATAAAATAAGAAAGCTCGTAAAAGTCTAACCATAAACACAACTTAGAGATTGGAATAGTTGTACAATTTAGCAAGCTCTTTACTTTAAGATTTTGTGCAATTCAATAGCTTTAATGCCTCAAGCTGCTAATGGAATTGCGTAAATGTTACCGTAACGATATTCTAGCTTGGCTTCAATTGCAAAATGTTAAAAAAAAAACGAAATTTATGCGTTTGGCCTTTTGGCGTTGTTGCATCGTAACTGGTTTTACATTTTTTTGCTGGTTGATATGGTTCCTTTGACTGTTTGATGTGGTTGATGTCCCTTTAAGCATCAATGACGGTTACTGTAAGCCCTTTGCATTAGGATTAAAATTTCAAAACATGCTTGCTTGATGAGGTCATTAAAACTAGCTTTAGGTTGATAGACAGTCAGTTAAAAGAAAGGACGAGCAATACAGAGTAAAAATGATCAAATTTTGTATTATGAGGGCCTTTAATGCTAAAAAAAAAAATCAGGCAACAAGTTTTGGTCTGTCATACGTATCTTTTTCAATTTTATAATAGATGTTTTTTGAAAGTTTTTAGTGATTGTATTGTAATATGAAATATTTTAAATTAAATTTTGTATTTGCAAAATTCAAAATTAAAAACATTGCTTAAGCTTCAACATTTTTCAAACAAAGTTAAGAAAAGATTGTTTTACAAGTGATCAAAAATACCTTCTCTTTTTTCTGTTACACCGCACGATATCACTTTTCACACACGAAGTAAACCACACGCATGTGGAATTAGAGGCAAAGGATAGTAAAACTGTGTTTTCATTTTTTTTTTCTCTAGAATGTCAGAATTTTTTTTAAAGAACTTTTAAGTAACAAAACGTATTTGTTTAATACTTAAAAACTTTTTAACATGGCAATATAGGTATCAAATGGAAAAGGACAATCTATGCTCTTATTTCTAAAAAATTGACTTACTGGCCTGGTGTTTTAGTTCAGAATTACTCTTCACTGATATGTCACAAATAACAAATGCGTGTTATCATCAAACACAAAAACTATAAAAGTATTGTAAAATTTTAAATTAATTTAAAGTTCATTCTTAGCAGAGTTTAAAATTGCGTCATATATCGTAGTTGAAAATGTAACTATAAAAAAAGCGTTTCAATGTAACAGCGAAAAAAAACAAGTTAATGAACGCAATTGTTTGTAACAATGCTTGATTTAAGAAAGGATATAGGAAATATGAAAATTTTGCTCATACTTGCAATCATAAAAATAGGCTAAAAAACACCAAGCAAGTAACAAAAATTTGATTTTTTAACATTCCTACAATTTTCATACAGTTAATGCAATATAAAACTTTTGTACTTAGAATCTAGAAATTGCAACATAAATGAGTTATATGATTTAACGTGATGAAAAGCATTTAAAAAATAGAATTAAAATTTCGTTAGAATGGAAAATTAAACGCAATAAAAGCAATTTTTTAATAATCATATAAGCGCATGAGAAGTACATGCACAAAAAACATACAGGCACATATAATCAAGTAGTATCAATTTATAGCAAAATAAAATCGATAATTATTTATAAAATAATTATTTTTTACGGTAAAATGTGTGATATAAATAATGTGACCAACCGTTCCGAAAAAATCGGAATCATTCCGAAATTTAAAGTTAAGTTCCGGTGTTCCGTAGCTGAGCTAAAACAGGTAAAAAAAGTTAAAATTTTAAACAACAAAAAAGGTGTACGAACGTTACGTTCGTGACCATGGAAATACCCATTTATAAATTACATTTGATTACACAGTACAACACAAAAATTCCAAACAAAAAATCACTTATCCCAGCCAAAAGTACTCGATGAGAGGAGAAAAGTAATTTCTGGATTTTGCTAGATTGGTTGCCGTTCGTTTTTTATGAGCCTCTATAGTTTTTTCGCCAAATTCGATTTTGAGCACTTTTTTGCAATTTTCTTCTATTTTTCGCATGGCCATAGTTCGAAAAATGCTGTGAATTTTTTTTTTCAGTCTTCAGCAAAGTTGTAGCTCTTGACTCGGCCAACAAAAATGCTGAATATATTAAGTCGGAAAAATTTCATCTTCATGCTCAAAACCCCAAAAATGTCGAAAAAATTACCACTTTTTTCACCGATTTTTTCTGTTTTCCGACTACAGCTCTTGAACTATTGAAAATTTTACCAAACAATCAAGGGGAGAAATGTAGCCTATAAAATTATGAACTTTCTAGTACATACGAACTTCATATGACCACACCTTGACAAACATTTTTGCGTTTTTTTTTAAATTTCGTTTTTTATATACGAAACAACAAAATAAATGCGTACTTGTCAAAATCGTTGTTGTTGTTTTTTTAATGAAATTTATATAAGTTAACCCACATAACTCCATGACACGACTTGGCATCACTATTGTGTAAGATCAACCCTGGTTGACCTCATTTACAGCAGTGGTGACAATCAGCTGTGATGCGCGAAGTTGGTTGTGGTTTTACACTTGAAATCAACAGATGCAATGGTAAATTTTTGTCATTCTACTTTTTTTATATAAGTGATTGAAGTGAGTGATTAAAAATGGAAATATGCTCGAAATTAGATAGTTTCTGTTACGTTTGTGGTAAACTAGAGCCAAAACATGGAAAAAAAGAACGAAAAAATTTATTTTATAATAATTTTAAACTCGCATATAAACTTTATTTCGGTAAAGAGGATACAAGTGGCGACGAACATACGCCAAATACGGTGTGTTCATTATGTTATGGCAATCTCTTGGGGTGGTTGCATCAAAAAAATTTATGTTTACGGTATGTCAAGCCAATGCTGTGGGTAAGAAATACGTCCGGGGTACATGATCCAGACAAGTGCTACGCTTGCGTAAATTTTACCAAAGAAATTAATAGAAAAAAACGCAGAGCAGAAGTAAATAATGCCACTGATTCCGCTGAATTACCAATACCGATGCCCGATGATGCCGAAGTACCAAAACCACCGAGTCCGAGTATGCTATCAATGATGACATCAGAAAGGGGAAACACCAACTATGGTGACTTCGATCCAGATTTTTTCACTGAAATCGCAGATGATGCATCAAAGCCACTAGCACAAGAAGAAATCGATTTCCTCGTGGCCAAATTTCGTTTTTCGCAGCGTGATGCCGAATTTTTCACTACATTTATGAAGCGCAGAAATCTGACACAGAAAAACGTTATCCTCAGCGGTTACCGTAAACGCCAAGCTGAGTTCCAAAAACTATACAACGTCAATGATTTGAATACGTTCACATATTGCAACGACATAAAAGCCTTAGTGAACAAAATGGGTATGGAATATAATGCTGCCGACCGGACATTATTTATAGATGGCTCCACGTCAAGTTTGAAGGCTGTATTATTACATGTTACAAATAAAATGCCATCCATCCCGTTGGCATTCGGAACGAATATGAAGGAATGTTATGAAGTCATGGCAGATATATTGGACAAAATCAAATATACGCAGCATAACTGGAAAATTTGCTGCGACTTAAAAGTAGTAAATATTTTGCAAGGTGTCATTGAAAAAGGCGGCTTCCCTAAATTCTTCTGCTTCTACTGCACATGGGATTCGCGGTATAAACATGACCACTATAAGGCCACACATTGGGTGAAAAGAGATCTGAAGAATCAAAAGCATTTGAATTTGTTCAACAAACCGTTAATTGAGAATATTGATAATATTTTGCTACCACCACTACATATAAAATTGGGCATCGTGAAAAAGTTTATCGAAGTGGCCGTCAAAGGTAACGATCAGATTTTCGATTGTTTGAAAGGAATATTTCCGAAACTAAGCAATGATAAAATTACTGCAGGTATTGTATTTAATTTTTAAGCATTAATGTTGATTCACTTCACTATATTCGTACTGTTTTTTATGTATGCTACTTGTTGCTTTTTCTCATTTTATATACAGGTGTGTTAAATGGACCAGACATCCGCAAACTCATTAAAAGTGGAGCTTTCACGCAAGTATTGTCTGCCAAAAAACTTGAGGCTTCGATTGCAATAACAGCAGTTATTCAATATGTTTTGGGTAAAAACCGCGTGGACAATGAGAAAGCAACGCAATTGGTGAAGAATATGATCACTGCCTTTGATTCCATTCATGCATCGATGACATTAAAACTCCATTTTATGCACCATCATCTGGACGTGTTCCTGAAACAACTGCCCACAGAATCAGACGAGCAGGGTGAACGATTCCACCAGGTAACCATGCCGATGGAAATACGTTTCAAAGGTAAGAAAATCGACGCAATGATTGCTGAAGTATGCTGGTGGTCTCAAAAGATATCACAATTCGAGCACGAGTTGACGGAGGATGATAAAGAAGGACATACAGAAGAAGATATACCGTTATTCACTCCACAAACTGAAAATGACGCAGAAGATATCGCCGTGGCTATTTTAAGCTCAGAATCAGACGACGAATCAAGCGAACCAGCTGCAAAGAAATCTCGGCCTTCCACTTCTGGAACGTCAACTGTCAAATCATCAACTTCGCGCCAGACAGCCCAAATGGACATCGACGATACTGATTAACAAAAAAAAAGAAAAAAAATACAAATTAATACCCGTTTGATGCCTTTTTTTCATAATCTTTCATATATTTTCATGTTTTTCACTTTAAGGCCTGTTTCCAGCTCTTAAGTAAAGCAAATTTTTCATATAAAAAACTGAAAAGTAATCAAAAAGAAATTTTCTTTTTTCAAAATTACTTAGAAGTGAATCCAGCTCTTAAGAAAATTTTTTTTATTTTTACTACTTTTTTTCAATGAAAATCAGGCACGGAAACACTGTGACTGAAAAGAAATATATGCTCGAGGCATTGTTTCTTTAAGTAAAGTTGTGAAAGTATCTTTGCAGATATATTTATTTTTATTTTTCTTAGCTATAGTTTGATGATTGTTTACCAAAATGATGATATAAATGCATGTAAGGTAGAGGTAACGCAGAGTTTATGCAATCCATGCAAAAGAAAATATTTAGCAAACTCAAAAAATTCATACGGAAAAACATCTTTAAAATCGTTTAAATTGAATGTTTAAGCCTTCATATAAATGCCTGAAAAAAATCTTTGTTTCGTAAACTAAAATTAGTCCAGCGTAACGGAAATTAGATTCGGTTAATAAGATACCATATTCCAAGTTATGGTAAAAGTAATGCGACTTTGGTCAGTAGCCTAGGCTGCCAATGCAACAACAAAGAAGATAATATAAAGAAGTAATTACATCCTCAAAATAGTGTACTTTCATTCCCTAGTCTACTTAACATGCATATTCTCGGGGTAGAAACGAATACTTCTTTTCGTCTGAATTATTCTGATAATATTATAGAATGCTAACCCATTTCATAAATGCACCAAAATTGAGATTTCAAAAAGGAAAACTCTGATTTAGGCTCCTGGAAAGAGCCATGATCACTGTTTTTAGGAAATCGCGAGCTACCTATATATAATAATCTAGAACTTTTATGTTAGGTAAATACTGTAGACATCTGTGGATTATTTCAGTTAATAAGAAATCTTTTCCTCCGGTTGTTAAATAAGCCCTTTTTTAACTTAATGGAGTCTCCACATGAGGTACATACTGTCGTTAAATAATTACATTGTATTGTAATTGCAATAATAATGAATTGTGGCAGTTGCGACGATATAATGCGACATAATGAAAAAAACACTTACCCACTTTTTAGCACTCTCCTCGTCCTAGCCAGGTTTCGATTGAGTACGCTAGGTAAGCATTTTTAAGCAATTTAGGGGAACTTTACAACTACAAAAATAAACAACCTACTGGTTTTTCTTAACCACACTGGACTAAGTGTCATTTAATTCTTCTGGTGTGTTACACACTTAAACTTACAGGTAGTTGGGGGTTATAGTAGCAAAATAGAACAATAGAGCTAATTAGATATCGCTGATCGTTAGTATCACCATCAGAGAGAGAACATTTTGAGTGCATTCAAATGACGTTTAGAGTGTCACGTCAATATACGAGATACGAATATGCGCTTTGCATTAAAGTTAACCCAGATTATTTGAATAGCCTGCATGTAAAAGGCTACGTGAATACATGTACCAATCGCTGCAGATAAAAATGCTATAGCGTAAGGTTGCAGACAGAGTGAAAGCCGATTCAGGCAGGCAGGCAGATAGTCGCAGGCAAACTGTGTGAACAAGCGAGATAAAAGTCAGCTTGGCTTTAATTCCCTCTCGTTTCTTCGCAGGTTACTGCCTGCGCCTCTCTGCCTGCCTGTCCGAATCGGTGTTTACTCTGCGGGCAGCCTTAGGTTGCAAACAGAGTAAAACCAAGGCATAAACCAGGCAGGCGCAGGCAGTGCACTGCGAAGAAACGAGATAGAAATAACTTTTTTTCGCTTGTTCACATAGTTTTCCTGCGCCAGCCTGCCTCCCTGCCTGCCTGTTTTGGCGTTTAATTTGCGGGCAGCCTAAGAGCATTCGTGATAACGAACGTTTACGACACAAGAATGCACAACGAAGCAAGATATTAGTAGCATTCGCAAGCAAATTCATGCTTTTACGTTCATTCGCTCCATGAAAAAAACATTAACTGCAGCACTCAAAGTAAAGAGAAAACGCTAACGAGAATATATCGTACGTATTTACTGCATTTTCGTTTCGTGGCTGGCGGATTAACGGAAAGCGTCTGAACGTGTTGAAAAAAAATTACGTCACTCTAAGGAATTGCAGCTTTCATGTTATTTGCTGTGCGCCATTTGAAGTAGCTATTTGTAGCGGATATTTTATTAAGTATTAAATAGAAATGGGTACGCAAAAAATAACTAAATGGAAACAAACAGGAACAACAACAAAGAGGAACGCGTTGCTAGAGAACGGCAGGGAGGTGTAAAAGTATATATATATTGAGTTGCAGACACTCGAGTTCCAAGCGAAGCATCCGAATGTCTTCATTGTCTGAATGCTGCCTTCGTATTCATTCGCAAACCGTTGTTTACGAGCTTGAGCCGTATGAATTCATTCATTTTTGTGTGCAACTGTAGCTGATGGCGATTGTTATTCGAATGGCAAACATTATGAATTTTCTCATTCGAATCTCCGATCACCATTCAAATAAACCAAAAAAATCAGCTAACGGCTCGACAGCCTTTTTTTGAAAAACCATTCTGCCAAAATAAAAATAAATTATTTATTTTTGTGAGATGTCAAATTTACTTTTATACTACTTTTTTCTACTTACGAAATATATTCAAATATTTCATAAGTAATTACTTGAGAGCTGGATAGAGGCCTTTAATCAGAAAATTCAATACTAAATTGCAAAAAAAAAATAATACATGTGCCTTTTTTAAACTTTTGCTCAATAAAAATAATAAAATAAAAAAAAAAATGAAAATTAATCATATTTGTATGGCCAAATACGTATCAAGGAGTTGTCGTATGAAGTTGGTTTGTACTAGAAAGTTGTTTATAATTTTATAGGCTACATTTCTTCCCTTGATTGTTTGGTAAAATTTTCAATAGTTCAAGAGCTGTAGTCGAAAAACAGAAAAAATCGGTGAAAAAAGTGGTAATTTTTTCGACATTTTTGGGGTTTTGAGCATGAAGATGAAATTTTTCCGACTTAATATATTCAGCATTTTTGTTGGCCGAGTCAAGAGCTACAACTTTGCTGAAGATTGCAAAAAAAAAAAATTCACAGCATTTTTCGAACTATGGCCATGCGAAAAATAGAAGAAAATTGCAAAAAAGTGCTCAAAATGGAATTTGGCGAAAAAACTATAGAGGCTCATGAAAAACGAACGGCAACGAATCTAGCAAAATCCAGAAATTACTTTTTTCCTCTCATCGAGTACTTTCGGCTGGGATAAGTGATTTTTTGTTTGGAGTCAAAAAGTTGAATATTGGAGTCGTGTTATTTAAAAAAAAACATAATTTGAATTTATATAATTTTTTACTTTTATTAGTTATATTTTTATTTTTCTTAAAAATAAATCTTTTAAAAAATAAATTTATAATTCGAATTCGACTTTTGTTTCAGGGGTTTCAATTTTCTTAAATACGTTACCAAAGATACGTGGCCGAAAAAAGCCGCTGATCTAAATGAAAAAAATTTCATAATAAATTTCATAAAAGATTTTATTATTTTTAAAATTAAAAAAACACTGATCTTATTTAACAAAAAAATAATTTTGCGCACTTATCTTATTGAATTTTAGTATTTTTATGTTCATACATAAAGACTCAAAATATGAAATTTCTAAGGAGACCGTTTTTAGCTTTTTAACTTACTCTAGCTTCCATTGAGACAGTGCTACAAAAGTGCTACATCAATATTATCACTATAAATCATAATTTGCTTGTTAATAATTAGTGTCAATTGTTTCTCAATTATATCATAATAGTCTTTTAGTGATAAATTACCCTGTTTAAGAATACTTAGTTCATTTTTCAAAACATAATGGTCTTTTATCTGAGTACGTTTGGTCAAGCCATGCAATTATTGCCTTAAAATTAAGGACAGTATTAAAAGAAGCAAGAGTTGAGTTAGCTGAATCAGTTATTTTATTTCTGAAAATACCCATTGCAATAGCAAAATGAGCATCACTTCGCCAAGCCGGATATGATGAAGTCCTTAATCACCTTCATCTCCTTTAAATGCAGGTAAAAATTTAATTAAATCTTAACTTGAATTATTTTCCCTAGAGTCAATATTATTGTCTATGGATACAGGAAGATAAGGTTCTATGCATGGTAATTCTAGGCGACTAAGCGCGGAAGAAAGTTGATTAATCTGCTCTGTAAATTCTTGCTTAGTGCGCTTTACAGTCACTTTTACTATTTATAATACCTGTTCTTTACTGACGCTCATTTTGCTGCATTATTTTGCAAAAATTGGGAAAAAATTTCAATAAATTTGTAAAATAACTCTAAGGTGTAATTTAGATATCACGGAATTTTTGAATTATATTATAATAATTAAGAATTAAAAAATTATAAAAATAAACATATAGATTAAGCATTAAGTATTTAGATTTTTTTTTTATAAAAATTTTAAGTTTAAATTTTAAACACTTTCAGTTTTTATACTAAGTTTTACTTTAAACTCATTACTTACGTATATTTTAGTTTTTATTAACTTCAATCACTTTTGAATTTTTGCCTACACAATTTTCGTAATTTTTCTTTTTCTTCTGGCTTCAAAAATGTTGAAGTGGTCCTATTAAATACTTCCAAGTTTGGAAGGTTTTCGAATCGTTCAGCCCGTCGTGTTATTCTTCTTTTGATCCTTGATTAAAGAAAATTCAATATCCAGTCCAGTGATCAAATTTTAATGAAAATATTTAACGACAGAGCCAACGTTGGGCGCCAATTAATAAAACAG
Source organism: Dichetophora obliterata (assembly GCA_963920525.1). Classification (NCBI taxonomy): domain Eukaryota; kingdom Metazoa; phylum Arthropoda; class Insecta; order Diptera; family Sciomyzidae; genus Dichetophora; species Dichetophora obliterata. Next base: position 100,325,459 of record OY986437.1, read on the forward strand.
ATTTTTTATTTACAGCAATTCGACTTGCTTTTTTCAGATCTGATTTTATTCTCTCGAAAATATTCGATTTATCTATTTTGATATTTCAACAAAATAATTAGAGAAAAATAAATTTAAATTAACAAGTTTACAATAACAAGTGGAATTAACAAATTATTTTTATGGATCTCTTAAGCCATGTATTAAAATCTTTAAATTAAACTGCTTCAGCTGATTCGTTAACTTTGTAATGACTCAAAATTTGAAATTTATAAGAAAACAGTTTTGAGCTTTTTAACTTACTCCATTGAGACAGTGCTACAAAACTGTTCGCAAAACCGTTATTTAACTGCAAATACGATAATCTTGAAGCATAAACAGAAATTCTTACAGCGATTCTTTCTGCGTACTTAAATAATGCCTTTGTTTTAAGTTGTGACAGTTTTGCACGCAATAAGTGCGATATGTCAAAATAAAATTTTGGATACAAAAAAAGACGGCACTCTTTTCTTCAAAACAGCACTACTTTACTCTCCAATTCGGTACAATCTCAAAGGATCCATTTCCATTCCTGCTACATGCAAATGATGGGTGAGACTATTGCTGGTTCCTCATACAAAAACTCTAACTGACACACATCGAAGAAGAAGCAATAATTTAAACCATTTTGAAGATTTAATTTATATCTAAACCGGCATTATTATTAAACATTGTTTTTTTCTAAAATGGCTTATTTTCAAAATTTAACAAAAATTTGAAAATTTTGATAAATGCCGGCCAAAAATTAATTTTCCGTCTAATTAGTTTAAAAATGAATTATAAATAAGCGTTATGATCCTAACTATCTGAATAAAATACAAAACCTAGAAAATATTTGAGTACCGTAATGCAGAGGTAACTCAAGATTTTCTTCATTTTTTCCACATAAATTACAGGGTTGCATTCTCCGTTTTATTTAATTGCATAAAAGCCATTTGCCAAATTTTAAATTATTATATAAAAGAAAGATGCTTTCTTAATTAAATGAAACTAGCACTCAAATTGCTTTAGGCTAGATTTTCTTTTCACGAAAACCGAAAAATATTGAATGTATTTATATCGAAAACGACACCGTAGAAAAGGATGTACATTTTTGAAATAAGCAGCCCAAAATATATTAGAAATGGTTTTCAAATTTAAAAGCACAAACATTTTTTTGCATTTTGTGGAGTTGTACTACAATCCAATGCAATGAAACAAATTTATTTCAGTGTTTTTATTTCTTTGAGTTAACAATTGCGTTTTATACCGATATTAGATATATTTGGACAAAGTAACTCTAGTAGTATCAGTTTATAGCAAAAGGTTTTATAAACATTCAAATATAAATTTTTATGTATGTTTTCAATTACGTTATATACCGTAATTAAATATAAAAAAAAAATCAATACTAATATGTTTTTCAGGTAAAAAAGAAAGTTCAACGCAATGGAAGCCACCCTTTAATATTATGTGTTATTTTATAAATAACGCAGGAATTGAAAACACACATTTGTATCAGAGTTTATAATTGCGTTGTATACCGCAATTAAAAACAAATAAAAAATTTGTCTTGCTCTGTTTAGGCAAGATAGTTCAAAAGCATAAAAATTAATTATATTAAAAATATCTTCATATATAGAATAAGATAATATATCAGCTACAAATATAAAACTGAGCTTCGTGGTGGATCCAAAAAAACTCGCAGAATTGTAAGACTCGAAACAATTTTAAAGTTTTAGCCTTAATTTGTATGAAAACTAAATTCGCATTACATGTTGCATATTTTCAGGCAATTATTCTTTAAGTGTTAACATTTTAAACATATATGTTGCCCTCCTTTGTTTCATTTACACAAACTTATCTGTTTCAAAGGACTGCAAGGAAGCAATCTTTGTGTACTACTTTCAACAAACCCAGCAACAAGCGTTGAGTGCAACGTTTTTAGTCGCATTTGTTGCTGCAAAACTTATTAACTAGGTCATTTATGCACAACGCTAAAGAAAACAAAACCAAAAACAATTGAGCCACAACTTGTGCAAAGCAACAAAACTTTTGCCGGAAAACATGTGTTTTTGAACTTATTCTTCTGTTTATATTTTCCAAGCTGTTTCTATAGATGTTGTTTTAACCATGTTTTTGGTTGAAACATTTCTAGTGGCTTACATTTTTTTCTATTCCGAATCTTGCAATATAACAAGTTCTTGTTTCGGGTGATGATGATGAGTTTCATTCATTTCTTGTTCTTTTAATAAAAGTTTTGAAAGAAATATTTTTGTGCCCAGTCCTAGAACAAGCCAGCTTTATTTCATGCCACTTTCTGTGCCATAAAATACAAAAGTTTCAAATTTCTTAAGGTTTCTTCTTAGCTCATTAAATATAAAGCTTGTTTATGTAGCTGTTAATTATGTTGCCAAAATTGTAGAGCCACAAATTTTGATAGCTGCCAGAGCAACAAAAAAATTTATTAGCAAACTTTGCATACCTCAACGTCGGATTTTCTTTCTTTGAGGCAATAAAAAAATAAAACATAAAGTTTAGACCTGCCAACCTTTGTTGTTTGAACAAAAGCACAAATTAATTTTCTTCAAGCTAACGGCAATAATTATTGCTGTGCAGTTATAAAAAAAAGGGTCAGTGGCAAAAATATTGCCATTACGTACGTTTTTATTGTTATTGTTGTTGTTGTTATTGCTTCAATTGAACCAAACATCCAACACATTTTTAATTGTGCCATAAAACTTTTGTTCACTGCTTGGCAGCAAAACCTAGAGTTGCTGCGCATAACGCTATTGTTATTTTTATTGCTGCTAACAACATTTGGAATTAGTTAACCGTTTACAACTGTTGCTCTTTCAGAAAAAACAACAACAACAACAACATCAACATCAACATCAACAACAACAACAACAACAACAACAACAACAACAAAAACAACATCAACAACAGCAACAACAACACACACAAATCGCAACAGATTTTATTGCTTACCTAGTAACTCATACGATGTTTTGCACACGTACACATACACGATAGAATGCTATGTTAACGCAGCCCAAAAGTATGCAATTAACTTTGTAATTGAGGTATGATACATAAAATGTTGCTCTGCTAAATAAATATGCATAAATATATTATGTTGCATTGCTTAACATAATTTTTTGTGCGCTGAACTGAAATCAAACAAACATTAGACTAAAAAAATAAAATAAAAAATAAAGTTGCTGCAAAAATATTTTCAGCAACGAGCGGTTATTTTAGGCTCTGCTAACAGAATATTTCGGTTATTGCTTTGTTATTTGCATAAAAAATATATAAAGATATTTTAGAATGTCTCATTGCATAAAATGTTTACCTAATTTATTTGCCCATGCGCCAGGGTCTCTGCTATGGATTTTTGTTTTAAGACAACTCGGTCATGCATGAATAATAATGATGTCACTGGGGATGATGATGCTCCTGCTGGCAACTTTTTCAATACTTTATGGTTGTCGAAAGTTATAAAGTTAGCAATGAGGTTGTAAAAAAGGTTGAGCAAAGAGCAGAAGAAGTGAGCGGGCCAATATTAAAGCACTGAGCAAGCGGGATAAATTTAATAAAAGCAGTTTGCTGAAATAAGATTTTAAATAACTCTTAAGAACAATTGAATCTTATGACTAATTGGTTGTGTACAGATAAAAAATAAACATAAAAAGAAAAATCAACATATGTACTATTTCTTGACGATACTTTGCATATTAAGCGGAATAGAGTTGTCGATAGATCAAAAATCCACTTACTTCACCAGCTTTTCGGAGTTAAAATTAACATGATTAAATGATTTCTGTACAGATAATCTTTGCATTGTAAGATTTTCTCTGGTGTTTATACTTGTAATTAAAAAAACAACAAAGTTGTCTAAACGACGAATTGCGGACTTCAATTTACGAATTAAAGAGACCCGTGTGTGTAATTGGTATAAATTTAATAAGAGAAGGTTTATGACATCTCGCAAAATCAATACGTCAAATTTCATTATCGTGCTTTTTGTAGTTTTAAACTTATTAGCTAGATACTTACTTACTTACTTAGTTGGCGCTACAACCGTATGTCGGTCTTGGCCTCATCTAAGAATTTGCGCCAGCCATTTCTGTCTCTCGCTTGCTGGCGCCAGTTGGAAATTCCAAGCTTCGTCAGGTTGTCCTCTATTTGGTCTTTCTAACGAAGACGCGGTCGTCCTCTTCTGCGTTGACCGCCGCTGGGTACCGAATCGAATGTTTTCTTCACTGGAGCATCGTCTTTCATGCGCTGAACATGACAAAGCCAGCGAAGCCGCTCGATTTTAATGCGCTTGACTATGTCGATGTCAGCGTACAGCTCATACAGTTCATCATTCCACTGTAGTCGGTACTCGCCATTGACGCAGATTGGTCCGTAGATCTTACGAAGAATCTTTCTCTCGAATGCTCCTAAAGTCTTTCCATCTGAACTGCTCAGCGTCCAGGTTTGTGATGCATAAAGTAGGACGGGCATGATGAGCGATTTATAGAGCGTGATTTTCGTTCGTCGAGAGATGGCTCTGCTTCTCAATTGCCTACTGAGCCCAAAGTAACACCTGTTTGCAAGAGTTATTCTTAGTTTGATCTCAATGCTGATGTCGTTGGTTGAGTTAATGCTGGATCCCAGATAAACGAAGTCCTTCACAACCTCGAAGGAGGTATTGTCAACGGTAACGTGGGTTCCAAGACGCTGGGACTGTTTGTTTGTTGACACTAAGTATTTGGTCTTATCTGCATTCACTGCCAGACCCAAATTGACTCTCTTTCTAATCTGGAAAATGCTGCACTGACTTCGCGCGTATTATGGCCAATGATATCGATGTCATCAGCATACGCAAGCAGCATAACACTCTTGTAGAATATTGTGCCACTACGTCTCAGATCAGCAGCTCATTAGGTTGAAAAAGTCGCACGATAAGGAATCACTTTGTCTGAAACCTCATTTGGTAATAAATGGTGCGTAGAGGTCCTTCCCGATTTAACTGCGCTGCTGGTGCTGCTCAGTGTCATCCTGCAAAGTCGTATTAGTTTTGCAGGAATACCAAATTCAGACATGGTGGAGTACAGGTGCTTCCTTATTGGGCTGTCGAAGGCGGCTTTGTAGTCGACAAAAAGATGGTGGGTGTCGACTTGTTTTTCTTGCGTCTTCTCCAAGATTTGTCGTAGCGTGAAAATTTGGTCGATGGTGGACTGTCCAGGTCTGAAGCCACACTGATAAGGTCCGATCAGTTCGTTTACAATGGGCATCAATCTTTCACATAAAACGCTCGACAGGACCTTATATGCGATATTAAGAAGGCTTATCCCACGGTAATTGGCACAGATAGTGGGATCGCCTTTCTTGTGGATAAGGCAGAGCACACTGATTCCAATCGTTTGAAATGCATTCTTCCGACCATATTCTGCATTTATGCATTTTCTGTGAATGCATTTAAGTAGAGCTTCGCCTCCGTTCTTAAACAGCTCAGCAGGTAAGCCATCAGCTCCCGCGGATTTGTTATTTTTAAGCCGAGCTAATAGCTGTCAGAACTTCATCATAGTCGGGCAGCGGAACCTCAACGCTATCATCCAAAATTGGGGTTTCCGGAATATCATCTCTATTGGCGGGATTGTTGTAAGCGTCGCCATTTAGAGGCTTAGAGAAGCGTTTCCCCCATAACGTCAGTGTACTCTGGACATCTGTCACTAGATTCCCGTTTTCATCCTTGGAGGAAGAGGCCCGGGTTTTAAAACCATCGGCAAGGCGTCTTATTTTTTGAAAAAATTTTCGGGCCTCATTCCTGTCTCCATACATCTCAATCTTCTCCTGCTCGCGCTTTTCTGCCTCTCTTTTTTTCCACCTGAAAATACGTCTCTCTTCCCTCCTCTTTTCTTTGTATCGCTACTTAGCAGCGCGCATTACAACCGACTGCAGGGTGGCTTTGTAGGCGGCGTCTTTCTCTGCAGTGGCGTCGCGACATTCCTGGTCGTACCACGGTTTCGGCGAGGGCCGTTGGTAGCCAATCACCTCTTCAGCAGCCGCACGCATGGAGTTGGAAATGTGTGTCCACTGCGCGCATATATCATCGATTGGAGGAGTGCTTTGAAGCAGGAGTGAGAGTCGAGTGGCGAAAGCATCGGCTGTCTGTTTCGATTGCAGCTTGTCGACGTCTAGCTTTCTCTGTGTAGGGTTACGTGTATTCTTAGCTGCGAACAGACGTGTACGGATCTTGGCTGCAACAAGATAGTGATCCGAGTCAATGTTTGCACCACGGATCGTGCGGACATCCAATACACTGGAAGAGTGCCTTCCGTCGATCAAAACGTGATCAATTTGATTATTGGTTTTTTGATCAGGGGACATCCATTACGACCATGTTTCGTGCTGCGGCGAAGTCAATCAGCCTCATTCCGGTATTGGAGGTGTTGTCGTGGAGGCTGAACTTTCCGACTGTTGGACCAAATATATTTTCTTTGCCCACCTTAGCGTTGAAGTCACCAAGCACGATTTTTACGTCGTGTCGGGGGCAGCGCTCGTAAGCATTTTCAAGGCGCTCGTAGAAAATTTCCTTGATCTCATCATCCTTGTCTTCTGTCGGAGCGTGCGCACATATTAGGCTTATTTTGAAGAATTTAACCTTGATGCGGATTATGGCAAGTCGTTCGTTCACAGGTGTGAATCGCAGGACGTGGGGCCGTAGTCTCTTGCCAACTACAAATCCGCATCCAAAATCGTGCTTTTCCGCATGGCCGCTGTAGTAGATATCACAGGGTGCATGCCGAATGCAACCCTGTCCCTTCCATCGCATTTCTTGGATAGCAGTGATATCAGCTTTGTATCTTTCCAAGACATCAGTCAGTTGGATAGAAGCACCTTCCCAATTAAGGGTTCGGACATTCCAGGTGCATATCCGTAAATCATTATCAGTTTTTCGTTTGCGGTAGTCGTCATCAGATTTGGGGATAATTTTTCTTCTTTTCTTAGTTGTTTTCATTAAAATGGGTTTTTACGGGTGGGCTTCAAACCCGACGCATAACTTTTTTTAAGCCTAGGGGGGACCGCCGCTCAGATTAGCCGCCAAACTAACTGTTGTTAGTTTTGACGTTGCCCAGGAAACACCACGTGGAGGTTTGAGTCGACTTGAGGCGATTTCACAAAGATTATACTGGCTTCGCCAGGTTGAGACAGTCAGACATGTTACATTGTTACATCGCCCCCAGATTATTAGCTAGATATCGTCTGGAAATTTACAAATACTGCAATTGGCGCAATAAATTTTATAAATATACTAGCTCCATGCAAGAATAATAAAAAATTTTCTATCCCATCGATTGTCCATTATTTTTTTTATTTATTTAATTTAATTATCATGTTCACATATAACACAATGTATTTTAAATGCGGTAAGAAATAAAAAAATGACAACAAATAAATAAACACAAAAATTTTAGATTACTTATTTTAAATCAAAAAATTGTAAGCAATGACTAAATTTAACTTTAACTTTAAGTTATAATCAACGAAAAAATGTATTTGACTCAAGAAATTACTTAGTTATAAGCTTAAATTTTATTAATAGATTAATATTGAATTTATACTTATGTATAAATTACCTTTAAGAAACTTTAAAAAATAATGAAGAAGATTAATAAAATAGAAAATAAAAGAATGAAAGTATCAAGAAAAGTGTTGGAATATTGCATGCTTAAAGTTGTGCTTAGACCACAGTGGGTCCCTTTTCATCCCCTGTTGGACAAAGGATGCTACTGCTCGGTCGGAGCACTAATACGTGAGCATGCTCCCTGTATAAGCAACCTTTGTCACCTAAGCATATCCTTGCAGGTCAGTTGAGTGTTCAATCAAGTCCCAGAGTGGTCAATCTTATGCTTGCCAGCGCCGGATACGGGCACAAAATGTGTGCTGCTGTTTCCGGCTCCTCTAGGCATAACCTACACGTATCGTCCTCAGTCAGAGTCATCTTCCCGAGATGGTACATGAAGGGACCGTGTCGTGTGACCAAAGCAGTAAGCCAGTTTAAAGTCCTTCGTTTTTATCGGATAACTTTTGCTGCCTCACTAAGAAACCACTTCACGGCCGCCTTTGATTGCCTGCAATTAAGAGCTTCTTCCCACCTTGCATGGTGTTCGGAGTCCATCCATTGTTTAATAAGGCCTGCCACCATGTTGTTGCCTATGGCGATACGTGGTTCTGGTCCACAGAATTCTTCTGCTGATCCTTCTCTTGCTAAAGAATCAGCATTTTCATTCTCTTCTATGCCAAAATGTGCTCTCACCCACATAAGTGTGAGCTGGGCGCCCTATTGAGTTTTTTAAGACATTCAACCAACCTGAAAGTGGTGTCTGTCCCTTGTATACACCTAATCACAGACTGATAGTCGAGAGAAATGACAATTTTCTTGCCATTGATCCGGCCATCTATCAGGTGGTGCAGCGCATGCACTACACCAAGTATTTCCGCCTGGTATACAGACATAAACCTCCCAAGCCACAGTACACAGGATAGGCTTAACTCCTCTGGGTAAACGCCTGCCCCGGCTCTGCCATTCATCAGAGAGACGTCTGTGAATATACTGATGTCGTTACCAGCGATTTCTTCACAAACGGCTCCATCTGTTATAAGAGTTTTATAACATTTTTCAGCTATTTTTACTACAATATATGCCTTACGTTCACAGGCATACACGCCTCCCTGACATCTCTCTGTGCAATATCAAGGATGCGCATATAACCATGCAGGACCGTTTCCTGAGGACTGAAAGAGCCACTGTTTTCTCTATTTCTAAATCCAATGGCAGCATACATAACAGAACCTCCATTGCGCTTGTTGGAGTGGTGCGTATTGCAACTGTTATTCCAACGTGTGTTGGAACACGCCAGCTGTTGGACTCTGTCCAGTCCCTTCTTAGTGGTTTTCTGGCTGACTTTTGTCCACCAAATCACCGAAGCATCCGTGATGACAGGTCTAATCATCATAGTGTAGACCCATTTCATAGCCTCTGGGTTTAGCCCCCATTTGAGACCATAAACGCGTCTACACTAAAACAGATTCCTCTCGGCTGTTTAAATTCCATCTTCTACATGTTTGTTCCAGTTCAGTTTGCTAACGAGGGTTACTAGATATTTAACCTTCGTGGACATGTTGATTTCAGCTCCAAAAAGTCTGAGTGGTTCTCTTCTCAGGCCTACCCTCCTTCTAGTAAAGAGAATATTGTCTGATTTGCCTGCCAAATGTCAGAAATGGTGTCAATGAACTTACCGCAGACCACTAACGCAATGTCATCTGCATACCCTATCGTGTGTATGCCCAATTTATCCAGTCTAACCAGTAGTGAGTCCACAGTTATGTTCCACAGGATTACCGATAACACCCCGCCCTGGGGACATCCTCTACTTATTCTACCTCTAGTCTTGACTATACCATTCTGCATGTTAACAGCCCTGTGCTTGAGCATATTGTCTACCCAATTTGCTATCATTGGGCTTACATTGCGCTCTGTCAGGGCTTGCCGCAGCCTTCCAAAGCATATTTTGTCGAAAGCACCCTCGATGTCCATAAATGTGGCCAACGCAATGCCTCCTTTTCAGTCACTCTTACCAATTCGTGAAGAGCACTCTCCGTAGACTTGCCTGCTCTATACGAATGTCGGCATCAACTCAGAGGATTTCGCTTCAGTGAAGTGCTCTCAAGACAGTCAGCTATCACTCTTTTCATCGTTTTCAAGAGGAAAGATGTTAGGCTGATCGGTCTAAACGACTTCGCCTCCGCATAATCCTTTTTTCCGGGCTTCAGGAGAAAGACAACTTTCGCCTCTCTCCAGACTCTCGGAACGTACCTAGTCGTTAGGCAAGTAACGAATATACCCCACAGCCTAGGTGCATTGAGAATTTCCCCCCATTGCATCATGGCCGGAAATATACCGTCCATCCCTGATGTTTTGTACCGTCCATCCCATCAGAACTGCCATTGACTCCTCTAGGTTCTCTGCCATGGTTCCATGCATTTTTCGGATCAGTCCCACTTTAAAGAATATATCTTTTGAAACCATTTTCTGAAGCCTACATGCTTCTGATATAGTTTCCATCCCAGAACAGAAGTCTCTCCACGACTGCCTTTTACGTTGTCGTATGAGGTTCTTCAGTTCCCTTTTCCGTGCCTTGTTTACAGGGATTACAAGGTTCATAACTCTGGTTGATCTACAAAACTGTAACTTATTAAATAAGTAATTAGAAGTTTGTGTGTAAATCAAGTTATGCAAAACAATACAGATTCTAGCATCCACAGAATTGAAAATATTGCATCCAAGTACTCGATTGCTCAAATGACTTATACTGTCAAACTTTTTAAAACCATAAACGTATCTGACAGTATCATTAAATACACGTTGTAACTTAAGCTTTGACCTAGAATCAAGCTTACTGTATACGACTTCTGAGTAGGAAATTATTAGCATTATGAGTTGAATCAATAACTTTCTTCTAATCTCAACAGGCACAAATGATGCAGTTCTCCTCAGGTTCCGTAGGTTATAGTAAACTTTATAAACAACAGAGTTTATATGATCTTCACAGGAAAGTGAGAAATTAATATAGTAACCGAGATTTTTAACTTTACCTATAAATTTCAATTCGATTTCATTCAGAAAAATGGCTGGTATATCAAAGAAAGAATATCTAGACTTAAAAATTGGCAGAAAAAATGATTTAAGAGGGTTAAGATTAAGCTTATTAGCTTAAGCCCAATCTAATATTTTTCTCATGTCTTCATTTACCTCAATACATAAATCATCAACAAGATCAATTGGTTTGGACAAGTACAGCCGAAGATCATCAGCATATGCATGCATGGTTACATGACGGCATTTGCTGAAAATATCATTAAGAAACATTGCAAATAAAAGCGGACCAAGTACCGAGCCTTGAGGAACTCCACAGGATAAATTGCTGAAAGCAGGCAGACTATCTCCCACCCTTCCTCTTTGAGACCTTCCAACTATGTAATTATATAACAGACGGACCGCAGTGATAGAAAACCCAAAATTAAGCTCTAGTTTTTGACATAGCAATAAATGGACAACAGATTCAAATGCTTTTGAAAAATCCAACAGACAAAGCAAGCTTATATGCCCCATATCATATCATAATCTTATGTCATCTAGGATCTTCACAATAGCTGTAGAGCAGTTGTGGCTAGGTCGAAAACAGGATTCACACGGTTCACGGGCATTGGAATTTTTAGCTATAGGAATGATTGTAGCTGTTTTCCACGCATCAGGGAAGATCAGTTTTTGCCTCACAAACATTTTACCTTAAAAATTATACTAGTATTTTTAGTCACAATCAAAAAAATTGGTTGACTTGGTGACAAATTCAGTTTGTTTTCTCAACTTTTTTCACGTATGGCGAATTATATAATGAGACTCTCATTTTTCGATCTGGACTATTAAATTTATGTGCAGGTGGCCAGCGTTGAAGTATTTAAAAATGTCATTTGACCTCTTTGCGAAGTTTAGATCCCTGCCTCAAGTCTAAAATCTTTTATCTTTTAATCTTAATTGCATCTCTCTTATAAAACTGGAACTCTTATTAAAGTGTCTTTAAGATAATTCAAGCAATTCTATTGTGACTTGCATCTAACCAGAGTTTCATCAAAATGTTCATCAAAAGTTTTAGTGCTACACAAATATGTTTGAGTTATACTTTAACCTAAGTATTACCTTCATGACACTCAAACTTTTACTCATTGTAACTGAGTCGTTTTATAATTAATCATTAAACCACCACAACTGCTAAAGTGGTTGTAAATGTCCAATAGCAGATGATAAGATTTCGTTTGCTTGGTTTTGTTCACAGAAAGATCTCTGAACAATACACGTACAAACATCACAAACTATGATGCAAATATAAAAAATATTTGTTATAAAAATTAAGATAAAGAAATATGTTAAATTTTATGAAAAAATTCAAAGAGAAAATGTCAGCAAAAACAAGCAACACAAAGAATTTATGAGTTGCAAAAGTTTTGCACAAATGTCGGTGGTAGAATTCATTAAAATTATGCGCAATAAATTATGTATATCAGGTATTTTTTTTTAGCTCGAAGTTATGAGATTTTTTTTTTATATTTCAAGCACTAAAAATTGTTCTCCTTACTTTGGCGCAGTTTTGTTTATTATGACGTTAGCTCGGGCTGTTTTTGAATTGCTGCATACATTTAGGATTTGGCATTAAATACTCAGATAATGCTGCATAAATTTTAAATTGTTTTAGATAGTTTTGAGGATTCATTTAAAGGTGCAAAATAAATTAAAAATGTATTTGAATATAGGAATTTTGTAAAAAGACGTTTTAGTAAATTCTAGCACGATAAAATCCATTTCAGTTTGTGCTCTCTTTCAAAAGTAAACTGTTTTCCTCCAAACAGTTATAACTTATATATAGTTAATATTTCTGGTCTTCCTCCCTCGCTCTTTGTTTTCATATGTGTTTGCTCGAATTTCAGAAGTTGATGATATTTAATGCCGAAGCATTGAGAATTTCCGCTTTGAATTTTCAACATAATTTATTGTTATAAATTATGTATGATGCGACACCATAGATGGCGGCGGTAGACTGCTTGTTGTTTTCAACAGTTATGTATTGTCTGGCGTTTCTGATGTTTCCTGCTCGTTTAATTGAATAGTCGTGTAGCAATTTTGTGCGCCTTGACTTCGTTATTGTTAGTCGATGTTCATGGCAAATGCGATAAATTTAACGTATTCTTCAAGTGAGCTGGTAACAAACTATGTGATTGGATTACAGCTGCTGTTTAAGTGTGCGTGTGTGTCAAGGACAGTGACTTATGATGGCATTTGCATCTGTGAAGATCTTATGCCCATTTTCATTTCACACATTTGGTTTTTTGCTTTAAGTCGACTTCAAGATTTATTGAAAAAAGAATTGCTTTTGGAAATGGTCAACTTAAATATGTTGTTTGCTTCAAAGAGTCGACAGTATTTTGAGTAGGGAGCACATCTAGACTTGATTTAAATCAGTGATGCTCATTCTATAACATAGACGTGTTTGCGTCTGTGTCAGAGAGCTTTAAGCTGAGAAAAATCAGTTGTGTAAGCTTTCTGTAGCACAGTTCTTCGATGTTTAAATTTCAAATTAAATAAAAGTGAAACTATTAAAAGATTTAGCCTTGAATTGATGTGATATTTTCTTTTCACCACTTTCTTATTTTATCAAAAAAGTCGTTTCTTAATCTATTGAACAATTTTGTTCTCTCTTCGCCGAAATAGGAATTTCTATAATGCCTTTCTAGAAAAAATTTTCTTGTGTTAACTTATGATGTGTAGCAAAGCAAACATTGCGCATTATTGTGCATAATTGTGCAGAAATAGTTTAAAAAAAATTACCTATACGAAACATATATTTGCTGTCCTTATAAAGAATATATTTAATATTAGAGTTCATCCATTCCTTTTTTTTTAGATGCATTTAAGAAAATAAGCCACGCAGTCTTCACCGCTTGAAATGCCGGAGCAAACTGAGGTGAATTTTTGTATGCGTGAGCTTTATATTCGTGTGAAAGCACAAAAGCTTATCGGACATTTGTGCGCGTTTGAGCATCAATGATTTAAATTTAAGGTAAACTGGGTCATATTTTTCATAAAATTTTTCACTCTGAACACATACTAACTTTCTTCGAACAAAAGATTTCGAGTCTCGTTCGTCACGTTTTTGTGTAAACGAGCAATGATATTTTCTATTTTTTATGTTTTTTGTATGGACACCTCCAGAAGGGTGGCAGATAGAGTGTAAGTGTGCTTTAAAGAAATGTTGAGAACAAAAAATCAATAGGACCAGCTCATACATTTCACCCCCCAGTAGAAAATTTGAAGTGAACAAATTAATAGGACCAACAAATACATTCGACCCCCCCCCCCCTAAGGGTCATGTCATAGATTTTTTGATATCAACTTTAATAGAATGTTTTATTTTTTGTGTTTTTTGTATTGGGTCCCCCAGAAGGGTGGCAGATGAAGAAATGTTGGGGGAGAGAAATTAATAGGACCAACTCATACATTGGACCCTCATAGGGGTAAAAGGACTTTTGATATGAACTATAACAGACATTTTTTTTCTATTTTTTGGTGTTTTTGGTATGGGGGCCCCCAGAAGGGTGACAGATAGAGATTAATAAAATGAGTGAGCCGTATTTTTGCCAACGGCTTGATTTACAGTCATACAGGTGCTGATACTCTCAGCATAACTGAAGATAAAGTTTTTACAATTTTCGGGGGAGATTTTAACGTAACTTTTTCATCAAAAGATTTTTTACCGCTGACTAATTTTCTTTGCGAAAAATTTTGTCTGCACATAAATAAAAATCGCAATAAAGCAACAACTTAATCAGGAACTACAATAGGTGCAATTTGTGTACGTCGAAATTAGCAAATCATAAACTTATATCTCATATTTTAGTCAAACAATTTATATTGGTCTTGCCAATTGAAGCACCAACCAATGACAGTACAAATATTGAATTAATAGAATATTTTTTTGCAAATTTTGCATTGTACTTCTTTTGAGAGGCTCTGCTCTTTCTTAATTTAATTCATTTTTATTAATTTGTATTAATTTTATTAATTTTGTAAATGTTTTCAATTATTCTTATAGAAATTTATTAATGATATCTGATAATGATTCTGATATCTAAAATAGCAAACGTATGTTAAATATGTAATGTCATCGATATATCTAGCAAATGTTGCATCAATCGTGTTGTAGAAATATTTGGATAGCTTATCATTCTTAAATTATATTTATCAAAAAGACATTGTCTGAGTGCCTGTAAACACTCATGTCTTAATTCGCAATTAAAATCTAAACCTAAAACAATTTTTATCTTGTTATAATTTTCATCTCGTTTAATGGAATTTTCTCCTATATAACACAAAAGTTATCTGTGAATAAATTTAATTTTGCTTCCGATTTGGTTTTTTTTTTTGGTTTTTATTTTGTTGTTTTTTTTCTTTGGTTGTATTTTAGTCTTTTTTTTCCTATATTTTTTACATTTTTTTGCATTTTTTGCATTTGTTTTAGTAGATTTTGCTTAAAACACAGAACTTTTTCGTTTTCTAGAAAAGATCCAAATAAATAAATAAATATTAAAGTATACACACAAAACAATTTTAACAAGTATTTACGATACCTTACCTGAATTAATTAATTCCATTAATATGTTCAACGTTTATTTATTGCAAAAAATAAATACAGTTTGATGTGTCTTTTATGTGCAAAAAAAGCCGAATATTTTTTAAGACAGCAATTGTTGTAAAAGCACTGTAACTGAGCAGCATTTTTGCCTTTTATGAATTAAGATTGTGATCTGGTGCAACCTTGCTTGAGTAAGTACTTCATATTAAGGTAGTGTTCCTGGTTGGCAAAAATTTTTTCGATTTTTTTTTGCATATGGGCATTTCTAGGGTCCCCAACGTGACATTCGCACGGCTTTGAAGTGAAAAAAAGTAAAGATTTCTTAAGAATTTTTTTTTTCTTGTTTCCATTTTTAGATATAGTTTTAGGAGCACTATGTTTAGTGCAAAACGTAGGCTTTGTCAATTTGTTGTTTCCAATATATTACCAGTAAACATGTGATTCCCAACGCGACAAAAAATAGAAGTCGTTTTCAACTGCATCTACATAAATGCAAAAATCTGCGAATTGGAATATAATTTCTTAAATTGATTTTTTGTAAACTATAATAGAATAATGTAGCTTTATATTGATAGTTGTCGTATTGAAATATTTGCATTCGTTTTTTTGTTACAACCTCTAGGATGATTCCCCACGTGACATTCCTAACACGACTTATTTTCCCGTCACTTTTGTAATAAGGATTAGTTCAAGTAATTTTAACTCAAAATTGCACTTACTAGCAAAAACTTCAGATTTATTATTTTATTTTATATATACAAACATATATAGAGTAAAATTATCTCAAATAATTTTTCAATGAATTCGCCGTTTGAGCAGCTTTTATATAATTTCGACAATTAGTCTAAATGATAATTGTCTACAAATTGTTGACAAAGAAAAAAAATTTAGGATTCTATGTCAATTCAAAACTTACTTGTCTTGACCATGTGAATCTATATATATAAAAATGGATGTATGTATGTGGGTATGTGGGTATGTGGGTATGTGGCTATATCACGTATAGACTCCAAAACCGCTGAACCGGTCTTTATGAAATTTTCAGGGAAAATAAAGCCACATCTTGAGAGTGTTCCTGTGAGGTTTTATAACGATTGGAGAAAGGGGCGTGGTACCTCCCATACAAGCCAAATTTGCTCCATCGATCACAAACAAAAAAAAAAAGAAAAATATTTCACGGTTTCAATCGTAAAAAACTAAGATTTGGTGATTTTGTTCAGATAGTTACTGTCGGTAACTGTACAAAAAATGGGCGTGGTCGTTATATAAATACGCCCACTTTTTCGAAATCATGGCAATTCCGGAGTTCTGCACATTTTTACAGTGAAACTTGCTGTTTAGGTACGAACACAATTTATAAATGTTTTCACGCCCACTTTTAACGCCCACAAATCAATATCTATATATATATAAAGCAAAACGATGTGTGTCTGGTAGTGTGATGTCTATAGACTCCAAAACTACTGAACCGCTTGACCTGGAATTTTGGCAGTCGATTTGTTTCAGGTACGAGATGGTTGAGGAAAAAAATTTGCCACACCCCCCTTTTACCGCCCCCAAAGCAATAAAAATGTTACATTTCAGTTGGTTTGGGTCGTATATGGCTAAAATTTTGTAATTTAGTATGTACGGTTACTGTCGACAACTGTCCTAAAAATGGGTTTCCACGCCCCCTTTTACCGCCCACAAATAAATGAAAATGGTTTATTTCAGACGGTTTTGGTCGTATAAGACCTAAATTTGGTACTTTGGTTTGTGAAGTTACTGACAGTAACTGTACGAAAAATTGGTTTCCACGCCCCCTTTTGCGCCCACAAATCAGTGAAAATGCTATATTTCATGCAGTTTTGGCCGTATGAGACTAACATATGATACTTAAGTTTGTATGGTTACTTTCGGCAATTGTACTAAAAAAGGGCGTCATCGCTATATAGCCACACCCACTTTTTAAGAAACCATCAAAATTGACTACTGGGTCGATTGAGCTAAAATGTTGGCTTAGTTTGTACGGTTACTGTTAGCAACTGTACTAAAAATTGATCTCCACGCCCCCCTTTTACCGCCCACAAACCAATGAAAACGTTTTATTTCAACGGTTTGGGTCGTATTAGACAAAAATTTTGTAATTCAGTACATATAGTTACTCTCGGCAGGTGCACTATCAATAGGCCTGCCCTACTTTAGTTAAACTCACTTTTCGGGGAGTTAGCGTCCAGTGAAGTAAAGTGCGCCAGGCTTTCCCTAAATTGAGCTGAAATTTGGGCAGTCGATTTGTTTCGATTACGAGATGGCTCAAGGGAACTATTTTACCGCACCCCTTTTTACCGCTTGCAAAACAACAAAAATGCTATATTTCGCACGGTTTTGATCGTATTAGACTAAAATGTGGTTATTTAGTGCACATGGCTACTTTCGGCAGCTATACTGAAAATGGTGAATATATTTGACATTTCTTGACATTTTCGTGTATGGCAGTAAGGCGGTCTGTGGCAGAACAACGTTTGCCGAGGTGATAGATTGTTCCTGTGAGGTTTGGTAACGTTTGGACGAGGGGGCGTGGTTCCTCCCATACAAGCCAAATTTGCGCTATCGACCACAAACCAAATAAGGGATATATATCAGACGGTTTCGATCGTAAAAACTAAGATATTATCATTTTGTTCAGATGGTAACTGTCAGTAACTGTACAAAAATCACTTTTTCGTCGCAATTTATATACGCCCACTTTTTCGAAATCATGGCAATTCCGGAGTTCTACACATTTTTATACTGAAACTTGCTGTGTAGGTGCTCCAAGAGGCAGTCACGATACATAAATGTTTTCACGCCCACTTTTAGCGCCCACAAATCAATATCTGTACATATAAAAATGAATCGTGCTTTGTTCGGATGCTTAAAACTTGAAAACGACT
Source organism: Dichetophora obliterata (assembly GCA_963920525.1). NCBI lineage: Eukaryota > Metazoa > Arthropoda > Insecta > Diptera > Sciomyzidae > Dichetophora > Dichetophora obliterata. Next base: position 100,343,607 of record OY986437.1, read on the forward strand.
AGACCAAATAGGATACTTCCTTCTACTGGTTTGTTCGTAACTGCTACGCAAAGGTTTAGGAAAAAAGTAATGCCACACCCCTTTTATCGCCCACAAATCAATAAAAATGCTATATTTAAGAAGGTTTTGGTCGTATTAAATTAAAATTTGGTAAATAAGTTCTTATGATGACTGTCACTAACTTTAATAAAAACGGGCGTTGTCACACTTCATCTACGCCTACTTTTGGAAATATCACAATACTCCGATACTATTGGTCCGATTGAGCTCAAATTTTGTAAGTGGCTTTGCTTTGAGTACGAGATGGTTTAAGAAGAAATGCCACACCTTCTTTTACCTCCCATTAATATAAAAACAATTTGTGTTATCGAATAGCGTTATGGGTTGCACAGCTTAGAAATTCGGTATTCGACCACAATTTAGACGTACCGTTTCAGTGATGAAATTTTATGGGAGTTGGACAAGGGGGAGGGGCACCTCTCATACAATCCAAATTGGTGATATCGAATAGCTTTGAATTTATAGGAATTCAGCTTTGGAATTCAGTTTTTGACCTCAATTTACACATGCAGTTTCAATGATTTTTTTTTTATGGGCGTTGGACAGGGAGGCCTGACATCTCCCTTACATCCCAAATTTGCAATATCGAATTGCTTTGAAGTTATAGGTTGACAGCGTAAGAAATCGGTATTCGACCTAAATTTATACATGCACTTTCATTTCTTACATTTTATGGGCGTAGGGAAAAGGGGAGTGACACTTCCCATACAACCCAACTTTGTGCTATCAAATAGCTTTAGAGTTATAGGTCGCACAGCATCGGAATTCAGTATTTGACCAAAATTTACGCATGAAGATTTACTGATAAAATTTTTTAGAGTTTGTCGGGGGACGTGGCACCTCCCATACAACCCAAATTTGTGTTATCGAATATATTTGGAGTTATATGTCGCACAGTTTTGGTATTCGGTATTCGACCTCCATGTACACATGCAGTTTAATTGATTACATTCTATGAGGGGTGATCAAGAGGGCGTGGCACTTCCTATACAACCCAAAATTGTTATATCGAATAGCTTTGTGGATATAGGTCGCAGAGTCTCGGAATTCAGTATTTGACCTCAATTTAGACATGCTGTTTAACTGATAACATTTTTTGGGCGTTTGAATAGGGAGAGTGGCAGCAACGCGCCGGGTTTCAGCTAGTAACATAATAAAAATAATATATTATTCGCTAAGATGTCTGCGGTTAACTTCTAAATTTACCCCTAAAAAAATAAATAAATAAATTGGCCATTTCAGCCCTTGCAAGGACTTTGACCTAGCTTCTATTGATCAATTGTGTTGTGCGTGTTATTAAATGTTTGATCACAAATTACCGAGAACTGGACCTACGTGTTTAATGCCGACTCCGAACGGCTTATGTTCTCAAGAAGCTTTACATGGCAATTTTTACTCTCTGGAAAATTGTCTGCAGAGAGAGGTGACGACCGAACAGAAAAATTAATTCAATTGAAAAAACTTTTCTGTCTGGGCTGGAATTGAACCCGGGCTACCGCGGTTCTTTAGCTTAGGGGCCACGCACTCTACCCACTAGGCTACGGCCGCCACAAATTTACCCCTACTTTGACTAAAAAAAGACTTGTTGTTCAAATCATTTTGCCTATAATTACTTACTCTGAGCTAGTTTATAGTAACCATGACTCTCATTCTGAGCACAAAATTCTTGTTGCGTTTAACAACTTGACTAGATATACATATATTTGACTTAAGACGTTTTGACCATGTTACTGTTAAAAGAAAGAAATTCTAGGATGTAGCTTGATTGGATACCTAAATGCGAGAAACTGCATATTTCTGCACAAGTTGATTATTAATAAAACTCCGTTATACCATTTCAAAAAACTGCGTTTCTGTGTGTCGAATATAACCTTCAATCTTATAATACCAAGAAATACTTCTTTACAATCTAAGCGGCTCTTTTTTATCAACGCCATTAAGCTCTGGAACTCACTTCCTCTAAAAATCAAAACCATAACCAGCACGAACAAATTTAAGCTATCAATCAAGTCCTATTTCTCTAACCTTTCATTCTTCTACACTTTAATTTTCTTCTCCTTTCTCTTCTTTAATGTTTTAATTACTGCCTTTCCTCCTTCTTTTATTTTGTTAAGTTATGATAAGCTAATATTTAGTTAAGTTGAAATTAACTGTAATTCTTTTATTTCTCCAAATTGGTTTGTTTTGCAAAATTATAATTATATTTACTAGTTTTAAGTCTTATTCCCATCGTTTTCTGTTGACTATTAATTTTTTAACTGTTGTACGCTCAAAGACCATTTAAGATCTTACTATACTAATTCTTAATTTAAATAAATAAATCGAAATAAATAAATTATATTCAAATGTTCGTCACAGGAGAAATAATGCAATTTTCGGATGCCTGAAATATTTGGTATTTCCTTCCATTTTTCTGTTAATGTTTTAAATATATCTTTGATTATGTCAGCACCAATATACATTATTGTAATTCCAGTTATGTGCTCCCGTGCGCAATTGAAAAAATAAAATCCATCACTTAAAATAATATTCTTGTTTTGGTTATACCCCAAATTTTTCTTTTTATAACCGCTCCAACTCCATCGACTGCACCTTTCCCATGCGAAGTTGCGAAATAGTTCCATTTAATTGTTTTGCAACCGAATTGAATTAAGAAATCAGATAAACTCGAAATAATAAATTTGTTTTTAAATTGGCTGCTACTTCCGTCCGAGAATAAAAATATATTTTGAAAATTGCCGTGTTGAGTTTTTATGTCCTGAACAAGTTTCGTTATGTAAACGTAAACGTCGATTTTGCTGTGACTTAAACTATCACTGATTATAGGAAACGATTTCGATTTTTCAAGCATCCAAGCAACGCAAGTAAAAATCGTAACTTGCCTGTAAGTGCGCGCTCTGAACTTCATTTTGGCAGATCAGCCTATAATTTTCTGTAAAATCAATTTGCAAGACTAGACCCCGAGCTAGAACAGTTGTAAAAAATCTGACATTACCAAATAGTTACTATGAGTAACATAAATGATAAAGTAGTTAATATCGAATAAAGTCACTTGTTAAATGTGCCTACAATACCAAACGCGACACACTTTGAAAAAAAAAATTAAATGTTTAGTGTGATTATTATATGTAGTTATTTTTTTTTTACTAATGTCACTAAATTTTGATTTGAATTAAAATTTTCAGCCAATTAATTAGAACGATCGCAGAGTTCTGATAAAATATGATGTTTTAAGTACCCTAACGCGACATTACAACATGAACAAAAGAAAATTAAAAATTTACCGTTAATCGAGCTTTGTTTGGTATGTTTTCATTTTTTTGTATTAATTTGTTATTGATACAAAGATTTCATAAGGTGTGTGCATTCATAATATAAATATGTCCACAATAAATACTAAAGAGAAAATGTCATTTAAAGTACCTAAGAACAAGAAAAAATATATTTTAAGTTTTCAGGCGAATTTTCTCATCATAACAACTGAGATAAGCTGCAAATACATTATATTATAAAAATGTTGATATTATTTTAATATAATGTTAGAAAAAATTATTGGTTTATTAACATTCTACTTTTTGGTCCCGGTTGTCGTTTCTGTGAAAATACCCATATTTGTATAGCTTGGATATTTGAAAATATCGCCCAAAAAGGGTTTTTTGAAATTCAAAATACTTTAGGAGATATGGCATTTTTTGTCCAGCAATGTTTTCGCCAAAATGCGATTTGCTTAATTTGGCTTCTTTTTTAATGCAACGGTTTGAAGCAACCACCGAATTTCGTTCAACGCGTTCTTTAATAGGTAAAAACTTGTTCGTATGCGCATTTTAAAAATAAATGAATACACATTTAGAGCCGGTGCGCCTGGCAAAAAGCGGCAGCAGAAGTGACAATCGACAGCTTCAAGCATAGGTATTCACTACTAAATCAGAGAGTTCAGGAAACAATCAAACCTATTTACGAAGCACTGTTAGCCGATGATTTATTGAACAAATGCCTTGGCTCCGAAACTCAAAACAGAAACGAATCTTTCAACGCGGTGCTGTGGTCATTCGCACCGTAGCATATGCACACAGGCGCACGCACTATTGAGATTGCCAATTATTTTCCAACTGTCATATTTAAAGAAGATTTTTGCCAATACTTCAAATAATGAACCTAATGAGTATCCCGATTAGCAACGTCACACATGATTTCGTCATGTCTCGAAACGAAGAACATTTGAAAAGTTTCGAAGCCAGGGCTCTGACCACATCAAAAGAAGGTAGAACTCCCCGAAGAGCACAAAAAGCCGCTGAGTCCTCATTTTTTGAAGAAGAGAAAGGAGTTCTTTATGGAGCTGGCATTGGAGATTAATATATGTAAGTATTTCACAAAAAAAAAAAAATGTTTTATTGCCTAAAATTTTCTTTGAGTTTTTTTTATGCAAAAAAATAACTTCAAACTTAAACTCGTTTATCTCGAAACTACGTTTTTCGAGCTTGCGGCCCAGATTGCGCTCGTAGTTCTGAACCAATTTTGATGAAACAAAGTGCAATCGACGCAAAATTGTAACCATTCTGATCCCTATCTCAATTACAATTTTAAACAATTTTTTAATATTTTTTTTTACACTAAACTAAAAAAAAGACCCAAAATAGGTTTTTCATTTTTCAATGCCCGCCATTTTGTATAAAATAATCGAAAAATTATGATTGAGATAGAGACCAGAACTACAATTGTATTGAATCTAACGATGTTTACTTTTTTTATTTCAAATGATTCAAAGTCAAGTTATCCGGGCCGGAAGCAGCATACCTTTTTTTTCGACGCCCAACTTTGAAGGCCGACAACTTTTTGAACAGCCCTCGTACAAAGGAAAAAATTTTTTTATTTAATTTTATATGTTCTTAATACAATATAAAAAAATAGAATTTAAATAACTCTTTGCGTTTTCAAATGAGAAGTTTTCAAAAAGGGTCCAAAAACAGCCTTCCAACTAGGAATACTCCCTTAGCAATATTTTCGTTCGGTTTGTTTTTTCAAATAATGTTTGTTACAAAAACTTTTTAATTTTCATGCATATTTTTTTAAAAATGTTTTGCTGTTTAGTTCATTTATTTATTTTTTTTACAGTTTGTACACAGAGTTGGTAGCATAAAATAATAATTTGGTAGATCTGACCCCTTTCCACATGTGTATTTAAAATTTTTCAAAAAGTTATGGTTTTGCCAGAGACCACTTGCGAAGGTTGATTTTTTATCAATTTAAGAGTTGTCAGCACAGATTTTTTCAAAAGTCGATACAAAAAACCAATGTTTTTTTTTCAACTTCAAGTCTACTATGTTAACACTTTTCGCATGCGCAATGAGATCCGAAAATTTGAAAGAAGTATTTATTTAAATTCAGTAATATCTACTTGTTTCATCATAAAGACTTTAATAGTTTCTATGGAAAAGATTTTTAAAATCAACCATTTTTAGGTTTTTTCAAGAAATAGCTTAATATTATGAATTTTTCATACTTTGGTTGTCTTTAGTTGTTTAGCTGGGCTCATATTTTTTGTTTTAATTCATTATAATGCAATATTTTTAGTACAATGTCGTGTTTAAAAAATCTCAACGGATTTAATTTTAATCTTAGAGAAATGTGCAAAACTAGAAATATATTCAAAAGATTTTAAACAGTTTTGTCTTACACTTTGTCGAAAGCCCAAATACTGATCACACTCTTTGATTATTTAGTATTAGTTATTATTTGGATCAAATTAAAGGAATTGATGTATGACAGTGATGAGTAAATTAGAGTTTGTTCTAAAAGAAAAGATGATGTGACTTTAAACACTTGGAAGGCAAACAAATGTTTAAGCAAAAACGATTAATATAATGTTATTTAAGTTTTAAAAAATAAAACCCATTAGATAAAATTGGATTTTCAAAATTAACTGCATTGCGAACAAAGTCATGTATTCTCGCGGATGCTATTGTTACTCACACGGTTTGTACATGTGTTTTGAGTCAGCATAAAAAATTAATTCTTGACGCATTAAATTTAAATAAAAATGTCATTAGACCAAAGTATGAACAAAATGTAGCTATTTTTGGAGTCATTATTTTATTGTATATGGAAATGCACTGAGGCGTATGAGTAATTTAATTAGCATTGAATTTGATTCAAATTAAACGATACTTATACGCCATGATGCTCAGCGCATGAAAGACGATGCTCCGGTGAAGCAAATATTCGATTCGGTATCCAGCGGCAGTCAACCAATGTTTTTGAAAAGGATGACCGCATCTTCCTTGGACAGCCAAGTAGAGGACAACCTGACGAAGTTTGGAATTTCCAAATGCCTTCAGCAAGCGATAGACAGGAATGGTTGGCGCACGTTCTTAGATGAGGCCAAGATCGACATACTGTTGTAGCGCCAACTGAGTAAGTAAGTATGAGCATCTATGTACTTCGTTATTAAATTATGTATGAACTTTAAATATAGCTGAATATAGTGCGAACTTTGACCTAATGAGAGCAAGAAATCAATATTTTAGATGAAAGTTGCAACAAAATGTAACTCTAAAGTTATAAAGCCCATAAACTTCTAGGGTTTAGAGGCATTTATAAGTAAAAAACCGTGAAAGCTTAGTCATGTTTTGACTTCTTTTGTAACCTTGACTATAGTAACGGCTAATAAAAGAGATATTTTTTTTTTATATTCCAAAGAATTTATTTTGTAGGGTGAGAAATACAATAATATTGGTAATCAAAAAACCATTGTTCTACTGAATAGTAAGGTAAATTGAAATAAATAGAAAATTTTAATATGAAATATATGATTTACTTGAGAGCTGGAAACAGGCTTTTAAAGTAAACTGTCTATGATCATTTAGGATGGAAACTATTCATGAACTGTGATTAACGTGTGCACAAACATAAACATCCATTATTTTTTTGCTTATGTAAAATTTTAAAGAATATTTCTACCATAACTGAATGCATGAATAAGCAAAAAGTTTTAAAATTGTCAAATTGCTGCATTTGTTTTATGACTGTGAGTTAAAAGTGTATGCATTATTTATGTGTGTTTGTGTGACCTGTTTTATGAGCCAATAAAACGTTGAACTTACTGTTATGATATACTACCATGACATGTCAAATCCACCGAGCAATCAACAACTAACCCAAATGGGTTATAAACTTGGAAGATGTCAAGAAATTGCAAAACATTCAGTGGAACATCAATAATTTACAAGTATGTACAACATAAAATCATACAAATAAGCAAAGAGAGCAGCAGCAGCAGCAGCACACGCACAAGCACATGCACCAGAGTATTAAGTAAATACACATAGGCAGGTTGTTATCATAAAAACACACACACAAACAAAAGTTCATACTTTATGACATGCACAATACGTTGTCCCACGTGAGATAATAAAACTGTCAGTTGCACATTTTTACTCACACAAACACATACACCACCCGCACCACTCACACATAAGCAAAAACAATATCATTCATTCATGTAGATGTGATGTGTGATGATATTGGCATAACAACAACTACAACCACTCTGACAATAAACAACAATAAATGTATTGCACTTGGTCATGCCTGGCAAGATGCTCATTTTTGTTTTTTGTTGATGTTGTTATTGTTGTCGTTATTTCTGTTGTGAAGCCGCACACTAGGCTATCATGTCACGGCATTACAATAAGCAGCTTGGCAGGCAGGCATTCAGCTTGACAACAAATAATAGCAGCAGCAACATCAGCATCAGGCATCGATATAATATCATCGAACATCCTGACCAAGCCAAAAAAGGCAACACAACAAAGAAAACGAGTAGCTGAAATTGATTGAAGGCTTGCAAAGTTACCGGAAATACATTAACCGTTATAATGTTCATATGGCTAGATGTCCACAATGTGAGATTGTGTCAGTGACACGCACAGTCACAATGACATTAAATAAGTAATCATCAATTGGTTGAGAGAATTGAAAGGTCATTATTTTATTTTATTTCGATTGGGTCCAAAAATGTATGCCTTTGTTGTAGTAGTTGTTATTGTTTTTATTGAAATTCAAGTCATGGTGATGTTGAGAGGACATGCAAGCATAAACAGAGAAACCTTTACAAACTCCTGCCTCTTTGTATAGCTCCTTGGATAGCTACTGAAATGGTACAAATTTTAAAATAAATTCATAGATAAAATGGAAGCTCAAGAAACCAACACACATGCTGGTTCATGCAAATTGGTAGTATTTGCTTATGTGTCCATAAGTGTGTGTGTTTTTGAACATCCATCTACCTGTGTTCCTTCATTGGCATGAGATTAATTATTCTAAAGTAGCACAAATTGACCTGACCACTTGAAATTTCGAAGCTCTGCCAGAACTTTAGCCATAAACAACAGACTTCATTGTGGGCCAACGGAAGTGGTTAAGTTTAAGTGGCTGGCTGCATCAGAATCATAAATTCGGGCTTGCTTTCCCTCACTTTTTCCTCTGAGGTACTCTGCCACCAATTAGAATACTTTTTGAATGTATTCCTAGTGTTTTGATGTAAAGTTGCTTCATGTAGTAGTGAATCATTTTAAAAAAGCTTCTGAAACTTTAAGTGCATTTGTTGAGCTAGCAAATAAAGTATTTATATTTGAAATTGAAGCAGTTCAAAAAATTTAGATTAAAAAATTAGAACTATAATGAAATTTTATAATTCACTTTAAAGCACATGTTCGAAGTAATTTCAATTAAGGTTAATTGTAGAAGTAACCAATTTGTACCCTCTACACTCGTTAGGCTACAAGAAACGACAAAGTTTTGAATGCTTTTATAGCGATACTTAATTTTTTTTTTTAAATTATTAAAAAGAATTGACCATTATTATGTGAAATATGCTTAATATTTCATATATATGTATTCTCGATATCTATTAAACTACTTCTAATAATCAAGTTTTAAGTGTTGAAGTTAATTAAATATGTTATAACCGCGCTTTCTTTTAAGAAAATAGTGAAACGTATTTAAGAATATTCAAAAGCTTAACAATATTGTGTAGCAAACAATAAAATTTGAATTTTTATAAATGTTAAACTAAAAGAAATGGGAGTAACTTTTCCCTGATACAATTTGAGAAGGATACTTTGAGATCGCCAAAGATAGATATAGGTTGATTTGAGATACAAAACGTCATTTTGTAATGAACTCTTTCTGTCCATTACTAGTTTTGCTGAAGTAGGCTCAGTGGGTAAGCCCACTTATTACCACCATTTACAGAGGTTCTTACAAAATAAATTATTTATCAAAAATTCCAATGTTGAAAAATTCCAATGCCAGCGTTTTAGATTTAGTTTTACACTTTAGATCAAAATTGTATTGTTTCTTTTATTAGTGTTATTTATTACTTAACAGCACGTTAAATAATTATTGTTAATTATTAAAATTTATATAAATAAGATTAACATAAATTTTATTAATTACTAATTATTAAAATGTTTATAAATAAGATTAACATAATTAATATATGCTTATTCATATTTATTTGGTTTCTATCTATTTACTTGCTATAATACATCTTGCTGTGAGTGATTGAATGGTGGACTACGGTTGAATGGTGGGGAAACCTCAACTAGTTTTTCATCATTTCAAATTCTGATAAATTTAAATAAGCATCTTGTGACAAAACAAACTTCTTTAAATTAACTTTTAGTAAGCTTATGCAAGTAAACACAAATACTCATAAAAGTTTTTAAAGCAGGAATATGGCTTCAGTCAAAAATAAGGAGATGTGACTTGTTGGAGAAACCATTCCTGGCTTAAAGAAGTTGTACCTCCCAGAAAAACAAGAGAATATTCGACTACTTTAATTGAAGGTAAAATCAAATACACACAGGTATATTTTTTTTAAGTAAAAATCAGAATAAAAATGTTGAATGTTGCTTAAGAATGCATACTTAGATTAAAAAAAAAAACAAAATTTAAAAACATATGCATCGTTGGAGACACGAGTGAAGCAAAGCTTTTTCCCCTTTTTAATAGATTTGATAATTTAATAGTTTTTTGATAAAATAATTTCTTAATTTAAAAATATTAAATCGATTAAAAGTTAATTAAAAAAATACTCGTTAATATTCACACTAGTACATTTTATTACATTACATTTTTATTTGATTACATGTTACATAATTTTGAATTATTTTTCTGGAAATTTATTTGCCCTAGAAATATAATCATTTTGTGATGTACACAAAAGATAACCAACTCAAATTGGCGCATGAGTTTTAACTAGCTACAACGTGAAGCCTTATTTATTGATTTGAATAAACCAAAAATTTTTATAAATGTACACGTATAATAATAAATATCACAATGTATGTGTTTATATTTATTTATTCATTAAAAAAAAACAAAAACTTTAAACCTTTTCTATAAGTAACAAAAATTATTTGTATACGCATGCGTACATTTGACGCATATTGTCTTTCTAGGGTTAATGGAATTGTTGGTTTAATATCTAAAGTAGCAAATGTGTATTACATATCATCGATATATCTAGCAAATACTGCATCAATTGTTGTCCTCAATCGTATTGTACAAATATTTGGATCGCTTATCATTCGCAAATTATATTTATCAGAAAGAAGGCATTGCTTGAGTGCCTGTGAACATTCAAACAATTTGTATCTTCTGATAAGTTTCACTCAGTTCAATGAATCCTGCTCGTGTATAGCAAGTGATGCCAGATTGAGGGTAACTTCCCTTTTTGAGGGATTTTTCAATCGTCTTGTGAGCTAAAAGGGAAAAAGGGAAGCATTTTGCTTGGTCGTACAAATAAAAGGGAATTTTCAAATGGAGAACTAAAGCCGTTATTATGGTGATTTGCAGTTTTAAATTAACATACAAAGCAGTTTTTACAATAATTTTTTTAACATGAAGTTGGAAAGTTAAAAAAATATCATATAAATATTTCTTGTCCAGACCTTTTTGTGTGTTGACAGTTTTGTCAAGTAGCTTTCGATATCATTTTATACTGAGAAATCCTTATAGTTGCAATTGTCAATTTCTAGAATTAGTCGAGAAATATAAGTAGTACATATATTGCTATGTATATTGTTTTTCTTTTTGTATTGTTTCGTTACTTTTAACAAAATGATTAATTAATTTAAAAAAATACTAGATATTTTTAATCCCAAATAATTCCGAGTGGCGAACGAATGTATCCGTCTTCGAAGACGTCTTTCAAGACAGCACTCAGTCTTCGAGGACAGATCGCTCCCATCCTACAGATGTGGTCAAAGACCATTTCGAAAAAATTAGCCAAACGAGTTGCAAGACTATTTTTTGCCATGTCTTTGAAGACGGATGGGATCCTCGTACTGCCCAATGCCCAACAATGTACATGTTCGCTTAAAACCAGTACACCTCTGCTTGTGTTTGCCCCATCGCGCTCTCTTGCGCTATGCTTTCCACTCTCCCTCATTCCCTTCATGGATCGATCCGTCTTTGAAGCCAGATTTTTTGCTTTTTAGTATATATTTTAAAAACTTTTAAAAACAGTTTTTGAAAAACATTTCCTACGCCTTATTTTGCTCCTGCATTTATGAATACAGGTAAATAAAAAACCCGTATTGTTACTCCTTTGTCTTCAACAACGGTTTCAAAGACAACGTCTTCGAAGTCTACTTTCGCCACTGGGTTTGTATGGAAAAGATTTTTTTTTTTAAAACAAACACTTATGTATTAATCAGAGCAAATAGTTTTTAAAACAGATTCTATACTATAATTTTTTGAGTTATAAAATTTTTTGTATGCTTATGTTTACGAACATGAGCTATGTTATTTAATAATTTAATGAAATTTTGTGCATAAAATTTTATACCTAAATGAAGATATGTTTGAAAAATGTTTTATAGATATTTTATAGATTTTACAAAATTCTAAATTTACAAAAATTCTCATGGCATACAAAGAAATATTTTAATTTAACATTCTCTTGGTGTAAAAGACGCAAGCAAAAAGCAACAACTATTCTAAGAAAACGGTGTATGGTAAAAATCACAAAACGATGCGTAAGAAGCTTCGCTTAAAAAATGCACTGACAATAATTTACTTACTGATTTTATAGCCATATGATTTTATTTATTTACTAGTATAAAAGCCTGTCCTGCGACAGGTCCTTTGCACACTTCCTTTTTGGAGCCTTTTGCCGAAAGCACTTTTTCTCTTTTTAAAGCTTTATTTATACACTTGATTTTTGCAAAATACAAATGTACCACTTTAAATAACACTTTACGTATTGAAGCAGTGTTGAAAAATTAGTTCAAGTGTAAAAGTGCAAACAGTCGGGATTGGTAACAATCATATTCATACACAACTTTGCAAACTGGCCTGCCAACCTTCAATACGTAGCAGCTCAGGTGTCGTTTTGCGGCTGATATAATTAAATTGTTTGGTACAATTGACTCAAATCGACTCAATAGAATTTCATAAAATTCGTCATAGCTTTTTTATAAAAGGATGAAAAAAGAGGTAGTTAGATCAAAAACGTACTATTGTAAAAACCCAATATTGTCATTGATAAGTATCAAATATATTTTCCGTGCATACTTTCAGGCTGCACATTTTTGAGAACAGTGTGTCTTGTAGAATTACTTTACTGTCAAAAAATAATTTCAATTTGAGAAATACTGTGTGCGGAGCAGCAGCTTGCCTTTTATGTATAAAGATGTGCACACTTTCAGGCTGAACCGTTATTGGACACGGAGTAGCGTGCTTGCCTTTTATATATTAGGATGCTTCTGGTGCAACATATCTTCAGTTACTACTTAATATTGAATAAACCAACCAACGCAACAAAGAATATTGGATCAGTTGGTAGAGCATAGGACTATCAATCGAAGGGTTACGAAATCGATTCTCACTACATTTTAAGGAATATTTTTAATTTTATAATTTATATCTTGATGTAAGAGACGCAAGCAAAAAGCAACAACAATTCTAAGAAAGAGGTGTATGGAAAAAGTGTCGTTTTTGAGATTTCACTCAAGCAAATCACAAAACGAGGCGGAAAAAGCTTCGCTTCAAAAAACTCTCCCTTTTTACACTCCTATCCAGAAAAACAGTCGGAATCCCTTTTTCAAGCCCAAGAAAATAAAATTTAACCATTTTACTTTTGAAATAAGCTCGTTGGAACATAATCTTTTTGAGTTCGGCACTCATTCTGGGTGGAAAGCACAAGTATTATTGTGACGAACTACTTTTTTTGAAAAAATGACCTTTGAACCTTTTTCAAAAAATCTGAGAAATTCTCAAGATTGTGTTTCGTGAAGAACTTTCGAATTCCAATCCAACTCCCTAAAAGTTTACGCCCTAACTTACGCTCCAACTCCCAAAAGTTTACGCCCTAATATGCATGTTACTGCGATTGTTTCAGGACTGCCTTTACTATGCCAGCGAGCTGCCTTATATATGCTCTCGCTGTCTTTCGGCTTCACTGTTTACTTGTTTCGTTTTCCCTGCCTGTAGATGTGTGGCTGAGTACATGTCTTTGCATGTTTGTATGTGTGCATTTATTATTTATTTACTTATTTATTATTAATTCAATGTATTTTCAATTAATAAAATATACTTTAAATACGTATTAAAGATATTTTTCAAATGTTAAACACATTGTTATATAAATTTTTTTTAATATTTATATTATAAATATATTTCATTTAATCATTTCATAGTTTTTTGAATAATATTGCGGCTTTTTATAATTTTTAAATTTACCATTGTTTTTGTAGATGGCTTCTGTTTCAAAAGTGCCGATTTGTTCAACGCGTGACGTACAAACGATGGAAAAAGATGTTTACAACTTTCTTTGAAAAATACCAATAAAAATACATCAAAAGCTTTTAAAAATTTCTTTACTAAAGCCTTAGCATTCATTTTAGAAAAAAGCTTCACAAAGCAACAATACTTTAAAATGCGCCTTAAATATAAAACCAGAAACTGTAATATACATATGTCGATGATTCCATATCAATTCGACTAATTTTGAGCAAAATCTGACCTTTGAGTTCCCGATTTTTTAAAACTATCTGCAGGGTCCACCAAATAACTTTTTTTTTTTTGAAAATTCTATAAAAAAAAACTACTGAATATTTTCTTTAATTTCTTTTTTTGTTTGAAAGTACAATCTTTCCGGTTAATAATGAAAAATAATTTCATTCAAATGGCTGCCTCGGCTGGCCATGCAGTAGCCTACACGATCGGTCTAATTTTTATGCACATTATCGATTGTGTGCAGCTGTATTTCACCAATGGCTTCACGAATATTGTCCTTTAAAGCGTCAATTATCTCTGGCTTGTCGGCGTCTTACTTATCTTTGAGGGCACTTTACAAATAATAGTCCAACGGTGTCAAATCGCAGCTCCGAGGTGGCCAAACGACATCAGCTCTGCGGATGATAATGCGATCTTCAAAAACAGGGCGCAAAACATCGAGTGTAGCTTCGGCTGTTGTAATGTACAAGGTCGGTAAAAGATGTTGTTTAAACCCAAAAAAAAACTTTAAAGTTATAACTGGAGGAAGCGGATGCCGGTCGGGACCCGTCTTTTTGTTGTAGCTAGCAAACAGTCGGCTGGGGAGATTCTTGGCATACTTTCGACCAGTTCCTTGTTTACATAAAATTATTAAAGAGTCCCTAAAAAAAAATGTTATTAACCCTACAATAGGAAATGAACCGGATTTGATCAAAACGGAAACTAACCAGCCAATAAATTAAATGATCAAATAGAGAAAACTAATTTTTAAATAAAAATGGGAAAAATCTACTGAAAAATACGTGCACTTTTTTTTCCAAGATGAAACGGAAATAGTGCCTCTTAACCCTCCCAACCATGATTCTTATAGACACAAATTTTTTTATAAGAATCCCAAATTCTTTAAATAAAAAGCTGTCTTGCCCATTACCTCAAGGAAACACTGTTCTCAATTCATGTTAATTTTCTTTCATACAAAATTGACAAAATAATCTTTATTAATTTAATTTTTTTTTGTTTTAAAAATATTTCATTTGACTACAACTACATCTTAGATTATTTAATAATATATATTTAAGTTTTTGTTTTAATTATTAAAGAAAAAAACTAACCAATTACATCAATAGTTAAATTTTAATTTGTGTTTACATACAAATATATTTTTAATTTTATGTACTCCATCTTAGATTAAACGTTTTACACGTTTCTAATTGTTTGCAAAAAAATCTAGGTATTTACATTTTTGATTGCATTACAACTCAAAAAGAAAAAAAAAGAAAAAGAAGGAACTAATGATTTCAATCAGCAGCAAAAATAATGAAAAAAATATAGAACAAAATCTTTATAAACATTGGTAGCTAGATCAAAACAAAGAAAGTAAGAAGAACAAGAAAAATTTACAAAAAATACAATAATAAGACTCGCTCTAAAACAAAAGCTCAAGATAGCTTGTTGTTGTTTTCATTTAATATTTTAACAGCGCAAGAGCGCAAGTCTCCACTTTTTTCGAATGCGAGAGTGAGGTGTAATTTTTCTCGTTAATCATGACTTTAGTTGTGCTTAACATTTTTATGCACATGAATAGAAGTGAACGAATAATAAAAAAAATGATAAAAAAATTAAAGTTACAGACTTACCAACACATCTCCAGATCGGTGTAAGGCCTTGCAACGACGATAGGGGTGTGCGGGAGCTGAAAAAAAAGAAACTAAAACGAGATTTCGTTTTAGTTAACAAGGTGACCATCCGCCATTTTTATAAGTGGTCATTTTTATAGATATTTTCACTTTCTCTTAAATATTTAATTTTTATTTTAAGTATTGTGTAGTTTTTTGTTGTTTTTTTTTTTTAAAATACTAAAAATTTAAATAATTATCTTTTTTCATGTATCTCTTGTTTTCTTTTTTTTTTCTTTTAGTTTTTTAACACTTTAACTTTATATCACTTGTTTCTTTCTTTCTCTTTTTCTTTTCTAATCTTAGGATGATGTTTCTTTTTCTTATATAATTCAATCTAATATTTTATTTTTAGATATTAAAAGTATATTTTAACACGCATGATTTGAGTTTTTTTTTCGGTACCTTGTACAATGTGTTTTTTTTTTCTTTACTTTAACTTGCACCAAATTTTTTTTTTTTTTTTTTATTAGTTTATTCTAACGTTGATTTTTGCCTACTCAATGCGGGACAAGCAAATTGTAACTGATCTTGATTGTAGTGATCACTGATCTTAGCCACATGGAGAAATTTGCATAGATGGTGGTTGACCACAGAACTACAAGATCAGCAAGCACTCTCTTCCATTTTTTTCTTTCGTTTTGATACAAGGTACTTTTATTTGCTTTATTGTTTTTTTTTTCTCCTTTTTTTTGTTGTTGTAAAAAGTGTCTCGATAACTACAATGCGACTAAAATTGAAGAAAAAGAACAAAAATGTAACTACTTTGCAATAAAAGCTTTTAGGAATTTGCCTAAATTAAAATGAAACTTTATATAGAAATATTTTAATTTTTGGTATGAAACTAGAGAATGTAAATTTGAAATAAAAATGTATTATTAGTTATTGAAAATTGGAATTTATAGGGTTATATTTAAAGTGAAAAATTTAATATAAAAATATCGTTCTAAGATTGTTAGCCAATAGAAATAATAAATAAATTTTTTTTACCTTATAAGTCGCATTGATCCAACTTATGGTTAAGTTTTCGAAAATCAAACTAAATTGATTCTGTAGTTTAAAGTTGAAATTACTTTGAATTGAAAATTCCTTTATTTTTAACCGATAGTTAAAGTTAACGAACTTAAACAGGTCAGTTCTGGTGGACAGCGCAGTAAGAAAGAACGAGTTTAGTTTAAAGGAAATGTAGCCATTTTTGGTTTCAACATTCGTTCATGTTGGGATATTTTTTTTTTCTTCAATTGCTTGCAACTTCAAGTGAAATCTAATGTTGGTAATAGATTTTATTTATCATTTACCAAAAATCGTATGGTATGCCATAAAAAAAATTGTTTACAAAATTGACTCAGATTTATTTGTATATCCGAGAACGGATAACATTGGATGAATATTACAAAACCAGATAACTAAAGGAGTAATAATCATAGAGTTAGATGGAAATCGAATGAATATTATGATCGTATATCTTTTGCGTGATATGTACCTATCAATTTTCCTTGCATATCTTCGAGTACGTAGTAACTACTCCCGATTTTCTGACGAACTCTGGATTTTATAAATAAAGGGCCTAATTTTGAATTAAAACGTTTATCAGAACAACTTTGGGAAAAGTTTCGTCGGAAAACCTCCTGACCAACTGAAAACTGAACTGGTCTTGATCGCAAATCGTACTGTACAACATTTCGTTCATAAGATTTTTTGATATTTTCTCGCAAATCGTCACGCAACAAGGATAACTCATCGTCTCGATTTAAATGACAGGCGGCCTCGTTCAAGCAATTTAAATTTTTCAGTAGCTTATATGTTGACCCATGGGTCACCATATCCATGCCGTATAAAGCGTGAAATGGAGAACATTTTATTGATTGGTGAAGTGAATTCCTCAATGAGCAACTTATGCTGCTAAGATTCTCATCCCAAAAGGTTTGATCTTTTTTCAAATATGCACGCATTGCCGCAATCAATGACCTATTAACGCGTTCCGATGCATTTGATTGGGGAGAATAAAAAGCTGTATAAGTGTGCTGAATACCCAACTTCGTCAAAAAGGCGTTAAAAGCGGTCGATTTAAACTGGGATCCGTTATCACTGATGATTGTCTCAGGCACACCATAACAATGGAAAATTTTTTCTAATAAATATTCTTGTATTGGAGTAGAAGTAAACTTTTTAAGTGGACAAAGCCAATGGAACTTTGACATATGGTCTACTACAATTAACAAACCTATATGACCTCTTTTGCTACGCGGATAGGGTCCTAAAATATCAATATATAAGCGCTAAAATGGACGAAATGATTCAACTTGTTTACCCATAGGAGGTCTCAAAATAATATTCGGGGCTTTCGTACACTTACACGTTTCACAATTTCGTATAAAGTTTCTCGTATCCGTCACAATTCCGGGCCAGTAGAAATGTCGTCTTAGCAAATCTAAAGTTTTGCTCATTCCACCATGTGCAGAAATAACTGAATTGTGAGCACGAAGAAGAACTTCAGACCTTAGATTTTTTGGAACCCATAGCTTCCATGAATTATTTTCTTGATTTATATCACCTGAAGCATGCTCTTTTCGAAAATAGATGTATTTGTCTATGACCTTCAAATCGGGTAACTTGTTTTGTTCAACAGAAATTTGTGATTTAAGAGCTTCATATTCAGGGTCATGAAAATGAGGTGAATTCAAATCGATTTCAGGGTCAACTCCTTCAAATGCACAAATCTCATCAAAATCTAACCGAGATAAGGCGTCAGGCACGACATTGTCTTTGCCCTTTCGATGACTAACTGTAAATTTGTAGGACTGTAACTTTAATGCCCATCGAGCAAGTCTGCCACTTAGGTTCGGCTGGCGCATTAACCATACTAAGCTAGAGTGATCCGTAATTATCTCAAATTCATGCATTTCAATGTAGCATCTAAATTTTGTTATTGCTTCAAGAGCTGCTAAACATTCACGCTCGGTAACGGAATAGTTTCTTTGGGCCGAATTAAGTTTCCTAGACATGAAAGCGATTGGCTTCTCTGCTTCATCGTCAGATAGTTGAACTAAAACTGCTCCAATGCCATAGTCACTGGCGTCACAATGAATAAAGAATTTTTTTGAAAAATCAGGGTTCGAGAGAACAGGTGCTGAAGTCAAAAGAGACTTTAGTTTTTCAAAAGCACGCTGCGCATCATCCGTCCAAGTAAACTTTTTCTTTTTGGATAAGACTTCGGTTATCGGAAAGGTTATATTTGAAAAATTCTCTATAAACCGTCTATACCATCCAGCGAGACCCAGAAATCCCCGAACTTGTTTTAAAGTTTTTGGAACTGGCCAAGAGAGTATAGACTCCACTTTTTCGGGATCTGTCGAGATACCACCATTACCAATAACAAAACCTAAATACTTTACTTCGGTTACACAGAATTTACTTTTATTTATGTTTAGCGTAAGATTTGCTTTTTTAAACTGACTTGCGATTCTAATTAAAATAGCTAAATGGGAGTCAAAGTCTTCCGATACGATGCAGAGGTCATCAAGAAAACCAAAAACGCTGTGTCTTAAATCTGCCGGAATTAATTCGTCCATTAGACGACACATAGTCTGAGGCGCATTACATAATCCGAAGGGCATAACGACAAATTGGTATAATGGCCTTCCTGGCACAGTAAAAGCTGTAAGAGGTTTCGACTCTTCGCTTAACGCTATCTGCCAAAATGCGTCCTTTAGATCTATTTTGGAAATAATGTTGGCTTTTGGAAGACGAGCAAAAATGCCTTCTATGCTTTGCAATGGATATGCATCTTTTTTCGTTACCTCATTAACTTTTCTTGCATCTAAGCACAACCTAATCTTCCCTGGTTTGACAACGAGTCTCATAGGTGAACTCCATGCGCTACTTGATTGTTCGATAACACCTAAGCTGAGCATTCTGTCAATCTCTTGAAACATAAGTTTCTCAACCGCTGGAGATACCGGATAGTATCTTTGCTTTATGGGCTTTGCTTCACCCACATCGATTTCGTGTTTTATTAAAGCTGTACGACCTAAGCCGTGTATGTCATAATTTGGAAAAAGGGTTTTTATTGCATTCAATTGTTGAGTTTGAAGTTCGGACAATGGATAAAATTTATCACCATTTTGTGTTTTTTCACCACAGACGGACAGAGTCGATATAATATTTGGAGCCAATTGAAATTCTCTCCAAAAATCAACTCCTAATATCAATTTTTGAGAAATTGAAGGAATCACGAAAATTTTTAATTTTTTACACATATTTTTATATGATACATCAACATCAAGAAAACCGAGAACACTATGTTGCTTTCCATCAGCAGTTTTAACTTTAGAATGAATTTTACGATATTGTGGCCACTTAGAAAAGTTTTCCTGCGCTAGAGAGGAACCTACACAGCTAATATTTGCCCCTGTATCAAGCAAACCAAGTTCTGTGTAATCAAGGAACTTCACTTCTGCGTAGTAACGCATGTCCTGATTATTGCATAAAATGGATGAAACTAAATGTTTTTTCGTCTTGCTAAGAGCTTGCCAAAATCTTCGTAATCTTAATGTAGATCTTTTAATTTTTCTTGAAGAATGTAAAGATTCATTGCTTGTTTCAAAAATTCGGTTTCGACTTTCATTATATCTTTGTAATCTTATATGATAGGGTACTAAAGGAGTTAATATTCTTTTTAATTCATTTTCATCGCTTCTTTTCATTACTTTAATGTCTGTTTGTGGTTTATTTAAAATTTTAATATTTTCATTTACAATATCTTCAGTTAATTTAACAGGAGTCGCAGGAGTTACATTATTTGTAACGCCTATACATTCTGCATTAACTATTTTTTCTTCCTTACTATGATTTATTTCGGTTGCGTTCGGGTGTTGTTGAAAGCAACCTTCTGCGAGTTTTCCAATTTATGAAGTTGACAATTTGGACACTGTGGCTTATAAATTTTTGGTGCACCACACCCATAACAGAAAATTTTTCTGTCTCTGAGACAATCCTCCCAATGGTGTCCTTCCTCATTACAGTTCCAGCATTTAAAATTTTTAATTGCGTCAATCAATAAATCTTTTTCTGCAGTTAATAAATTTTTAGAATTACTTGAAAATTCTTCAATTTCTGAAATATTTTGCCTGCGCTGAACATTTGCTGGACAATAACGAATATTGGGATTTCTTCGAAAGGTTTCTTCAGCAAGAAGATTCTCACGCATTTGGCACAACTTTCTTAATTGCGCAATTGAGCTTATAGATACATAAAGTAGCTCATGACGTATGTCTGGGCGAAGATTCCTAGTAATAATTTCTATTAATTCTGCTTCATATATACCTTGCGGAAGTCTATCGACCATTGCTGTAATAGATTCATAAAAAGATTCAAAGCTTTCCATTGGTTTTTGTTTGCGATTTCTTATATCTTCTCTAATATCAAAACTTGATCGGTAATCTTTATATTCATACCTAAGAGCATTACAAAACTCTCTCCATTCAATTCGCTCTACCTGTTTATGGTACCGCCAATACCAATCGCGAGCCTTGCCTGTCAAAAGAATAGGTAAATTTTTACATACTGACTTAAAATCATTGTTAAGATTTTCAAACGTAAGAGATCTAATGCGATAGATGAACTCTTCTACAGTTAGACCATTAGATGATCCATCGAACTTTATGTTCCAATTTTGAACCACATTTGTGACTTTATCTGGACTAATGTTTACGGAAACATTTCGACTTTCCCCGTTTGGTAAACAATTTTCATGGTTTATGGAATTTCTTATGTTCCTATTATTATTTTGTGGTTGATTGTTAATGTTAAGATTTAACATAAGGCGTTGCATGCTATCCTCAATCATTCGAGAAATTAAATTATAGTCAACAGCATTCTGAATGTTATTAACCTCTTGAATGTTATCCACCCGATCGGACGTGATACGATTGCTGTTAGAACTTAACACATCGTTACCTTGTGATGGAGGAGTACGTGCACTGTTGTTAACAGGAAGTGACAAATTTGAATTTGCGTCAGCTTGTGCATATCCGCTGTTAAGATCTGGTAAGGATTTCTGACTAAACTCTTCATTTAATTTTCGACTAAAATTTCGAGTGTAATGTTGTTTAGAAACAGCACCACGACCTCGACCTCGTCCTCTATCCGATGCTTGATTAATAGTATGAGTATGTTTACTGATATTCACTAGAATTGGTTGTAAGTCACGAATGTGACAAAGTTTACGACAACTTGGACAATCCTGGGAATCATTTAACCAATTCTGAATGCAATTTTTATGGAATACATGATTACATTTTGTTATAACGCAGTCCTGTTCATTAGGCATGTCTTGCAGACAAATTGCACAAGAACAACCCGAAGCTTCAGCTGCTATAGCTGGAATATTTTCGTTACTGTGAATAACGGACATAACGAAATAATTTCAATAATAAAAATTAATGTATAATTTTTTCCTTGATTTGGTAATTTTTTTGGGCGTAAGCTTAATATTTAAATATTCATAATGTATGTTTTCAGTAGAAAAAAAAAAATTGGGCTATAGAAATTAAATTTAAGAAATTTTTTTCTTCGTTAGTTTGACTCTCTCATTTTTAATTACCTATTTTGATCGGACAAACAATTGATATTAGAAATCTTACAGATTAACTACAATGCGTGTAAATCCAAATATCAAAATGAGCACAGAAACCTTTCAAAACTAAGAAAAATTTAAATTCTTAAACAGAACACTAGATAATTTGTTGTCAACTGTTCCGCAATGCACAAAGAAATAGTTAAGAGCCAAGGGTCGAAAATTTTTGGTCAGACCGCCAAAAACTCGATGTCCAGCAAGGATTAACTAATTATTATACACTAGAAGGATGTTTTACAAATCAATTTATAGTCTAGATTCCTGAAATCTACTCTATAAACATAAAATCACAAATGATAATTGTGGATACAATTTATTTGGGGCCAGATTTACAAATTTATTGAAACCTGTTTTTGCCCCACGTTGGGCGCCATTTTTGTAATGTACAAGGTCGGTAAAAGATGTTGTTTAAACCCAAAAAAAAACTTTAAAGTTATAACTGGAGGAAGCGGATGCCGGTCGGGACCCGTCTTTTTGTTGTAGCTAGCAAACAGTCGGCTGGGGAGATTCTTGGCATACTTTCGACCAGTTCCTTGTTTACATAAAATTATTAAAGAGTCCCTAAAAAAAAATGTTATTAACCCTACAATAGGAAATGAACCGGATTTGATCAAAACGGAAACTAACCAGCCAATAAATTAAATGATCAAATAGAGAAAACTAATTTTTAAATAAAAATGGGAAAAATCTACTGAAAAATACGTGCACTTTTTTTTCCAAGATGAAACGGAAATAGTGCCTCTTAACCCTCCCAACCATGATTCTTATAGACACAAATTTTTTTATAAGAATCCCAAATTCTTTAAATAAAAAGCTGTCTTGCCCATTACCTCAAGGAAACACTGTTCTCAATTCATGTTAATTTTCTTTCATACAAAATTGACAAAATAATCTTTATTAATTTAATTTTTTTTTGTTTTAAAAATATTTCATTTGACTACAACTACATCTTAGATTATTTAATAATATATATTTAAGTTTTTGTTTTAATTATTAAAGAAAAAAACTAACCAATTACATCAATAGTTAAATTTTAATTTGTGTTTACATACAAATATATTTTTAATTTTATGTACTCCATCTTAGATTAAACGTTTTACACGTTTCTAATTGTTTGCAAAAAAATCTAGGTATTTACATTTTTGATTGCATTACAACTCAAAAAGAAAAAAAAAGAAAAAGAAGGAACTAATGATTTCAATCAGCAGCAAAAATAATGAAACAAATATAGAACAAAATCTTTATAAACATTGGTAGCTAGATCAAAACAAAGAAAGTAAGAAGAACAAGAAAAATTTACAAAAAATACAATAATAAGACTCGCTCTAAAACAAAAGCTCAAGATAGCTTGTTGTTGTTTTCATTTAATATTTTAACAGCGCAAGAGCGCAAGTCTCCACTTTTTTCGAATGCGAGAGTGAGGTGTAATTTTTCTCGTTAATCATGACTTTAGTTGTGCTTAACATTTTTATGCACATGAATAGAAGTGAACGAATAATAAAAAAAATGATAAAAAAATTAAAGTTACAGACTTACCAACACATCTCCAGATCGGTGTAAGGCCTTGCAACGACGATAGGGGTGTGCGGGAGCTGAAAAAAAAGAAACTAAAACGAGATTTCGTTTTAGTTAACAAGGTGACCATCCGCCATTTTTATAAGTGGTCATTTTTATAGATATTTTCACTTTCTCTTAAATATTTAATTTTTATTTTAAGTATTGTGTAGTTTTTTGTTGTTTTTTTTTTTAAAATACTAAAAATTTAAATAATTATCTTTTTTCATGTATCTCTTGTTTTCTTTTTTTTTTCTTTTAGTTTTTTAACACTTTAACTTTATATCACTTGTTTCTTTCTTTCTCTTTTTCTTTTCTAATCTTAGGATGATGTTTCTTTTTCTTATATAATTCAATCTAATATTTTATTTTTAGATATTAAAAGTATATTTTAACACGCATGATTTGAGTTTTTTTTTCGGTACCTTGTACAATGTGTTTTTTTTTTCTTAACTTTAACTTGCACCAAATTTTTTTTTTTTTTTTTATTAGTTTATTCTAACGTTGATTTTTGCCTACTCAATGCGGGACAAGCAAATTGTAACTGATCTTGATTGTAGTGATCACTGATCTTAGCCACATGGAGAAATTTGCATAGATGGTGGTTGACCACAGAACTACAAGATCAGCAAGCACTCTCTTCCATTTTTTTCTTTCGTTTTGATACAAGGTACTTTTATTTGCTTTATTGTTTTTTTTTTCTCCTTTTTTTTGTTGTTGTAAAAAGTGTCTCGATAACTACAATGCGACTAAAATTGAAGAAAAAGAACAAAAATGTAACTACTTTGCAATAAAAGCTTTTAGGAATTTGCCTAAATTAAAATGAAACTTTATATAGAAATATTTTAATTTTTGGTATGAAACTAGAGAATGTAAATTTGAAATAAAAATGTATTATTAGTTATTGAAAATTGGAATTTATAGGGTTATATTTAAAGTGAAAAATTTAATATAAAAATATCGTTCTAAGATTGTTAGCCAATAGAAATAATAAATAAATTTTTTTTACCTTATAAGTCGCATTGATCCAACTTATGGTTAAGTTTTCGAAAATCAAACTAAATTGATTCTGTAGTTTAAAGTTGAAATTACTTTGAATTGAAAATTCCTTTATTTTTAACCGATAGTTAAAGTTAACGAACTTAAACAGGTCAGTTCTGGTGGACAGCGCAGTAAGAAAGAACGAGTTTAGTTTAAAGGAAATGTAGCCATTTTTGGTTTCAACATTCGTTCATGTTGGGATATTTTTTTTTTTTTCAATTGCTTGCAACTTCAAGTGAAATCTAATGTTGGTAATAGATTTTATTTATCATTTACCAAAAATCGTATGGTATGCCATAAAAAAAATTGTTTACAAAATTGACTCAGATTTATTTGTATATCCGAGAACGGATAACATTGGATGAATATTACACTGTGTGGCACATAGCGCCGTCCTGTTGAAACCAAATGTTGCCAATATCCTCCTCTTCAATTTTTGTGAACAAAAATTCGTTCAACATGGCCCGATAACGATCGCCATTGACTGTAACGGCCACTCCTTGCTCATTTTCGAAGAAAAATGGCCCAATTATGTCTCTGGATCAAAATCCGCACCAAACAGTGACTCGTTTTGGGTGCAGCGGCTTTTCCAATGTATGCGTGCGGGTTTTCTGTGCCCAAAATGCGACAATTTTGCTTGTTTACATACCCACCAAGATCAAAATGAACTTCCTCTGAAAAGATGATTTTTTTGGCAAAATCGGCATCATGATTTTCAAAGTAATGTCGCAATATTTCCCAGCGTTGTTCAGGCGTATACACAACCATATTCGTTCAGCGGAAGGATAAAACTAATTATGTGTCAGATCAGACATGAGCTAAGTGTTACCATTCACGAAATAAGCACTAGTTGAAAAAAAACGTTATATGGCGCAGTAGTTTTTTTTTATAGTATTTTAAAAAAAAAGTTATTTGGCGGACCCTTTATTTCTTGTCCACACACCGAAAATTCTATATTTTCAAATATCGTAAAAGTTTTTAAAAATATAAAAGAAAAAATGTTTGGTTTTATAAATTAATGGCTTTATTTGAATACCAATGGATTTATTTGAATAATGACATTATTTTGGATGTTTTTTGGTATTGACATAAAAAAAGGAGTTTTCGATATAAAGATAGGAACTCTTTTGTAGGCATTTTTTAATAAATTTGTTACAAGTAGCAATCATTGGAATACCAACCTAAAATTGTGTGTTAGTTTGTAAAATTAATGCCTTAACTCAGCACTAAACTAAAAATATTAAGAATTTGTTGCGAAGAATCTGATTGAAAATTTCAGATTGAAAAAAAAAAAGAATTTTTCATAAAAATGCTGCAAAAAAAAACCACCAAAAAGAAAAATTCAAAATTTTGAAAATATGCATACATTTTTTTCTGTAGAGCTTTCGGATTCAAAACTACATCTATTTGAATACATGCACTTACTATATTTTTTGAGATTTTTTGATATTTTTCATTGTGTATATCTTTAAACACTATTTTAAATAAAAAAAAAGTACGCAGATATAATGCTATTCAGGAGAACTATCTACCTAAAAAGTTTCAAAATTTTCAAAAATAGTGATATCAGAAACGTTGGTGCCCTGACATGGAATCACCGATATCCTCCTATTAACAAAGTTTTACTTAAAAGAAACAAACTATGAATTCGTGCCATTCTTATTTTTAAAGTTCTATATTGCAACATTTTTTTAATCATAGTAAACATAAAAATGGGAACAAGTGTTTGACGATGAAAGAAAAAGTTTAAAATTGCAACAATTTGGCGAATTCTTAACCCATTTCGATGTGCATGCATTCAATGCAAAGGTATTTTTGCATTCAATTAATTTTTGTGAAAAAAATGTCATTATGAAATATTATTTAATTGAAATTATTTAATAATTTAAAAAATATTAATTAATTTAATAGAAACATAAATTTTTTCTTAAATTATAGACAAATACAAGAATTTGTTTCGCTACTCGCTTCAATTTGTATTTTATCGGAAATCATTTTATGCAGCCTTATTTTACATAAACCTCTGCTGAAAAGAAGTGGATTTTGTTTTTCATTTCCGACAGGGCACATGACTGTAAAAATGTAATGAATGTCACAACAAAATTCGAACACTACAATTTAAAACTAAATAAAAAAAATTTTAACCAAAGGGTGTTTTTTTATAGAGTGATACAACTTTGAGTTGACATCACTAGTTAATTTGACCACTTGTTTAACAGTTGTTAGTTGTTTTTTATTTAGTTTACTTTGACATTTCATTATAAATCAACTTACACTAGAGCAACGCGTGCAAATTGTGGAAATTTTTAATCAAAATAATGGTTCTGTTCGTCAAACCTATCGTGCACTTTGTCCATTTTATGGCGTACATAATCGTACTTCAGAGCTGCTAATTCGAAGAACAATAGATCGTTTTGGGACCACATTTATTGTTACTGATAATGTGCATCCCGTGAGACGCAGAACAGTGCGCACTGAAGAATCTGTAGCCGCTGTACAGGAAAACATTGAAGAAGATCCTAATCAATCAATTCGTCGCCGTTCTCAGCAACTGGGGTTGTGTCCTTCCACTTTATGGAAGATCTTACGAAAAGATCTTGGCTTAAAACCTTTCAAGATTCAACTTGTGCAGGAATTAAAGCCAAACGACCATCGTATGCGCCGCCATTTCGGCGAATGGGCTGAAGCACAAATTGATATTGATTTTGAATTTCCATGGAAAATTTTATTTGCGATGAAGCCCATTTTTGGTTGAATGAATACGTAAATAAACAGAACTGTCGTATTTGGAGTGAGGAAAATCCACAAGTTTTTGTCTAAACACCATTATATCCACAGAAAATTACTGTTTGGTGCGCTTTATGGGCTGGCGGAGTAATTGGTGAACGGTATAGGAACATGATTCGAAGTTTTTTCGTACCTCAATTAGCTGGCATTAATCTTGCTGATATGTGGTTCTAACAGGACGGAGCCACATGTCACACAGCGGGCGTTACAATTGATTTACTCAAGGAAACTTTTAACGAAAAAATAATTTCACGAAATGACCCAATTAATTGGCCCCCTAGATCGTGTGATTTAACCCCATTGGGTTATTTTATTTGAGGTCATGTAAAATCTCTTGTCTACGTTGATAAACCACAAACAATTAAACTCCTGGAAATCAACATTCGAAGTGTTATCGGCGAGATACGGCCACAAATGCTGCGAAAAGTTTGTGAAAATTGGTGTTCCAGATTGCCCCTTGTACGCGCCAGCCGTGGCGGCCACATGGCCAAAATCATATTTTAACATTAATGTCATAAAATAAAGTCTGTTTCATTGATATTAAAAATATATTACTATGTCTTATTATGATTTAAACTTGTATCACTCTATAAAAAACACCCTTTACATTGAGAAGTCAGACCAGGTGCGATGATCTCGTAACATGTTCCTCTCTAAGAATTTCTTGAAAGTTTAGTTGTGCTCTTTTTTTTTTTGTCGATTTCGTTAAACTGCAATATAAGTTTCAATCAATTCAAAAATATTTTTAAAATAAGCTCACATATTCAACTGACTCAGCTTTAAAATCAGCGAGCTCCGAATGCCAATTTTCAAGTAAATCTAAACATTTAAAAATTAATGTCGCCATATTGGATCCTTCATTTTGAATTATAAATCTTTATTTTCAAATTTTAATGTAAATCAGGTGATATTTAGAAATTAATACTGCCATGTTGGATCCGCCATTTTAAATTAAACATGTTTATTATCAGTGTATGTTTAAATCTCCGAGTACAAAGATTCATGTAAATCAAAGGATATTGAACATTTTTCCCGTCATATTGGATTTTCTATTTTTAATTTCAAACACTTGAAAGCAGAGTTGTAATCAGCATCCTTAAAAATCCCCGTTTACCGATTTTCATCCCAGTACGTTGATGCCTTATAGTTTTGGCTACAAAATGCGTTCAGTGAACCTATAGAGCGGTGTAACTTTAAAAATATCTTTATATTGAAATAATTTAAAAAACTTTGCATGAAAAAGTAACACAATCTTAAGGCTATTTTTTGCCCAAATTCAGAACTGTTTTGTTTGCATATCAAGCCTAAAGCAAAGATTATATAAAAATTTTTTCGCAAAAATTTAAGCAAACACAGAGAGATTCATTGCTCAATAAACAACGCTTCGAGATAAAATTGAATATCAATAACCTCGACATAGATAAACAAACAAAAATGAGAAACATGTTATACAAACAAACATATAATATTCTCGAGCACACACAAACACACATTCCTACACACACACATATAGAAAGAAACAGACACTCCTCTCATTAATCATTGTGTATCCTTTGTGTTGTAAATCTTGAAGCATAACCAAACTTGGATTTGCCACTCATGCTCATGGAAAAATACTAAAAACGTAGCAAAATCGTCATGTAATGCATAAAACTGTTCTTTTCCGCTACAAAAGAGATAAAGAGCCAAAGAAAGATAAAAAGAGAGAGAGAGAGAGAGAGAGAGAGTAGCGGAAGCAGCAGTTGTCACACAGACACAGGCTCATAAATTATTTATAAAACAATTTAATTTACTTACCCGAGAGACATCAAATAAAATCAAAGCTGAAATACACCAGCTCCATAGCCATCATCCACATCTATCGAGTGGATTGACATTGGTATCTGTCTATAAATAGGAGTCTCTCGAACTTAACAACAACAACAATAACTATCACAGCCTTCAATTCTATTTATGTAAACATGCATCTTTGGATGATACAGATCTTTGGTTTGTTGGTAAAAAAAAATAGAATTCCAGGATAAAATGCTAAACAGCATTTGTAGCATTTGCCGCTCTATCTACCTGTTCAATTATAAATATCAAGAAAACGAAAAAAAGTCCTTCTTACTACATTACGGCAGCTGTAACCGTAATAATGAAATTCGTATTGTCAGCAACAACGACGGAAAGCTCTTCACAACTCAGAATGTTGGACGCTGTCTGATGACTCTCAATCGACGAACAAGGCGGCTAGAATCTCAAGTGTAACTTGATTCTATTGAGTTATTTGCGAGTGTATTCTTAATGTTTTTCCCAACGAGCTGTGCTCTGGCACAGAAGAAGGCAGCGCCTGCTCCATTATGCAAATTATAGCTCAAGACAGCCCTGCAGGACAACAAGCTCAACATTGAGCATAGAGCACAGAACACATGAACTGAACTGTGGGATGCAGTCAGATGGTAAGAAATATTATGCTGCGGTTCTGTTGAGGTAAAGACAAACCATGGTTTAGTAGGGCTGGCTCTTGAAGGTGGAGCAGCAGGCACTGCGCATATCTTAAGATGACTCATGCATAAATTTCCCAAGTAGCAAAATAGAAACAACAAGAATACAGCACAGCTGCTACAGCAACAGGGCTCTGAGAGGACAACGCCAGGACAACGAGTGGTATCGACAAAGCGCAAATATAGCGCTACACCTGAGCGCACATGGTTGCGTCCAAGTTGTTGCCGTCGTTGTTGCTTTTGTCGTCTTAGAAGTCTGACTTTATAGCAATTTGAATTGCGTAACGCCTCACTTCCGCTTGCGGTGTCATTGCCATGGATTAACAAACCGTGCGGCTTTTCAATATTTGTCTAGCGGAAATACGGATTATGGTGGAAGAGAAAAGATAAGTGGACGATGAGAAGTTGAAATTTAAAAGACGGAATTTTAGCCAAAATAAAATTGACATCGTTATTTATTAGTATGATATGATAAAGAATTATTACTGTTAAGAAATACCGTTCTGTATAATCCATAATATTAACTTTTAATTTTTTCTCCAATTTGGAAATATATTTCACGATAGAGGCAAGGAATAGCCACAAATATATATTTTATATCATAAAAGTTGTTTTGAAGTCAATTGCTAAAAACCATCTAGTTTATTTTAAAGCAACGCAAAACAGTTTTAATCTTAAGTGTTTTGTGTATTTCCTAAGCGGATTAACAATTTATTTAAATAGAACTAGAGATTTTTTGATTAGATTTTTGGTACAAAAAAATTAATACAAATAGGAATAATTTCAGCAAAATATTATAGCTTTTTAAAAGAAATTAAGACATTTATGAAAATATTTGGAAGAATTATCTTTGAGAGTCTAAAAATAAATTCTTTTAACTACTCGTAGAACTGAAAGTTCCTCATTTCCAATAAAAAAAGTATAGCAGTGAGGGGACTGCCAACCGAAGCAAAAACCTATATATAAAATATTAGTATTCCCTGGAAGACTTTGTCCTGCCACGGACCTCTTTACTGCTTTATAAAAATGTTCATGCTAATCGGAAAAACTTTGTATATTTTCACTCCCTCAGTATTTGATTATATCTTTTAATATCTTTTAAATTATATCACTCTTCGATTAGTCGTTCATCCGATCAGTCGTGTTTTTCAAGTCAATACTCGTTTAAATACAAACAATTTCAAATGTCGGAACAAAAGTTCTGTGCAGTCGTTTAATATCTGAACAAGACAATATTCAGTGCAGTTCTGGTTGTAAATTAAACTTCCATCAAAAATGCGTTGGAATTGATAAAAATTTATTAAATATTGTCAATATTAATCCAAACATTTTTTGGGTTTGTAACTCGTGTGCAAGTATTTATAATCTTGGTGTCTTGTCAAAACTTAGTGCCATTGCCGAACAAGTGACAAGCATCTCAAAAGAAATAAATATAATTAAAAACCATTGTGCTTTAAATTTGACTCAAGAGCCTTTATGTAGTTCAATAACCGCGGCAAAACCGGTCTTTGAAACTGCAGCAAATGATAATAAAAACAAAAAACATGTTAAAAAAACTATTCTTACTTCGCTAAATACTCAGCACGAAGTAGTTAATAACTTTCAACAACAACACCAACAACAACAACAACAGCAACAATAACAGTCTAAAATCAATAAGCTGCCAACGCAGCTAGATCATAAAGTAAAAATAAGAAACGTAAACAGCAACATAATAACAACAATGTAAATGTGCAAAATCATCAGCCGATTGCCGGCAGCGCATGTGAGGGCAGCACACTCCTTGCCGCTCCAAGTAAAATTAGTATCCATGTATCAAAATTAAATTTGAATACTACTACTGAAGACGTTTCATCGCACATAATAAAAACTTTCTCTGTGCAAACTGCTAATGTTCAATGTTACAGTCTTTTAAAACGTGATGCCGATTTATCTAAGCTAAAATCACTTAGTTTTCTTGTCATTATACCTTCAAATCTTTTTAATGTCATTTTAAATATTAAATACTGGCCTTCGGGAGTTCGATTAAAAAAATTTCATCATAAAAAAAACGAAGTAGCAACATCGGTCGCAGCAGCAACCTAACTTCTTATTAGTTATAAGTATATATCTTCTTATAAGTTATCTTCTTTTAACGTCGGAGAATGCTCTTCATCTCTACAACAACAACAACAACAACATGCAAGCAGTTTTTCATCTATAACAACATTTTCTCTTAACCAGCAAACATCATTTCATGAGCCTCTACCAGCTAGCACGCGCTCTAAACAATCAAACACAATTCTTAATAAAGATAATTCTCAAACAATTAATTACAAAACTTATTACCATAACGTCAGCGGAATGCGAACAAAATCCTCTCAATTTATGCTTATCATTACACGAATTATCATTACACGAATATGACATTCTAGCATTAACAGAAACGTGGCTTCACAACAACATTTCAAGCAATGAATTTTTTGACTCATATTGTAATGTTTTTCGTTTTGATCGAAATTCAGTTGCAACTGGAAGAGAAAGAGGTAGTGGAGTCTTGCTAGCGGTTCGGAGTGATTTATGTAGCAGAATAGTATCTCTTAATTGCAATAATAGTATTATTGAACAAATTTGTGTAAATATTGAATTTTTAAATAGCCACTCGGTATTTTTCTTTGTATCATATATTCCACCAAATAGTTTTTCAGATATTTATGAAAGTCATTTAAATAATATTGAGATTATTGCTAATAATTTAACACAAAAGCAAAAATGATTGTAGTTGGAGATTTTAACCTTGGCATTATAACATGGATTGATAATGATAAAATTCTTTTACCTAGTAACATTTCATCAGAAATAGAATCAACTGTTACAAGTTTTTATCTTTCAAACAGTTTTCATCAGTTAAATAGTTTTAATAATGATATTGGTAGAATATTGGATTTGGTCTTTACTACTGATGAACTGAAAGCATCTTGCGAACTTTGTGTTAACACAATTTCTAAAAATTTTGTGCATCATAAAGCGCTTTTATTTAATTTTGAGTTTTTTGATTTTGACAGAAAAAATATTGAACCAATTGAAATATTAAATTTTTCCAAAGGGAATTTTTCAGCTTTAAATGGTTTTCTAGAATCTATTGATTGGTCAATGTTAAACTCTGAATCAAGTTCTGAGCTCATTTATTCGTTTATTGCAACTAAATTTAAAATTGGTATTTCAAAATTCGTTCCGAAAATTCATCGATCAGAAAGAACAAACATGCCTTGGTTTAATATCAGATTAAAAAATTTAAAAAATATCAAAAATAAAGCTTCCAAAAAATTTCAAAAAACAAATTGTAAGGCTGACAGATGTTTTTTATTCGTATCAGAAAAGAATTTGATTTCCTCCATAAATTTTTATACAAACAATATATTTTAAATATAGAATCAAACCTTCTAAAAAATGCGTCGGTTTTTTGGCATTTCATTAAAGACAAACAAAAATCAAATGGATTCCCTAGTGTAATGGAATATGAAGATTTTAAATCAAATAATGTTTTAGATAGTTGTAGCTTATTTTCAAAATACTTTCAAAATGTGTATGAAATACATATAAATACAAATACTTTCTCTAATTTTGATTGTCCTAATATTAAAAATATTGGAAACTTTGATTTATTAGAAGCTGATATAGAAGCAGCAATTTCAGATTTGAAAAACTCTTTTAAAATTGGAATGGATGGATTCCCACCTGCTTTCTTTAAACGTTGTTCCAAAAGTATTATAAAACCTCTTTTGTTTCTGTACAAAGTATGCCTTAAAAATGGTTAATTTATTGATAGCTGGAAGATATGTGCAATTGAACCTATTTTTAAATCAGGAAATCGTTGTGATGTAACTAATTATCGAGCTATCGTTAAGCAAAGCGTTTTTGCTAAAATATTTGACAATATACTTAAAAAAAAGTTATACACTCATATTTATAACGTAATAAGTAAATGTCAACATGGATTTTTACCAGGAAAGTCAACTTGTTCGAACTTATTGTTGATTACAAATCGAATTTCAAAAGCAATGGAACAACATTCTCAGTTAGATGTTATCTATACTGATTTTTCTAAAGCTTTCGATAAGATTGATCACAATATTTTACTCTATAAACTCCAAAAGTTCGGGATAAAAGATTGTCTATTAAAATTTTTTGGTAGTTATTTACGTGAAAGAAAATTATTTGTTCAAATAGATTCATATCGATTAAATTTTATTATAAATGCAACATCTTGTGTTCCACAAGGCTCCCATTGTGGACCCTTACTCTTTTTGATTTTTATAAATGATCTACCACAATTTATTAAGCATTCGCAATGTCTTATGTTTGCAGACGATGTTAAGCTATTTCTTAAAGTAGTTAATATTTCGGACTGCTTAAAGCTTCAAGACGATTTGACTAGTCTTCTAGCTTGGTGTAGTAGAAATAATCTTTATTTAAATAAAAATAAATGCAATTTGATTTCATTTACCATGAAGTCAAATCCAGTTATTTTTAATTATAACTTAGATAGCTATTGTTTAAACCGTCAATATGAAATAAAAGATTTAGGAGTTATATTTGATGTTAAATTAAAATTCAACGCTCATATAGCATAATGTTTCTTCAAATCGCATTGAACGAATTCAAAAACTTTTTACGAAATACACATCTTCAAAAATGCAATGGTCAGATATCATGCCCTCTTACGTAGCCAGGCGCAAGCTACTTGGTTTACAATCATTAGAGGATAGAAGATCATTTTTCTCTATAATGTTTGTGTATAAATTACTAAGTGGAAAATTAGTCTGTCCCGAACTATCTGACCTTTTTCAAAGTTATGTTGCTCCTAGGGATTTGAGAGTAAACCGTCGGTTTTGTGAGACAACGCACGCGACAAATTATAGTAGGTATGATATGGCGGTTCTGGCTCAGGCTCCAGGCTCCATTACCATCAGCGCCATATGCGGTGGGATGGGGAACTATTACAATGGGTAAGCGGTTTGTGTCTATAGTATAGGAAAAAAATGTTAGGTTTGTGTTTATAATATCATGTGTTAGTGTGTTTTGTATAGAAGAATGAGAGAATTTTAATGTGGTTTGTGTCTATAGTATAGGAAAAAATGTTAGGTCTGTGTCTATAATATATTCATCTAGTGAATATCATGTTGTTAGTGTGTTTTGTATAGAAGAATGAGAGAATTTTCAATGTGGTTTGTGTCAATAGTACAGAAAAAAAACAAAATAGGTGTGTGACTATAGTATATTCATCTAGTAAATATCATGTGTTTGTGTATAGAGTATATTTTTTAACATGAGGTTTATGTCTTAAACAGATTCATCTAGTAAATATCATATGTATCCACAGAAAAAAAAAAACTCATATGTTTCAATTAATCTAAAGTATAGAAACAAAAATTATCATGTGTTTATATGTATAGTAGTCTACAACAGATCAATGTAATGAATTGAGGTATTAAAATGCTGTTGTTGTTGCTGTTTGCTGTTGTTGTTGTTGTTGTTGTTGTTGTTGCTGTTGTTGTTGTTGTTGTAGATATCAATTAAGCTTCAATAGAGATTATCATGTGTTTGTGTGTGTATTATAGTTTACAACAGGCTAATCTAACGAATTGAGGTTAGTATGTTGCTGTTGTTGTTGTTGCTGTTTGCTGTTGCTGTTGTTGTTGTAGATATCAATTCCTTCGAGAACATTCTAGAACATTCTAGAAGCTTAGCTTTTTTGATAATAAGCTTCAATAGAGATTATCATGTGTATGTGTGTATTATAGTCTACAACAGGCTTATCTAACGAATTGAGGTTAGTATGTGTTTTTTTTTGTTGTTGTTATTACTTAAAATTGATATGCAAGCTATGCATTCAAAATATACATGTCAATGAAAAGCCATTAAAAATTTGATTTATGATAAGTGTGCTTAGAAAGTTTAGAACCCTACAAGAATTTTCATATGAAACACAAAAATTTAACCTTTAACCTTTTTGGTGATAAACTGTTGTTGTTGTTATTTTTGCTGTAAATTGAAATTGATGTGCAAGCTCTGCATAGAGCTTTAGAGTGAGAGAGAGAGAGAGAGAGAGAGAGAGAGAGAGAGAGAGAGAGAGAGAGAGAGAGAGAGAGAGAGAGAGAGAGAGAGAGATGTATCTATGAATGTATAGTACCAGTCTGAAAAACTTCAATATAAGGCGAACCAAAAATATATTAGCTTTAGTTCGTAAAAGATCTTTCATTGAAAGATTATACAACTAAAAGAAAGGAAAGTTTAATTTAAAAAAGCAAACAAAGACACTTTATTAAACATTAAAATAAATAAAAAATAAAAAAAGAAATATCAATAAAAATGGTATCCTTTACTTGTAATGAATGTGGATTAAGTTTCACCATAAAGTGTAGTCTAAACAGACATATACGAGTAAAACACCAAAACCAACAATCGCAACATTTTCAATGCGATGTATGTAAGAAGTTATTTTCACGGAAGGATAATTTAAATCAGCATAAAGGAAAACTACATGCAGTATCTTCTTCTTCCTTGACTGTAGCGTCAACATCAGCAGCAGCAGAAGCAGCAGAAGCAGCAGCAGGAAACACAACAAGCATTCAAAGTATCCAGGCAATTTTACCGAATTCAGTCCCCCATCTCTATTGCAATACTTGTAAGAAAGAGATATTGACGAAGAATTGGGCATATCACATCAGAACAAATGAGCATAAAAAAAATAGTGGTGAAATAGTTAATGAGAATTTAACTAGAATCTCATCTGTATTTGATGAACGTATAGAGTCATTTATACACAAAAATAATAATGAGAATTTATTGATTCCCGAAGAGTTTTTAGCAAACGCCAAAAATATAGTTATAGAAACTCTTCAAGAAATGTTGCAGAAGCACGTTAATATTAAATTTAACATGGAATTGTTTTGTGAATACGTTAAAATGAGCGAAAATGAGATGTCAATTGACATTAAATCGCATCAAACCAAAATGGTTATGATTCAAGAGTCGACAGACTTAAATAACATTTTTGGTGAAAAATGTGATAATTTAGTGTCAAAAATGTCAGAGTTTCAAGAACGTGACAGCGGTTGGACTCTCATTAGAATATTACATTTAGAAATTAATATTAACCAGTACAAACCAATAAAAGGATCGCAATATATCCCATTACCAAAATTTGTATATAATAAAAAAGCTTGTATCAATGTAGAAAATTCAGATGAATATTGCTTCAAATGGGCAGTAATATCAGCACTGGCTCCAGTTAATAAAAACTCTGTTAGATGTTCCAGCTATAATGTGGAGGATATTACAGCCTCCATAATACACTTGGGCAATGATTTAACAATCAACTTTGAAAGTCTTGTTTTTCCGCTACCAGTAAAAGACATTAAAATATTCGAAGAAAATAATCCTAGATTAAGCATTAATGTCTTCGGGTTCGATGATGAGATGAAAAGTATTGTCGGACCCTACTACTTTACAAAGGAGGAGAAGAGAACACACCTCAATTTGCTTTTACTTCAGGAAGGAGACAAATCTCATTATATATGGATCAAAAATATTTCAAGGTAAAAAAATTATATTCATTCATATATTTATTTTTCTTTATTATATATATATATATCAACAGAATTTTTAACAAATTTTTCTTTTTATTTACAGACTTTTACGTACACAAGTTACAGGACATGCTCATAGAATGTTTCTATGTAATTGCTGCCTGCTGTACTTCAGTTCAGAGTACAAATTACAGCGCCATCGACTAGAGTGTAGTCGAATAGTTACAAAGGTTCCTAATATTGAAAATAGTAAACTAAATTTTAAAAACTTTAAACATAAGCTAGATGTACCGTTCGTAGTATATGCGGATTTTGAATGTTTTCTAACACCAGAAAACATTCAAAATTCTGACTCTATAAAAACTGTACAGAGTCATAATCCCTGCGCATATAGCTACTATATTAAGTGTAGTTTTAATAATTCCTTAGATAAGTTTAGAGTATATACTGGTGAAGATGCACCTAAACATTTTTTTATAAATTTAGTTAGCGATGCTAAGAGCATTTATAATGAATATTTATGTAAAGTTATTCCAATGAATTTCCTCACTCCAGAAGAATTATATATTCAAAATAATAGTACCATGTGTCATATATGTGAAAAACCTTTAAATGATGTTGATGGTGATAATGATGATGATAACTATAGAGTAGTAGCAGATCATTGTCATTTAACTGGTAAATATCGAGGTCCAGCACACAATATATGTAATTTAAATTATCAAAATGTAAACTTTATTCCAATTTTTTTTCATAATCTTTCTCTATATGATTGCCACTTGTTTATTAAAGAACTCTCATCGATTCCCGGTAGAATAAATGTAGTACCAATAAATAAGGAAATTTATGTTTCAGTTTCCAAGTATATACATTTCGAAAATGATGGTGGAAGTCTTGAATTGAGATTTTTAGATTCATTTAGATTTATGGCTTCTAGTCTTTCAAGCTTAGCCAACAATTTATCTCATTCAGATTTCTATGTTTTACGTTCAGAGTTTCCGGTTGATGAGGAATTTAATCTCTTGAGGCAAAAGGGTGTATTCGCTTATGACTATTTTGATTCAATGAATCGCCTTCAAGAGGAATGTTTACCTCCAAGAGAAAAATTCTTTAATAAACTAACTAACGAAGAGTGTAGTGTTGATGATTACCAACATGCTCAAAAGGTATGGTCAACTTTTAGTTGTTCATCACTACACGAGTACTTAGAGCTTTATCTCAAAACAGATGTTTTACTTTTAACAGATGTCTTTGAAAATTTCAGAAAAGTCTGTAAATCTATTTACAATTTAGATCCTTGTCAGTACTATACAGCTCCCGGACTATCTTGGGGAGCTATGCTAAAGTATACGAAAATAGAATTAGAGTTATTAACAGACATTGATATGATTAAATTCATTCAAAAAGGTATAAGAGGAGGCATTGTTCAATGTTCAAAACGACATGTCAAAGCAAATAATAAATACATGAGTGATTTCGATAGTGGAAAACCATCGAACTACCTCATGTATTTAGATGCTAATAATTTGTATGGTTGGGCAATGTCTCAGTATTTACCTGAAGGAAAATTTGAATGGGTTGATGATGTGTCAACTTTCTCGTTAAATGAACATTCTAATGATTCTAACGAAGGATATATATTGGAAGTCGATTTAGAGACTCCTACCGAAGTTCACAATTTACATAATGATTTGCCGTTTTGTTCAATGAATAAAAAAAGTCCAAAAGGTGAACATCAAAAGCTTATTGTTGATTTATATAATAAATCAAATTACATCATACATTATATAAATTTACAACAATGCTTACAAAATGGACTCAAGTTGAAAAAGATCCATAGAATTCTAAAATGTGTATGGAAAAACCATGGAGAATGTGGATAAAAGAAAAGACGTGAAAATTGTTTGTGAGTGGGAAAGTAGCGGTAGAAGATTAGGAGCAAGAAGTTTAATTGCTAAACCGAATTTCCATAGCTCTACAAGGTTCACTGAAAATATGGCAGCAATTCAACTAAATAGAATACATACCCTATATGATAAACCAATTTATATAGGATTTGTAGTTCTTGAATTGTCAAAGTGGAAAATGTATGATTTTCATTATGATTACATGATTCCAAAATTTGATAAAAACTTGAGTTTATGCTATATGGATACGGATTCATTTATTTATTCAATTAAAACTGATGACTTTTATAATGAGATTAAAGCAGACATCAACTTAAAATTTGATACATCTGATTATAAAGTTGACAATCCCTATAACATAGAAAGAAAAAATAAAAAAGTTTTAGGGTTTATGAAGGACGAAAATAGTGGAAAAATAATGAGGGAATTCATTGGATTAAGATCCAAAATGTATTCGATAAGTGTTGTAGGTGATAACGAAATTAAAAAAGCTAAAGGTGTTAAAAAATCAGCATTGATGTCTCTTAGCATTAGCGATTATAAAAAGTGTTTATATGATAAGAAAATTTATTATGATAAGATGTATACTATTAGATCTAAAATACATAAGTTATATACTCAAGAGATATATAAGATTGTGTTAAGCTATTTAGATGATAAGCGATTTATATTAGAAAATGGAGTAGACACCCTTGCATGGGGTCACTATAAAATTAATTAATTAATTAAAACTATTAACAAAATAAATCATCATATATTAAAATATTAAATAATAAAAAAACAAAATTTAAAAAAAATAATTGTTGTCTTCTTTATTTTTAAATATATATAGGAAGGAAACATAGAGTACTTATGAATAATAATATTTTTTAAATTATTTTTTAATTATTATTATTCTAATTTTACTGATAAGAGTAGAGTATAAGTTTTGGTCTATCTTCTTCCTCTTCCTCTTCTTCTTCTTCTTCTGTTTTTACATTTTTTTACTCCTGTACCAATCTTCTTCTTTTTAGAGTCTTTTTGTTCCTTTAACCATTTTGCTAACTTTTGATCATCTTTTTTCTTCTTACACTTATCCTCTAAGTGAGCGTTGCTACCACAATAGTTACAATAAATTAATCTCTGATATCCTTTTAATCTATGCATATTTTTTGTATTCAATACCTTCTACAATAAGGATCAGATAATGACTGATTACCATTTTTTTAATTAACATACATTTAAATAATTCTTCTAATTTCACTGGTTAGAGGTGAGTATTCAATTAAACGATCATGGATTATTAAGCAGTAGGCTGAAGTTTTATCCGGAATTGGTTTGTTTGCTTCGGTATCAAATTCTATTCGTATATCAATAGGTCCAACTTTAACTGCTTCATTTTGATGTGTTACATCGACAACAATAGGCGGTGCAATAGCCTTATATTTAACGATATCTAATAATGGTTGAGGCTCCCGCATATAATAACTTTGCTGGAATTTGGCATACATATCGTATAATACAGCATACTGTCCCATTTCAAAACGACTATTTAAATCATCATAAGGATATGAATCAGAGTTTAGATATACTTTTAAATTAGTTATATTACAATGGTCGAATGTATTCCCTTCCTCTTTACTCTTCTCAATTTGTAAACCAATGATGAGAAATCTAGGTCTTTCATTTTGTGAAGCCAGTTTTACATTCCACAAGACCTTTGTACTCTTGGGTAGTATAGGATTTACATGACAATCCCAACTTCGAAAAGGAATTAAAATACGATTTTTATTATTTATTATCTTATACATTTCTA
Organism: Dichetophora obliterata; assembly: GCA_963920525.1. Taxonomy (NCBI): domain Eukaryota; kingdom Metazoa; phylum Arthropoda; class Insecta; order Diptera; family Sciomyzidae; genus Dichetophora; species Dichetophora obliterata. The sequence goes on from OY986437.1 coordinate 100,385,125, forward strand.
ATTTAGCTATATCCGATAGTTGTATATGTGGCATTTTCCATGTTATATCCAGTATTGTTAATTTTAATTGTTCTGTTGCATTAGTAGGATGAAATGATCTATCATTAGATGAAGAACGTTGGAGGATAAGCTCATGCTTTGAATTTAATATTATTTTAGTATAATCTTCGGTAAAACCCATTAACATTTTCAGTGGAATACAACAACTAAAGTGAGTTCTTTCCAAGGTGAAATTTTCTTCAAGACACCAACCAGCATTTTTTAAGGTATTACTTTCAGCTTCATTCAACGATACAAAATTTTTCATTATAGATGAAATTCCAAGACTACGAGTACGATCAACTTCAAATCCATTAATTTCATATCGAATTTCATCAAACAGATATGAAATAAAGTTGTTTTTAAATTTCACACCCGATGCTGCCACATCTTTTTCTCCTTCATGTTTGACTATAAAACCATGAATATAAATCATACTCTCACTCGGTAAGACAAACAGGTCCTGATTTTGAATTGGTATACGAATCTCATCATTATTGTTGAAGGACTTTAAATATGGAGAGTAGCTATGATATTCCCTCTTTATAATACTATCATCATACATTGGTTTTTGAAGAACATTTAATATTTCATTCATGATTGAAGCTTAAATCCTAAGGATTTCAAATATTCTCTATTAGAAGTTGTTAAAATTTTATTTATTTTTGTATATCCTCGATCGAGTGTTGATGCAGGACTAAATCCAAACCCTTTATCAGTTAAGCTTTTATTATTCTTAGTGTAAATAATCATTTTTTTACTCAGGTTTAAAGTGAAGTCTTATAGAAATTTTTTCTCCACGAAAATTTATAAGTTTGCCGTCTTGGTTTAAGACTCTTATGATTATGTAGTTTATTTCTTGACAGTTGACGGGTAAATAAATGACATTTCGAGGTTTTTCACTTATTTTATACCCAGGTGCAACATCAATTGAAAATTCATGAATTGTATGTACTGAAGTGTTATTCAGATATGATCCTATTGTTAAATTACATTCAATTCGTATTGTGTTTACATTTGTTATATTTAAAGGTAAATCAGATTCAAATTTTATAGTTTTATATGGTTGATCTGGATGTTTATTTTTTGTTGTTTCTGTCTCATATAGCGGTTCTACAGAAATCACTTTGATAAAGTCTTTGTACGGTAACTCATTAACTATCAACTTTCTCTTACTAAACCCAAGTAGCTGACCTATACTGTTTGATTTTGAAAAATCTATATCTACAGAGGATACAATTTCAGTTTTAAGGGTGTTGTTGTTCGATTTAATTACAAGGAAAATTGATTCATCAATTTCCTTAACAGCTGACTCCAAAAAAAAGCTATATCTTCAAGTTCATATGAACCAACTGGAACTGTAATAGTATGCCTTCCTATATGAAATAAATTGTTATAAACATCTATATTAGGTATAGCATTAAATGCTACAAAGTCAACAAGTCCACAAACATATTTTGTACTCAAACCAATTGGCGGAAAATATGTTCCAATAAGAGTTGATGACGTTCCGCTTAAAGAGATTGTTATTGACATTCCGAGTATTCATTAGGAACTAACCGTTGATATCTATTTAATATGATTTAAGTATTAAATGAGAACTACAAATTAATATATTTTTTCATGTTTTCTTTATTTATATTCAAATTAATAAACTTTTTTAAGAGTAATACATTTTTTTCAGCACATATAAAATTTTTCTTATGATACCTACAAACATTTATTGATTTATCATTTTTATATAAAGTTTTTAAATTTGGACAATTTAAGTCATCTAGATTATAAAAGATAATTTCATCGTTAAAAAGATTTTTAATCCATTTAATTTTTTCCAACCCTTTAACATAACAAATAAAGTTCTTATCTCTAATATGTGTAAAATAATATTCTAAAATAGTTGATAAAGTTGAATCGCCATCTTCCCATTTTAATCCATGATGATGTCTAGTAAGCCAATTTATTGAAGCTTTTTCCTTTGATGAAAGCATAGCATATTGAAAAGGTGGTGGTTTTATTATAAATGTTTTAACTTGTGAATCATCGTATACTGAAATACTTAGTTCTTTTATAAAAAATTCATTATTGATGTGAAAACCTTGTACATCTATAATTAATATTCTCTCATCAAACATTTTCTATGATGTTCAGGGTTCAGGATGTTACAAAGTTAACTGAAGGAAATTTGTTAATATTTGAACTTTTATATTATGATAAAAGTTCATTATCTTTAAAGCTTCATTCCATCGTCGTTCAATAAAGATGCATTCACAAGAATCAGGGCCGCTAATTGCGTCATCTCTTGACCATGCACAATTAGAATAATGAGAGCCATATTTCGATATTATTTCATTATATAGAGAAAAATCCTTAAATTTAGTTTTTAATTTATTCAAAATAGCTTTATGTTCATGCCATATCAGTTTTTCTTTGTTTAAGAAGTCACTTAAAATTTTAACACGAATTTCGTTATTAATTTTAATTGAAGCTTCTTTACACGTTGAGAGTAGAGTATATACTGACTTTTAATAATAATTATAATAACCTTATATATATATAATTTAGGATATTTCCATATTCAATTCATGATTATAGTCTTCAATGTTGATTAATATCATATCAGAGCGGAAAGTAGTATCCTCCTCAGTAATCACCTCAATTTCACCGTTACTTAAATATCTCTCATTTTCAATTTGATGATATTCGAAACATGAAATATTTAATCGATGTTTTAAGTAATTACTATCATATGTACAGCGGATTCTTAACTTAATATTATCTTTATATTGAAGTTGGAAATGTCTATAAAATGGTTGAGAACTTTCAATAATTCCGGCAATATTTTTCTCCTTTTTTATTAAGTCTTGCCTAAATGCTTCTAAAGCTTCATCCACAGTAAACGTCTGATTAATAGGTAGCTGGAGTTCTTCATCTCCCATTAGCTTAGGTTCCACTTCTGTCGATGACTCAGCGTTTTCATTTAAATTTTGATTAAACTTTAAAAATTTAAAATTTAGTTGTATGCTAACGGTATCATTATTTGGTAATTTTACTGCAAATTCTGTATTTTTAATGATATTCTCACTCAAATCAATAGGTACTGCTGCTGAAAATACTTGAGTATAACAAAAAAATGTTAGTAATATGATGAAATTATTTTTCATTTTATTTTTCTTCTTCTTCTTCTTCGTAGTGTTCTTATGTCGGTGGTGGTATATTTCAAAATGATCTGATAATAAGTGAAACTCATATTTATAAACTAAATTTCATATCCAAATATCATACCCGAGTTTGTTCTCAACTGAGCTGTTACCACCACCATCCACTTTAATAGCTTTACTATCGCCAACCGTCAATCTTTTTTTAGTGGTGTTGAGAGGCTTTTGTTGTTGTTGATTTTTTTTCATACCTTCCGAAAAATCATTATCTATTTCTCTGAAGACACATGATGGTTTATATGAGTATACATTTATATCTTTATAACCGCCTTCATAAACTGTTCCAACCATTGATATTATACCACCAGTAACCTCAATTTTAATATGTTGATTGCTGTTTAATTCAAATATTGGAATATTTGAAGGCATTTGTTGTCCTCTGTTAAGAGAAAAAAATTTGTGTTTTAGTCCCTCCTTCTGCGGTTAGGAACACCTGCATCATAATATCCAAAACTACGGCATTTATTATTTGAAATGTTTTCCACTGCGCATGACAAGTACAGTATTTATCATTAGTTCTTAAAAGCTGACCCCAATACATATTAAGTAACGTATGTAATACAACTAAAGTTCTTATTAAAAAATAAGATGCTTATATACAATAAAAAATTGTTTTCTCATGATAAAAATAGCTAACCTCAGCTGATAAAAGCTGACCTCAATACATATTAAGTAACGTATGTAATACAACTAGAGTTCTTATTAAAAAAAAAAAATAAGATGCTTACATACAAGAAAAATTGTTTTCTCATAATTAAAAATAGCTAACCTCAGCTGATAAAAGCTGACCTCAATACATATTAAGTAACTTATGTAATACAACTAGAGTTCTTATTAAAAAATAAGATGCTTATATATATATATATATATATATATAAGAAAAACTTCCCCTAGAAAGCTATACAATCATACATGTTTACTCATGTTTTATATTTTTCAAATGTCTTAAAGTATTTCATCATATCTTGTAATTTCTCTTTATATATTTATATATTAATTATATAAACACACACACACACACACACACACACACACACACACACATATATATATATATATATATATAAATTTTTAAATATAAATAGTCAGTCTTAAAATATCTTTCACGGTGAAAAGTTTAAATAAAAGAAGTTATGATGAAAGCAAGTTTAAAAAATCTTTTCCAAACTCCTGATATTATATACTTACCTTTAAAGAATATGGAAGTAAACACTCCGTATGAAGTCAACAAAATAGAGAGAGCAGATACAAAGTATGGTGAAAGCATTAAATGTTTTGTAAATAAAGAATATTACATTTATTTACCAAAAAGATTTCTGAATATAACTCAGAAACAGATGGATTATTTAAATGAAAAATTACATATTCTAATGAAAGTCAAAGACATGCATGGTGCATTTTCCTTAATCATTAAGAAGAAGAAGAAGGAAAACGAAAATATATTCTACAACTTATATGAAGAAGAAGAAGAAGAAGAAGAAGAGGAGGAGGAATGCGTTGGAGAAAAACGTATTTTAAAGAATCAATTTTAAAAACTTTAAAAATAATACGCAAATTCATAATAATCAATAAAAATTTTATTATAAAAAATATTTTATCTTTTTAATTACATTATATTAAGTATATATATAATAGCTATTGCTATTCTGCATAAAACTGCTATTGCACTTCATCTCTATTAATCCAAGAATTATGCTGGCTGGAAAATCCTAACCATTTAACGTAAGCTTGCTGTCCCTTGGTTTTAATAACCTTTTCAATCAAGTATGTATTTGGAAAATGTGTCTTCAATACTTCATATTCATAGAATCCGCCAAGAATAGGGTTTCCTTGATAGTCTTCTAATAAGTAAGTAATAGGGTTTGTGTTCTGTATAGTTTTAATTTTAAAAATTTCAGTTGTCCAGTTTGGAGTATATCCTTTTGCAAAAATATGCTTATATTTACTAATTCGAACGAGGTCGCCAATTTTTAGTTTACCTTTTTTAAAAATTTTAGGATGATTATATGCTTGTTTTAGTATAGAACGTTCATTTCCTTTGTTGACATACTTTGGCATCATTCCAATGGTTCTATGCTTTTTACTATTATATTGATTAACTAAATCCTTGTATATATTTATCCATTGATAATTTCCTTGTAAACTAAACTTTTTCCACATCATTCCCTTTAAAGTTCTATTAAATCGTTCCACAATTGATGCTTTCATGATGCTATATGTAGAATAGTGTTTAATATTATGTTTTTTCATCAGGTTTTGAAATATTTTATTATAAAACTCTTTCCCATTATCGGTTTGCAAGTTCTTTGGTATTCTTTTTTGTAAAAAAATTGATTTCATAGCATTAGTAATATCTATACTACCTTTTGATTTTACAGGAACAGCCCAAGCAAACTTTGAAAATGTATCTATTACTGTTAAAATGAACCGATAACCTTTGTTATATTTTGAATAAACACCCATTTCAACAAGATCTGCTTGCCAAAGATCGTCTATTCCCTTGGTTACTACTCGTCGTCGAATAAAATTTCTGCGTGCTTGCTTATGTAGCTCTTGAACTACCTCTTGTCGCTCCATCTCTAACGTCTACCTCAGATTACATTCATGTAAGTGTTGTGTTGACGAAGGATTAAAAGCAATATAATTTATATTTCTATGTTTAAATGCTTCGTAATAAGTCCCGTTCTCATAACAATCGTCTCATTAAGGCGTTCTTCAAATTTATCAATTTTTAAATTAACTAATGACCTAATTTCTTCAAGTGATTGATTAAGAATACTTTGTAAGATACTTTGATCTTGTATTAATTTACTTAAGAGTGTTTCTAAATTTTCAAGTTTTTCTGTAAGCGATACGTTTTGTTTCTTTATTTCTTCAAAATTAATATTATTGAGATGGTACTGATATCTTTCAGAGCTACCAATATAATGACCAAACTTATCGATAGGCATTTTATGAATATTGATTGTTTGATATTTTATAAACTTTTTATACAATAATCTTTGCTTCTCTCAGTTCCTCTATAATTGAGACTATTTCATTATTATGATTTGAGTGACCAGCTGCTGTAGATGAAATCAATAAACGTAATCTATCAACCAATTCATTTGGATCATCCCAATAAACATAATTAAGCTTTTTTTTATTAAACTTCATTAAACCTTTTCCTTTATGCATTCTTTGTTCTTTAAATAGTTTTCTAATAATAGTAGTATATTTTTCTGAACGATTTCCTTTAATTTGACCATTAATGCTGCTATTTCTTCTATGAGCATTAGTCATCTCCAATATTTGTTTATAAGCATTTAAATCTGCTGTATTAAAACTGTCTGGTTTCCTATAAATTAAGAGTTCATATAAACCTGATGTGAAGGGCCATTTTGTTTTACCTACAGTAATATTGGTTGAATTAAAAGTGATAGGGTCATTACCCAGTCTCCATATATGATTTTTATCCTTATGAGGACCAAAGGTTTTATCTAATTTATTTAAATTAACTTTTGATAAATCAAATTGAATACTTTGGTTGGAATGTATTGCAATGGTGTTATCAACATCATTAATATCATCATCATCATTATCGTCATCATCATCATCATTAGTATCGTAATCATTATCATCATCAAATGATTTAAAAGCGGATGAACTTTTCTCGATTTCCTTGCTATCAAAGCTTGGAGAAAATGCATTATAATCAGGCTTGTTCTTTTTAAATGGTGTGCTGGTAGTAACTTTATTATCCTTAAAATTTTTATCTGAATATTTTTCATTTTTTATTATTATTGATCTTTTATTATTATTATTATTATTATTATTATTATTATAAGTCGATTGAAATATTTTTTTTAATGGATTTGTTATTGGCTTAAACGTCTTTTCTAATAACTCATCATTTGCAACTTCTCCTAGCTGAAGGCTTTTATATTTCTTTTTCAAAATATTTCGTGTTTTAATAAGATTTTTAACTAGATTTTCATCCATATTGATAGGTTAAGTCTGTTTATTAGTTAACTGTTTAGCAGATAGTTGTTTTTTTTTATTTTTCGATAGAACAGATCAGTTTAGCAGCATATAATGTACTGATTTTATAATATCTATACTATTCTTTTATAAACGTATAAATAAGTTAAATCCTTTTCTGTAGCGTCCATTATTCATAGAATCATCCTTACTAATAATTAAAAAACCATATTTTTCTTTCCAACATTTTGAACATAACTTATTAAATGTATTAAAAGACATATCAGAACCAACATGATCATTATAAATGTGTTTAATATTCATTTCATCTTGTTTAAATATTATAATTAAATTTGCATTGTCACGAATCAGGTGTTTTGGAATACGTGTATAAGATTGACATAAGTAAAAACTATCAACATCTTTGTGACGTCCCATACAGAAGTAAGATCGGATATGGTTTTGTTTCTCACAAGCTATATCATCGAATATAAATATTGAGTTCGGTTGGACTTTGTCTGGAGATATGACGTCATCATTATTGGAAAATAATGTAAAATTTATCTCCTTAATGGGTTTAATTAACAGCTTCAAGTACTTATATTTTGATTGTTCTGTTGACTTTGAGTATAAGTAAATATTTTTAAATTTCAGTCCATTAGGACTTTCAATCAGACTTATCATCACATTTGTTTTTCCACAATTTGACGGTCCAACAATAAGAGCTCGAATAGTGTTCGGTAGTAATGAACTATGTCGTATTCTCTTTGATGAATTTATCTTTGAATCGATATTCTTTACGTTAATTGATAAATGTTGTTTTAGGAAACGCATCATGAAAACTACTAAGCAATATCATATATAAACAAACCATTTTATTGGTTTTCAATCACTTTACTTTCATCATCTAATTAGAAAACTATAAATACTTATGACAGTCTTATATAAAAAGATAAACAGTTATCATCCATACTTCAAAGGGAAAGGTATTCTTAATAAAATCATCGATAAACTTCCTATTGAATTACATTTACCTGGATATCAATTTTGTGGACCTGGTACAAAATTAAAGAAACGTTTAGCTAGAGGTGACCAAGGAATCAATCCTTTAGATACCGCTTGTAGACAACACGATATAGCATACTTAAACACCAAAGATTTAGAAAAAAGACATATTGCTGATTGAGATTTAGCTGAAAAAGCTTGGCAAAGAGTAAAAGCAAGTGATAGTAGTCTTATAGAAAAATCAAACGCTTGGTTTGTTACTAACGTAATGAAAGGAAAAACAAAATTTGGTATGGGGAATGTAAATAGTAAAACTAAGAGATCGCCTCAAGTAAATGGACATCGACTATTTAAACATGCATTAAAAAGTGCTAAATTAAAAATAAAGAAAACAAAAAACTTGGATGATGCTATTAAAATTTCACGAAAAGTTTCTAATAACATATTCAGAGGAAAAAAATCTTTAATAATAACTCCTCGAGTAATACCACTACCTAAATCTGGAGGTTTTCTCCCACTTGCCCCTATATTCGCTGCACTTGGCGGTCTAACTGGTGGAGTATCTGGTATTACAAAAGCAATAAATGCAGCTAAAAATGGAAAGGAGCAGCTGGCTGAAGCAAAACGTCATAATAGTAAAATGGAAGCTATTGCAATGGGTAAAGGCATGTTCCTAAAACCCTATAAAAAAGGATTGGGACTATACTTAAAACCTTATCAACAAAATTTTTAAAGAAGCTACCTAAAAGAGCCCTTTCTGATGTAGATCTAAGGAAATATGCTAAAGATATCCCACATTTTAGGGGTGTGTTTATGTGTGACACTCTACCAAGTAAACCATTTAAAAAAGAATGCGGGATAATCAATCTGGATATTTCAAAGGGAGCCGGTACACATTGGGTAGCATACTGGAAAACTAAAAATGACATTGAATATTTTGATAGCTTTGGAAACTTACAGCCGCCAAAGGAAATTATAAAATATTTAGGAGAAAAGATTAGTTATAATTATAATAGATTACAACATTTTAATACAATAAATTGCGGTCATTTATGTTTACAATTTTTGTTTTCAAAATATATTTGAAATAAATAAAATATAAGTAAAAATCAATTCTTATGCTCTTTCATATATAAATTTTTATGGTTTTTTTTTTTTAACCCTTAAAAGCACTTAAATCTAAGTGTCTATGTTTTTTCAATAATATGTAGGGTTTGTATATCAGTTTAAATTTACAGCAACGTCAAAAAACAACAACAACAACAACAGCAACATACTAACCTCAATTCGTTAGATAAGCCTGTTGTAAACTATAATACACATACAAACACATGATAATCTCTATTGAAGCTTATTATCAAAAAAGCTCGAAGTAAGGTATATAAACAACAACAACAACAACAACAACAACAACAGCAGCAACATACTAACCTCAATTCGTTAGATAAGCCTGTTGTAAACTATAATACACACACACAAACACATGATAATCTCTATTGAAGCTTATTATCAAAAAAAGCTAGGCGTCTAGACATACATTACTCAATGTTTTAATGAGTTTTATTTCAATTATATGTAAATTTAATTTACATTAAAAAACAATAGTTTATTATCAAAAATATTAACCCTATTGAAGCTTATTATCAAAAAACAGCTCGAAGTAAGGTATATAAACAACAACAACAACAACAGCAGCAACATACTAACCTCAATTCGTTAGATAAGCCTGTTGTAAACTATAATACACACACAAACACATGATAATCTCTATTGAAGCTTCTTATCAAAAAAGCTAGACGTCTAGACATACATTACTCAATGTTTTAATGGGTTTTATTTCATTTATATGTAAATTTAATTTACATTAAAAACAATAGTTTACTATCAAAAAAGATTAACCCTATTGCTAAGCTTCTAGAATGTTCTAGAATGTTCTCAAAGGAATTGATATCTACAACAACAACAACAACAGCAACAACAACAACAACAACAACAACAGCAAACAGCAACAACAACAGCATTTTAATACCTCAATTCATTACATTGATCTGTTGTAGACTACTATACATATAAACACATGATAATTTTTGTTTCTATACTTTAGATTAATTGAAACATATGAGTTTTTTTTTTCTGTGGATACATATGATATTTACTAGATGAATCTGTTTAAGACATAAACCTCATGTTAAAAAATATACTCTATACACAAACACATGATATTTACTAGATGAATATACTATAGTCACACACCTATTTTGTTTTTTTTCTGTACTATTGACACAAACCACATTGAAAATTCTCTCATTCTTCTATACAAAACACACTAACAACATGATATTCACTAGATGAATATATTATAGACACAGACCTAACATTTTTTCCTATACTATAGACACAAACCACATTAAAATTCTCTCATTCTTCTATACAAAACACACTAACACATGATATTATAAACACAAACCTAACATTTTTTTCCTATACTATAGACACAAACCGCTTACCCATTGTAATAGTTCCCCATCCCACCGCATATGGCGCTGATGGTAATGGAGCCTGGAGCCTGAGCCAGAACCGCCATATCATACCTACTAATTATGCATATAATGAGCCAGTCGCAAGATGCTTACGGTTATGTAATACGATCTCTCCAATTCTGAATTTTAATGTTGATGAAAACCGTTTTAGACTAAATTTATTTATACTCTTTAATTAATGGCATAATTTATTAAGTTATCTTTATAATAATCTGTAAGATACATAATCAGTAGACTGAAATAAATAAATAAAATTCAGATAGCATTTTTGTTTTATAATTTTACCAAACAATATAATTACATTTAAATTTAATATTGCTGATATAAAAATAAAATACAAGGAGCACCTTTGAATGAAAAATAATCCTCATAAAATAAAATACATTTTCTATTTTTTATATATGATATTTTGTTTGATTCGTTTTGAAGTCTCTTTTTCTTTTAATGCCTGCATTTGAGATCTTGCTACAAGGAAAACAGAAAACATAGCAAGCAAAGTGCAGTTTATTTTCTGCCCCCGATTCGGTTCATCCGTACATCCGGTTCATCATTAATGCATATTATTTTCGTCTTTTATCATTTCATTATATTTTAAATTGTGGTTATAAATATGAAAAACAGAGTAACACATAAACAAAAATATAAATTAAACTTATTTAAATAATTACAGCCATATTCATAAAAAGTTACAAACCTTTTGTAAGCCCTTTGTAAGACACATGCCTAAAAACGTTATTCATAAACGTTCAATAACGAAAAAAACCTCTTGTGACAGCTTCTTTAAAATAGGAACAAACCTTCTGTAAACCTCATACAAAGCTATTTTAAATTTTAATGTTCTCAATTGAGAGCAATCTTCTCATTTTGTGACAAACTAAAAGATCAACAAACAAATAAATAAATGAAAATAATTGTGTTTTGTAATCAGTGTTACCATATGGGCAGATAAAACTTTTTGTTGGCAGTTTTTTGAGAGGGTAGACAGTTTTCCAGTTTTTGCCTAAAAAAATAAATTTTTTTTATTTAACCTAGTTTTTCAAGTTTTTACGATTAAAACAATGCTTACTAGTTTAATGAATCAAATACAATAAATAAAACAAATTGTATGTTACTACAAAAATATAAGTAACATTTGCAGCTGCTATTCATTTTAATACTACTTTTCACGCCCTTTCAAAAACTTCTTTATGAAGTGGTAGCGCAGTTGCTATTATTGTTGCTTTCGTTGTTTCTGTTCTTTTGTCTCGATTTTCTTTCGTCAAGCCTTGACTGTCAATACATTTATATGAATATATATGCTTTGAAAACTGCAAAGAAATTGATGTAAATGATTTCAAGTCCTTAAAAAATCCAAAAGACATTTATTTAGGAGTCAAGGCTTATTCGTCTTTAAGCTCTACGCATAAATTATTCGAATCAGATGAAATGGATTTTAGAGAACACTGCTTAAAATTTTATGTTGAGCTATGCAATTTTTTATTACAAAGGTTTGATTTTGGGAATGATTTTCTAAAATGTGTCGAACTTTTAGCACCAACGAAAATTTTAAAAAGGGACGATTTTACTATTTTCAATTTGTGTATTTTTTTACCTAATGTCATCCATTCAGAAAAATTACAAGAAAGTGACGATAAGTTGCATGAGTTGCGCCACATTAACTTCAGTGATTTGAATTTACTTAATGAAAATAATATTGAAACTTTTTGGAAAGCAATTTTTGATCAGAAACGTGGAGATGATTCCGAAGTCGTTCCATTACTTACAAAACTAGTTTATGTTGTTTTAACGATACCTGTAGCAACAGCAAATGTAGCACGTATTTTTTCACAAATAAATATTAATAAAACTCAAATCAGAAATAAATTAGAAATTCCCACCTTGTGTGGAATTTATTGAACTACAAATTTTTTAAGGAAAAGCGATTGAAGCTGCACAAATTAAAACAGTCATCAGAACTTATAAAAAATTTGATCAAAATATGTTTAAAAAATAATTTAATTTTTTAGATTTCATCATTTGTGACTGTCTGATTTTTCTTAAACAGTCTTTTCATTGCAAAATTTTACAAATGGTTTGATATAAAATGTATTTCTGATTTTGGGTTTATTACTACAGATTTGAGAAAAATGCTTTCTGCATTTGCTGGTGCTTCAGGAAGCGATAAAACAGCATAAACAGCAAAATGGCAAAACAACTTTCCTTTGTAATGAATAGACTTGGAATTATCTCCACATTGTTTTAATTAATCTTTTTAAATAAATTTGATTTATTAATGAGTAAAACAATTTTATATGGGATGTAATTTACTATGATCTCAAAAATTGGTAATGACATTTACATTCATAAAAATATCAAATGTATATTTTTTTAAACAAATTTTTGAGTTTTTCAATAAAAAGATAATTTAAATGATTTTAGTTAATGAGTGCGATTGTTTTTGTTTTGTTTAATTATTGATTTAATTTAAATATTTTATTTCGAATACAAGAATAAAAATTTTAAAGCTCACATTTTTAATATATTTAAAATCTAGTTTTTATAAAACTTTCTAGTTTTTAAAATAACTTTTATCTAGTTTTAGTTATTTTTTTAGTTCCAGTTTTTCCATAAAAAATTAAGATTTTTTTTTCTGAAAATTAAAATTAAAAAAATATGGCAACACTGTTTTTGATTTAAATGTAAACAAATGCCTGTGAATACATCAAATTCACAAACCTATTTTTTTCTTTTTTAAATTTTTAAGCAATTGTCATTCTTTCAAAGTCACAAACGAAAACTACAACTGTTCTTACTTTAAAGCATCAGTATACTCACTTTCACTACAATACTCTTACAACTCGTTTATGAATACAACGCTTTTTAAGAATATTTTAACTTTAAAAAGCATTTTAACTTAAAAACGTTTGAAAGTTGTTTTAAAATATTTTTATGAATACGGCTGTTATAATATACACATAAAATACGTGTACATAGAATATTTATTTACATAACTTTCATTGAATTTCATTTACATTATTTTCACTGTTTGCATTAATAATTGAATTATATTCTAAAAGGGATACTATAGGTGCATGGTAGCTGAAATAAGAAACAAAAAATTTTTGGACGATGCAGTCCCAGTCATAATAAAATTATTATTAGGTAGACTTGAAAACTACTTATTTTCTCACGAGCTGCGACCATCGAATTTCACACAAAAGAAAACAATATAAAGTGCGTGTGTCACACACATTGGCAGCTTTCAGCGGCGCACACTGGGGATTTCGCGGAAAAAAGTCAAATTGTCAACATAGTCTTCATGCAACATGCAGTGGTATTTTGATATTAAAGACTAAATGGTACAGTCAAATCAAAAACAATTACTTCAATCTGACTGGTAGTTTTATTTTTATGCCGTTTCAAACTCCGAACTTGTATGTTTTACCGAACTAACTTAATATAAACCTAAGAATTTCAAGACGAATATTATTTTACTATGTGAGCTAACGTGTTTTTTTTTATTTTTTATTTAAAGTAGGATATATCAATATACTAAAATTTAAAAAATAAACTCTGCAGAGACTTAATTTTTTTTTTTTTTTTTTTTTTTATGAACTTATAACTAAAATCCCGTTTTTTCCAAACATTTGAATCTGAAATTTTAGCTGTACTTGCCTATGTTTGGAAATCACTACTAATACATTGCCTCATATCTGTTCTTACATTTTTAATCAATTTCAACTGCGGCCAGGTGCGCCTTTCAATAAAACTTATATTTTTATACCCTACACTTGACAAAGTCAGGGTATATTAACTTTGTGCAAACGTTTTTAACGCATAGAAGGAGGCGTGGCCGGTATGGAAAAGTATATATATTCTTGATCAGCGTCAGCTCCTGAGTTGATTCAGCCATGTCCGTCCGTCCGTCCGTCCGTCCGTCTGTGTGATTATATCTTGCAAAGAATAAAGAGAACCAGGTAAGATATTTGAATGAAATTTGGCACACATATTGATATGGACCCGGGGATGAGCCCAATGATTTTTTTTGGATACGCCCACAATTACGCCCACCTCCCATACCACCAACTATTGAGAAAACACAAAAATGGTCTAATAATTGAGCTAGAAAGACAAAATTTTGTATGTGTATATGTTTTATCAATTCTTAGTTGAGTACCAAAAATGGGCGTGATACGCCTACAAATACGCCCACCTTCCATACCACCCACAACACTCAAATTTTATATAAACACACTAAGTGTAGGGTATTTCATAGTCGGGCTCGACCGACTATAGCTTCCTTACTGGTTTATATTTTATATTATATTTTTATATCTTTTTTTTATATTTATGTTATTTTTTTTTTTAATTCAAAGAGAACGTGTTAAAAGAAGTTGTGTTATTAAAAGAGTTTTACGACTGTTCGTGATTGCGCTAATTTTTGCCCCATGTCCATGTTAGAATAATAATACATAATAATAATAAAATTTATATGAAAAATTCGTTTGTTTTTATATGGGCGGTATATGATGGGCGTGGCCGATTTTAATGAAACTTTCACAAATTTTTTATTTTGTTAATTGTAATGTCTGTGCTAAATTTCAACATGTTCGGAGCAAAAGAAAAAATGTTGTATGAATTATTAATTTTGAGTTATATGGGCGGTATATGATGGGCGTGGCCGATTTTAATGAAACTTTCACAACTTTTTTATTTTGTTAATTGTAATGTCTGTGCTAAATTTCAACATGTTCGGAGCAAAAGAAAAATTTTGTATGAAAAATTCATTTTGAGTTACATGGGCGGTATATGATGGGCGTGGCAGATTTTTATGAAAATTTATATTTTTCTTAATAACGTTAATTAAGTGCTAGGTGCCAAGTTTTATCACTCTACAAGCACTCCTTATAATTTTTTCCCAGAAATGTATGAAGCCATCCCCACTGTGCGGCGTCAATAGTTGGCAACTGTTTTTGAAGTGAAAACTTCTTTAAGCGCGTTGAACGATTTTGGTAGAGGGTAAATCTTTGGTTTGCGTCATCGTACTTTCGCGAGTAGCTCTCGTCATCAAAACAGACAGTGAGTATGGTAGCGTTTCTTTATGTTCATGTTTTGCAGTTGATTTTTGGTTAAACTTGCTTTTTTTGCAAAGCTTCGTCATTTTGATAATTACTCAATTTTTTAATTTTCCACTCTTCGTTAAAGGGCCCAATAGACTACACAGACTGTTTGCGCAAACACTTGTCTGCGCAGACTGTTCGAGAATGCATTTGGCTGTTTAAGGTTTGTGCAGATGTCTGCGCAAAAATTAAAATATTTTCATTTTTGGTTGTGTTTGTGAAAATCACACCAACATGCCATAATCCCGAAATTTTTATAGAGTGAAGACTTGCGTGAAGGAAAATATATAAAAATGGAAGCAGAAAAGAAAAATTTAATAGAATTTTAACTAAAAAATCAAGTCTGCACAAACAAAGTCTGTGTATTGTATGGTCGTCGCTATGACTAGAAAAAAGTATTGTTTGCGCCAACAGTCTTTGTAGTCTATTTGGCCCTTAACGCGTGAGGGCACTAAGCGAGCCGGCCCTACCTGGTTATTCTGCCATGACAGCGAGTAGGTTATTAAATGATGCTTTTGGATCTTGACTGCCAGGCACTCAGCAAGGTAACCAGGGCCCGAATAACAGCATCGGTGATCGAGCAAAATTGTACAAGATTGATAGGCACTTGTCTCGTCGTGCTCTTCGTAATTTTGCTCGATCACGGATGCTGTAATTCGGCCCCAGGTAGGCTCGATACGGAGAGACTTTAAAAAATACCCCTTATATTCTGTGTTTGTTTTGATTCATTTTCGACAATACCTACAATTCTGTCAAAATCATGTCAAACGAAAAAGCTGAGGGCCTGGTAGCCAATATCCAAGAGCGTGTGTTTGAGTTTCATGACCAACATAAAAGTATTTGTTGTTTTATAAATGTCACCAGCATATTCTCTGACTGGGACCATGGTGTAATAAGTAATAGATAGGAGTGACATTTCGTGTTTTAACCATCGAATGTCAAACAAAAGAACACAAAATAGAGAACGTGTGCCACACACATTGGCCGCATTCAGAGGAGTCACCTGTTGTGAAAGGATCATTTAATTGCCAAGGTTTCTCACTCGTGAAATTCGATGGTCGCAGCTCGTGAGAAAATAAGTAGTTTTCAAGTCTACCTAATAATAATTTTATCATGACTGGGACTGCATCGTCCAAAAATTTTTTGTTTCTTATTTCAGCTACCATGCGCCTATAGTATCTTTTTTAGAATATAATTCAATTATTAAAGCAAACAGTGAAAATAATGTAAATGAAATTCAATGAAATTTATGTAAATAAACATTCTATGTATACGTATTTTATGTGTATATTAATTATTTAAATAAGTTTAATTTATATTTTTGTTTATGTGTTACTCTGTTTTTTTATACTTTTACCCACAATTTAAAATATAATGAAATGATAAAAGACGAAAATAATGTGCATTAATGATGTACCGGATGTACGGATGAACTGAATCGGGGGCTGAAAATAAACTGTACTTTGCTTGCTATGTTTTCCTTGTAGCAAGATCTCAAATGCAGGCATCAAAAGAATAAGAGACTTCAAAACGAATAAAACAAAAGATCATATATATAAAATAGAAAATTTATTTTATTTTATGAGGATTATTTTTCATTCAAAGGTGCTCCTTATATTTTTTTATATCAGCAATATTCAATATAAATGTAATAAAATAGTTTGGTGTAATTATAAAATAAAAATGCTATCTGAATAAAAAATATTTTTGAAGATATAATCAAAGACTGAGAGAGTGGAAATATAAAAAGTTTTTCCGATTAGCATGAACATTTTTATAAAGCAGTAAAGCGGTCCTTGGCAGGACAAAGTCTTCCAGGGAAAACTAATATTTTATATATAGGTTTTTGCTTCGGTCGGCAGTCCCCTCACTGCTATACTTTTTTATTTGTAATGTTTGAAATGTTTATTTAAGTTTTTTTCATTAACCCGAATCACCCAGAGTAAATTTTTTTTAAATTTTCGGAATGACTTGTTAACGCAAATATAAAATGGTTTAAACTAAAATAAGCACATTTTAAGTGTTTGTGCTTGCGTTGCCATATGGCAACGACAGGGTATTTCGGATTAACGTCAAGTCTTATTAGACCAAAATAAGTTCATACAAACTTATGTTTGTTTAGGATTTTTCTTTAACGATATGTTCTGCTTAAATAGTTTTTGACATCTAAAGTAAAAACTAATTTCTTTATATTCACTCGTATTTGGGATCCAACTTCATTAAGTTAGTTGTCACATCTCATTCTTATATGTCCAGAACTTACAGTTTTGTGTCACTAAAGAAACATAAAGATGATATTTGTAGACTTTTACATACCTAAAAAGAAGAAAGAGAGAAAAGTTATTAGTATGTACAAATTATAGCAGGTAAATAAATATTTATGTAAAAAGGAAAACAATTTGAAAAGTTAGTTTCTAAGAACGCAACATGAAGAACTGTCAATACGTTTTGTAAGACTTCCTTAAATGCTGAAAGATTTACTAATGCCCTGTTTAGGTAAAACAAACGATGCGTCTATTTCACGAAAGCATCGTCCAACAGGCGGCAATCAGCTGTTTTCGATCCATGTATGAAGAATGTCAGACACAAACGAACACAGCTGACTCAGTAACGAAGGAAGACGTAACCTCAGTATAAAGTTGGGTCTTTGTAAGCCAAAAAATCCGAACGAGACGTCACAATTTGATGAGAGCAAAATTACTATCGTTTTGAAAATGGAAGATGCTACTAACAGATTTGGAGCTAGTAAAGCAAAAGAAGATGAAAAATAGAACGCCCATCTGCTAAAGTAAACTTCTACGGTCCTCCTCAAAGAAGTGCACACAATCTATTTATGAACAGAAGCTATCACAATCAATTAAAAAACAGTTTCATTTCTACCAAAAGTCAACAATTCAATAACCAAAACAGCTGATGCAAATGTATTGCCACCTATTAAAAAATGCTAGTAATATGTATACAGTTTTCAAGATTTTTGTCAGTTTTACACTAAATGCTGAACTTTTACAATCTGGCAATAATGTTTTTGACAAGTACTGACGTTGGAGTATTTCAAAAACGTAAGTAACGTAATGTTGGACGACGATGCAAGAAAAAAATTACAAAGACCCAATTTAGGACGATCACGTCGGAAAACGAACGAAGCTTGTCACGAAGGCTTCGTTTTACCTAAACAGGGCATTAAACAAGTTGATTACCTTGTTTCCTTTTTTGCATAAATAGAATTGCTCTTTCAATTAAGATATCACAAATAGAAAAGGTCGTTGTAATTTTCTTTAAGCCAATTTGACTATGTACAATGCACTATGTTTATGTTAATTTGGTGCATAGGTACTTAATTTAAGAAAGTAGATCTCTTTAATATTTCGTGTTGGAATTCTGTTTTTAATTAGTGAAATTTTTGTTTATAAATAATAATTTATATTAAATAAATATCACATTTTGCAAATGAAAGAGCTGATTAAATATACTAAAAATCAAAATTATAAATGATACTCAAATTTCAAATGCAAGTTTATATATATATTTGCAAAAATATATAAATTTTTGTAATAGTTACTTTTACGAGATGATTATAAGATCATTGCATATAAATTTACTTTTTAAAAATTACATTAAACTCTTAATTGAAATAATCCTTAACTATATTATAATAAATAATAGATATGATGAAACAAAGATTTGTGATCCATGACCCAAAATATTAGCGTTGAAAAAAAAATTAATTTTACTATTCCAGAAGTGTTAAATCATATGAGACATAACTCAGTGAACCCATGCTATCTTTTTTGAATTAATTTATGAATCTTTTCAGGGAGAAAAGTTCATTTTCGGCACATGAATCCTTTTGAACTCATTCGTCGGATTAAAATGCATCTCAAAAGCGAACCCTTTTTTCAGAAGTGAGTTAAAACAAGAAACCTCAAATTAATTCAATAAAATCAAGAATCATCACTAAAAAAGTTTAGTTCCTTCCAAAGTTTTGAACAAACTTATTTTGAGACGAAGAAGAAAAATTCTTTTATCAGTTAAGTAGGAAACAATCGGTTATAAAATTAAATATTTTTTCATAAATAAGTTCAGAAATGAATAATAAATGTTCCTTTTTCACATTCTTAAATGAGTTAAAAATAGCATCATGAAATTTTCTGCTCCTTACTGAAGTGTTTTCTAATTTTGAATAAATTTACTTTTGCTAGCAATATTTCGTTGGCGACGGCCCTGGATATATAACTACTTTGTCCCAATAAAATTAAAATAATTTGTTAACATTATCAGTTATTTTTATACCCCTATGTTTAAAAAACGTAGTATATTAACTTTGTCACTCCGTTTGTAACGCCGATAAGGAGGCATGGCCGGTATAGAAAAGTGTATATATTATTGATCAGCATCACCTCCTGAGTCGATTTAGCCATGTCCGTCTATCTGTCTGTGGTCACGATGACAGTCGTAATTTTTTAGCTATCGTAACGAAATTAAATATGTAAACAAAGGGTTTGTGAATGAATAAAAAACTAGTAAGGAATTATCTTCGACTGGGCCAAAGTTAAAATACCCCAACGGACGACGATTTTTCCAAATTTCATACCTAAAGTTCATATTAATTGTTAAAGGTTTTGTGCAAAATTTGAAGTTATTAGATTAAGTTTTGTGGAATTGAAAGAGATTTTACCATTTTGGTGAACTCACTTTGTATGGGAAGTAGACGTGATTCTTATTCGACTTTTACAAATTTTATATTAAAAATGCATATTAAATGCATAAAATCTTATGTGCAAAATTTTAAGTCATTAGATTAGTTTTTGTGGAATTGAAAGAGATTTTACCGTTTTGGGTAAGTCACTTTGTAAGGGAGGTAGGCGTGACTTTCATTCCATTTTTACAAATTTCATACTCAAAGTTTGTAATAAATATTAAAGACGCTGTTAATTTTGAAGTCATTATATTAATTTTTGTGGATTTTAAAGACATTTTATCGTTTTGGTTAAGTCACTTTGTATGGGAGGTAAGCGTGGTTTTCATCCAATTTTTTGCAAATTTCATACTCAAAGTTTATAATATATATTTAAGACGCTGTGCAAAATTTTAAGTCATTGCATTAATTTTTGTGGATTTTAAATAGATTTACCGTTTTGGTTAAGTCATTTTGTAAGGCAGGTAGACGTGGTTTTCATCCGATTTGAATAATTTTACATAAATGACAGAAATTTACTTCAATGCCCCCCATAGAGTTTTCGATTTTGTTTTAATGCAAATTTAAATACATATATAATGTAATATAAAATAAAATTAATTAAACAAATATCTAAAACTAAGGTAACAAAATATATACTTCATTGATTATAAAATTTAAAATTTTAAGTAAAATCTAAACTAATGTCAAAAAAAAAGTTTTTTAAACAATTAAAAAACTTATTTAAATAGTTCATTAAGGGCCGTTTTATGCACTTTTTATAAATCGAGCTAACTTGAGCAGTTTCAATAACTTTTGTTAACTTGACTTTTCTTACAACTTGCCAAGTTAAATATTTTAATTTCTCAAGTTAAAATTTAATTTCATTCAGTTCAAGTTGAATTTTTATATGTTGAAGTTAAATCAAGTTGTAAATACTTAAGTTATAAAACATCCCAGGGAATTTTTTGATATATGATGGGAAATGAGAAAAGAAATGACTTTTATAACTTATGAAATGGAAATTTGTTGATGTTGAAGGCAACACAATGTCAAAAAATATGTTGTTATTAAAATATATGTGTGCAGAATAAAAAAAGTGATTTCCAAATAATGGGGGTTTTCAGTAAACGGTGTTTCGAATTAAGATATGCTTTAATTCACTTCGTTAAATAACGACGCATGCTTTACATGTAGTCTAATAAAAATATTTCTAAAAGACATGAGCTTTCATGAACATTTTGAATTAGCTTGTGTTACTATGCCGTGTTTGATTTTTTTAGTTCTTATTTAAAACATTATATAGTCCTTTGACAATCGAAAAAATGGTGTTTATAATTTTGTCTTTGTATTTTGATACCAGAGGAGGATAAATTCGAGTCCTTTAAAATATGGTCGACCGGTTAATCTATGAGTTAATCGGCTGGACCAATTTTTAATTAGTTTGGTTTTGTTTTGGTTATGAACATGTAACGGTTAAACTAGTTACATCTACACCAGCTGTGCAGAGTTCATTTTGTCAATAAATATTAATTCTTTCATTAAGTGTATTTATATTTTCCCATTATTGCACTCATCATAAAAACTCAACAATACACATATAAAAAATAGAAATAACACTCGATATCCAACTGATCAGCTGATTCAGACGAGTTGAGCAACTCTTTTATTTTCGGTTAAGTCCGTTAACATCCGTAACGAGTACAGACGTTCGACAACTTGCTATGGTAGCATGTATGTAACATGTAACCATGTATTCTATTTTTTTAAGAAATCGAATTTGGCGCCTTCTAGCATACAAAACCAATATTACAAAAATAGTTTCTTTATATTGATTTCTAACTAAATTATGTTAAAATAAACCCGACTACGATGTATAATAAAATGGCTTGAAAATAAATCGTTAAAAATTTAAATTTTTACTACTTGAGGATCTAGAAACCTACTTTAAGCGCAATCTTTAAATGCGTTTTTCTTGGAAAGTTATTGTTCACGCGACGTGTAATGTAGTTCAGCTCTTTGCAAATTGGAATAGATGTTTTTTTAGAATACTGTTTTTAACCGTTTTTTTACTTCTAGAAAAATAAGTTGGTTTTTTTTTAAAGTGGTCTTAAATGTATTGTTTTATTTTTGGTTTCTCTTTGTCAAACTAATATTTACTAAATCGAACGAAAAAAGTTCCATTTTTGACTTAAGTAGAGATTTGTGACTTGAAGGCTGCACATTTTTTTTTCCAACTTCCAACATACAGAGTAAATGGAGCTATAGTATTTGCACCAGTTCTGTTGAAATTCATTAAATGAAGCAAATTCAGTCACAAAAGCTGTTAAACATAAAAAGGCATTTACAAAAATTTAGTAACTGAAATTGAAAAGATAAAATGGTGCCTTATTTTGGGATACCTTAATTTAATCTCTATACACTACTACTTCTTGAAAAGTGACCACCACGAGTGACCACCAAACTGAAATTGGCAAGCTTCATATTCTCTCCATGGCTCCAGCTGCACGTGCAAATTCCACATTGTGAACTGATGCAAAAATTTAGGTACCGACTACTCATAATTGTGCACATAATAACAGCACTTTAATTTTACCGCGCATCAAAGTTTTTTTTGGCAAACTAATGATTGCTATCTTTGGAGCTGATATCGATCAGCGGAAATTAAAACAGGTCATTACGGACATAAAGTGCAATTCAAGCCCTTGGAAGGACTTTGATCGATCCTCTTTTGATTGTGTTGTTGTGTTATTAAATGTTTGAACACAAATGATCGAGAACTAGATAAACAAGTAATGCCAACTCCAAACGGCTAGTGTTCCCGAGAAGCTCTACTTGGCAGGTATTACTCTCTGAGGTTTATTTTATAATAAATATTGATTGAATAGAATAAACATTCTGTCTCAGAAGTGAATTAAACCCCTGCCACCACTGTTCTTAGCATACCGACCACGCACTGTAATCAGTATGCCACGGACGCCATAACATTTTTAACGGTTAGCGGAACCTAAATCTTTAATATTGTGCATAAAAAAGTTGTGCTGAACTGTATCGGTTCTAGTCAGGTAAAATAATACGTGCTTCAAATGTTTTTATAGTAACAATTTTGTTGTCACAGCACAAGCTCAGTACCAATTAAACTGTGAATGAAGCGAAAATCACAAGTTACACCAAATATCCCAAGTAAGAATTTATAACTAGTCATATATTTTTAAGTTAGAGAAATCACAAGTTGACAAAAGTTATCAAACGAAAGTTATATCAAATCTTCAATATGTATTATTTATAATATATTATTTCAAATGGAATAACTTTTGAAATCGAATAAATCCCAAAGTTATTCCAACTTCTCAAGTTATAAAAGTGAATAAAACGGCCCTAAACATTTTTTTGTATATGTCAAATATAGATAAAAGTTGAATGTTTTCATTGAATTTTTATTCGAAAAATTCTTGTTAATGCAGGAGTCATCGCAGGAGTAATTGAACCACTTAACAGTGACTCGTTTGAAGCCTTCTTCTTCAACTCCTATGAACTTTTGAACTCATGTATATGTTATGATATATTAACATATATATATATATATGTAAATATTTATAGTTACCCTTTAAAGCCCACTTCAAATTCATAACTTTAAAATATTTAAATACACTGTGCGGCGAAATTGACTAAAAGAAAAAGCACAACTAAACTTTATTAGAATTCTCAAAGAGAAACATGTTGCGAGTTCATCGTAGCTGTAGCGGAATTCTCAAAATCTTAACGTGCTAAAGTTAACTAACAACGTTTATAGCTTGCAGTAACGTTTGCCGTATTCTCATTTCGAGGCTTAGCTACAACAATAGCTAAGAGTTGCGTTAGAAAAGTTAGCGTAAGCATTTTTTAAAAATTTTTAAAATATAGCAGCACTAGCGTTTGACAGAAAAACTTTGCAAAAGGGTGGAAAGAAAATTATTTAAAACAAGAAATTTAAAAATTTATAAGTATTGAAATAAAAATGTGTAAGCTGGGGAAAAAAGGAGCAGCCGGGCTACAGCAGAGCAGTATAAACACATGCTGGACTTTTTTGGGAAAAAAAAGGCATGGCAGAAAAGAGGTTTGTGGCACTGCATGTTCGGCATGAAGCCGCCAATAAGTGGGAAGAGCTGGCTGGACAGCTCAACAGTATCGGAGGAGCTGAAAAGTCCGCGGCGTAGTGGCAAGTGGTAAGTTAACTAGTATGTATATAAGTCTGATATCTATGTTAAAATGTAATTTTTCCCATTTTAGGCCTGGCGTTGTCTTAAATGCAGGACGTCGGTGAAGGCGAGAGAGCTCAGGAAGCAAGTAACCTCTACAGGTGGGAAGCTTTTGTCCATTTCTGTGCTCACTGAGATAAAAAAGCGGGTGTTGGGGATCCTTGGTGCGGAGCATGTGGAGGGCAGCAGCATCTGCGCCGATAGCATTCCGGAGGAAGAGATAGCTACAATACAATTTATGAAAAGTTTTACTTATGGTTTCTTTTTTGGTATAGCATTTGCAGATCGCCTTGGAGTCAGGTGAAACTGCAGTTTTGCTCTCCACTCCGACGGTGCCCAACATGCTTGATATTGGCGAGGAGGCACATGTTGTTGCGTTGAAGGCGGTGGTGGAAACGCCAGCAAAAAAGAGGCGTACCGAAACCATTAATCTGTCTACGCAGAGGAGAACTGCTCCAAAGCAAACCGTTCTCGATGCAGCAAGAGAGCAGTTTGCAACTATTGCAACGCAACAAGCGAATGCTATAACGGTGAGTACACATATTTTTGTAGCGAAATGAGTTCTTATATTTTTTTTTATTCTTTAAGATGCAAGCTGAAGCAGCGAAGGAGAATGCCGAAGTGGCGACTCTGCAAGCTCGGGCGTTGGATCGCATAGCTTCAGCCTTTGAAATATTGGCACAAACTATGGCACCTTCGTACCTTGACCCATAATTTTTAATACAATTTTATTATTAATTTATTATTTATTTAATTTTAATTTTTAACCAACAAAATCACAAAACAAACAACAGTACAAAATGAAACTTGAAGACTGCTATCCTTAGAGGATGTTAATTTATAAATAAATGAATTTGAATTTAATTTGTTTTTTTATATGCATTTTTGAAGTGAACATTTTAATAATTGTTAAGCTCATAATATCTATATATGGGCATTTCCAAACTGGCGTTACGGACGATTTGTACGAAGAAATATTAAAAAAATAGAATGTCGAATTTTTAAATAGTCTTTTATATTTGCGTAGTAATTAAGTAGCAATATAATAAGTAAAGCCAAAAGTATATAGAATTATAATAAAAGATGATCAATAAAGTATGTGGAATTCTACGAAGGGTTCTAGGGTACTAAAATTCGTTACAAGAATGGGTATAATTATTTCGGTTAGTTTGTTTGGCCTTTATACAAATCTAAACGGCTCAACGGATTTCGCTCAAACTAAGTATACATATTAAGTGCATCCTAGATTAAATTGCTATATACATAGTTTTTGCCACGCCCCCTCCGAAATTTTTCAACTAACGGCAATTTGTTATTATAATACTTTTACCATCGGAGTTTCTTGTGTATATAATTTGAAAAAGTTTTTGTATTTTTGACATCAAAAACACTCACATATATTCAAAATTGTAGACATTTTCACTACAATGACTTTTTCATAAAACATCGTTACCTAATAAAGAGAAAGAAACGTCATGAAAAATCAAAGTTTTGACTTTCGATGCAAATATCTCCGCTGCTACTAAATATATTTCATTAAAACTTTTTTTTCATCAAAAGTTCGTACTTTACAAAAATAGTACGAACTGTACCGTTAGGCTTGTGGGTATATTTTATATCTTTTTTTCAAAAAAGCTCCAAAATATTGAGTTTTTACTCAAAAAATGACTCAAAAATTATTTTTGTTGTAAAAAAAATATTAAATAAACATTGCACATCTGAGTACCTTTTATATGACACAGCATTGATTTGCAAAAATTCTTCCAGTTAAGCGCAAAAATGGGTTCACTGTTTTTGTCATCAAACCAACAAGCGTACTCTCTTTGATTTCTTTTTAATAAATATGTGATATATCCTTTTATTTTTTATGTATATTTTTCGATTATTAACCTCTATTGTATTCGCAATCAATAATCGAATCCCATTATCAACTATATTATGTTCTGCAGACACTGTCGCTACATCTTCCAAGACATCTACTGACAGATCGCTTGCATTTATCGAGGAGAGGCTCATGTTACAAGCGTTCACAATTTTTCCAGCAAAACCAGGCTCGTACATGAGCACTCCTTGTCGAGAGAGGCACCGCCACCTACTCTTTAAAACACCAAATAGTCTTTCCACACAATTTCGGGCTTTGCACAGTCCTTCGTACCGAAACTTTGGAGTGTTTTCTGGCTGATTCGGCCGAGGTGTCATGAGCCACGGTTCCAAAGGATAACCAGAGTCGCCTGCGAGTGAAACACAGTTGTTAAAATTGACCGAATATTTATTTAAAAAACTACCAATTAGAAACATTCGTCGGTTACCACGTTCATATGATCGTTGCATTACCTACCGAGCAGAGCAAGCGTTCCAGATGTAGGCATCATGGCGAGCCCCGGGATATCTTGCATTCACGTGCAAAATTCTGAGGTTTGGATCGCAAATCTTTTTTTTAAGATTCATAAATAATTTTTAGTTTACCATTTAGACATTTATGGAATAGTAATGTCATCGGGAAACGCACATTCATTCGAAAAATACGTTCGTTGATGGTATCTGTTACCCGATGGATGGCGCGGCTCACAGATGACTGGCTCATCAAGATGCTCTTCTGCTGCCCTACTGGCCGCTGGTAGCACCCAGAGGCATAGAACCGAAGCGCTGCCAACACCAAGTCAAAGAGTTTACGTATAAAAACATTTATATAATGAACTTTTTTGCATACTTCATTTTCCGCTGATAACGCTGAGATTGTTCTGCGGTCCAAACAGTCTTCAAGCGACTCTATGAGGGTGTGAGCTGTCTCGGGGGTCAAGCGGTAAAGCTTTATAAATTTGAATTGCTCCAAATCAAAGGGGCTGTCCATTTGGCGAAGAACAGCCTAGACCCTTGCGCTGTCCCGCATTTCAATTTCGCTCTTCAACACAGCTGATATCCATTGCCAAATATTGAAGTGCCATCAAATATTTTTATTTTATTAAAAAACTACTCAAATTTACGAATATAGTAAAAAAAATTACACTAAATTTCTTAACGTTGTAATTTTTATAGTTAACAACGGCTAAAAATTCGTCGTTAAGCGAGCAACAGATATTTTTTAATAACTGTCAAAGTTATAGTCAAAAATGGCTTAGGTTTAGTTTGGGAATACGAGTTAACGATAACTGTAGCTTAGACCAGTTAACGTTAACATAAATAGCGTTAACATGTTTGGGAATCTCGCTTCTGGTCTGACCTCTCAATGTCGTAAATTTCTTTTCTATTTATTATTAAAGTTGAAGTGTTCGAATTTTGTTGTTGTGATATTCATTGAATTTTTACAGTCATGTACCTTATCGGGAATGAAAAACAAAATCCATTTCTTTCCTATAGAATTTAACGTTAAATAAGGTTATGTTAAAAAAATCTGATAATATATAAAATGAAGCTAGTAGCGAAGCAAACTTTTGTATTTTTCTTTAATTTAACAAAAAATTGGTGATTCTCTCCATTTTATTTAAATAATATTCCGTTTATGACACCAAACACTAGTTGTACGTAAAAATACCTACCCTTTAAATGCAGAAACATCGAAATCTGTTAATATTTCGCTAAATTGTGGCAATTTTAAACATTTGCTATCTTCGTAAAACACTGATTCCCATGTACATATGCATTATATATGCTTGCTTATACACAAAATGCTCCCATCTCAACCGATATTTGTCATTTTTAGCTCATGGGCCGATTTAATGAAATTATGTTTGCACAGTTTTTCCCTGTTATAGAACAAAAAAAGGAACTATAGGGGTGTATATTTTGTTTTTACTTGAAATAAAAGTACCCCTACAGAAATTCTCGAGCTCCATTCAGATAATATTAGTTTGCACGATTGACACAAAATACTTGGCGTCCATGGTTCATAAATATTCTCATCCGCAATACCAAAATAATGAAGTTATGACGTTTGCAGTAAATTCGTAAACTTGAGTCGATTCTTTTCGAAAGTAAATTTACCGCACACGCAGCAGAAAATATTTGGATCGTCTGGAATTCTCGCAGTCTTTTACTCATTTTATTTTGTAGCTTATTTTAATTTTTATTATTTTCTTTCATTAGTAACAAATTGTGCGCTTCTTTTGTTTGCTACGTGTTTTTCTACAATACTAGAATGTTCTTGCTTTTATGCCACTCGCTAGTGTTGCAGAAATGGAGCATTAAAGTTAGATAGGTTCCCGACTACTAGGTATCAAAATCAACGGCTTCGGCGGTCGTGCTATCAGTCGTGAACCTACCTGGTTTTATT
Source organism: Dichetophora obliterata (assembly GCA_963920525.1). Classification (NCBI taxonomy): domain Eukaryota; kingdom Metazoa; phylum Arthropoda; class Insecta; order Diptera; family Sciomyzidae; genus Dichetophora; species Dichetophora obliterata. The sequence continues at coordinate 100,414,166 of OY986437.1, forward strand.
GTAGCATGCATGCAAATGTATTGCATTTCGGTATTGCAACAGTTTCAGCGGTCGCACAGTACAACAAAAAGTATATGACAACAAAATTCATAAATAGACAATCAATCAATTTGGGTGTTTTCGTTTTATTTTATTTGGCTTATTTTTTTCGGGAAAGCAAAAGCTTTTAGAGAAAAATATCAAAATAAAATAAATATTTTTATATCTTAACAAAATTTGCAATTAGTTTTTTTTTAAATTTTTCTGAAAAACACGAAAAATCTTTGAAAATTTAATTGATCTCTCCGAAACAAGCTCAATCAAAAAATTACGAAGGCATGGATTCTTGGAAATTTTATAAGCTTGAATTAGATATATTATATGTTTCATTATTGCAGTTAGTTCTGGAGATATATGCATGACCATTATGTAGAGTCAACTTTGTTTTTTTTAAAGAAATACAGTGAATTGCCAATATCTCAGTTATATCTTCAAAACGGTGTTACAAAAATAAAAGACCGACATTTTTGGAACAACCGACCATTTTTACATTAGAAATGGATAGTGGCATTCATTGCACTTGGTGGCTGTAATGCAGTGTTATCTTTCACTACTTTACAGACAGTCAGTCAAACTTAAAGCACAGGCGATACTCGTACTAGTATATTTAATTCTGCAAATTGGCCTATGAATTTGAAAAAAGTGTTTAGTGTAGTGTTTTCTATTCGAACGACTTAATTTTCTTCACTGTAATGAAAATTTATGTTTTGCTTTGAAATATTTGTATCCCAAAAGAAAGTTCTGGATTCAGAAGCAACGAAATTCGAAATACCTTTCGAAAACAAATGTACCTAAAAACGTATGAGCATTTGCAACCTGGAGTAACGTACGATTTGTACGAAGAAATATTAAAAAAAAAGAATGAAAAAGTCTAATTTGTAAAAAGGTTTTTTATATTTGCGTAGTAATTAAGTAGCATTATATTAAGTAAAAACAATGACAACAATCTACTCAAAGGATTTAAAGATATACGCAAAAATATGTGCTGGCGTTACGCTACAAAAAACGAAAGGAAATTTGGACTTGTATTACAAAATTTGCAAAACTTTCTGATTTGGGCAAGACTTTTTGCATACAACTTTTTTATAAGGGCTTGAAATAAAATTAGTTTATTTTCCAAGTTATCACATTTAAAAATTTTCTCTGGTTGTTTTTTATTAGGCTTTTTGATGTAGCGTTACGTGACTGGCGTTACGTTACCTAAATTTCCATTGTAGTTTAATTGGGTTATTAAGTAGTTATGTAATTTAGTAATAAAAAAATTTATGCATTGTCCTTTCCTTGCCTCAACCATTTTTTCATTATATTTAGTCAATGCGTAACATATGGGCATTTCCACAGAAAAGCCTACCGTGACCAATAAATAAAAAGTTATCAGGAACTTATTTTTTTATGATATTATCTAAGAGAAACATTTTTACTAAAACAAAAAATTTACGAAAAATTTACTAAACCTTTACGAAAAAGAAAAACTCAATTTGTGAAACAGTGGAGACAGTTGGATCATCATGGTAAATGAATTTATGTATAAATTGCTTCAATTAATAAAATTGAAATGTTTCTCTTAGATAATATCATAAAATAATAAGTTTCTGATAACTCTTTATTTTTTGGTCACGGTAGATTTTTCTGTGGAAATGCCCATATGTACATACACATATGTACGTACACATATTTATTTTCATAATTGCATAACTATATTTCAACCAATTTAATGTATTGCTGATTATATCAAGAATAGTAAGCAAACATAATATTTTTCACCACAACATTATTTTAATGAGTTTGATTATTCAACCATTTTAATTGCTTGGAATTATTTTGATGGCATGAAAATTTTTAATGAGTTGAAGATAAGATGCTGGAGTTATCTATGAAAACTTTTTATGAAATACGAAACACAAAAAGAGAAATAAATAATATATCAACTTGTAGATATACGCAGCAAGCACGCCCATTCACACGCCCACCCACATTTGCTAAACCTGATGACATTGCCCATCGAATTTCATCATGGCTGACATCGTCATCATCATCGTCAACATTAACATGTGGAGTAGCATATCCGGCACATTTAATTTTATATATGTATGTGTGTGGTTTGGGTTATTTTTGTTTTTTTTTGTGTGCTGCTAGATATGCGGTTCACCACATGCATTAATATTCTTCATACACACATTATCACATGCATGCACACATTTATAACAATACATACACACACACATACAAGTAAACAAAACAAATACTACATTCAAAGCAAGTCACAGCAGCAAACCGGAAATAAATATTCATGAGTTCTACGCGCACATTTAGCAAGGATATTCAGTGTATGCTCTTTTGTTGTTGTTGTTGCTACTGTTGTTGTACTTTATGTTGTTGTTGTCAAGTCAAAGAAATTCACATAAAGTCTCATTTTAATTGCAATGCTAGATACGTGGGAAGGTGTTCGTCTATTAAATGTAATGCAGCCACAGATTTATACACATGTACATACTTAAAGTATATGAGCGGTAGCTGTCATGGGAGTGTGTGAGTGAGTGTGTGTGTAATGTGGCTTTAGGGTTCTATCTAAGAAATGCAGAAAATGGCTTAAAAAATGTTTATATTCAATAACATTTTCCACGGATACAAACGAATTTTCCGTAGGACACGAGTCTTTTCCTAGCTCAACAGCTTTTTCCCAAAAGCACATTTCTACCACAACTACCAATTACTGCTCTTTTGACTGGAATTTAAAATTCTACTGAATATTCTAAATGCACTTAACATTATTCTGTCCCAAATAGCACAGTTGTTGAGGTAGGATACCCTCTGAAATAGCTTTTTAGCAGCCTATCACAAGTCCATTGGGCTCGTAAAATTTCATTAATTTAAGCTCAAACAGAAGAGGTGCAATTTTACGCCATTCTCTAGATGTGTGCACCACGTCGTTTACGTAACCCAGCTAAGATGTTCAATAAATTAAAGAAAAACATGTCGTTGCCTCATTTTGCAACTCGATGCACTGCTGTTCCATTAAAAATGGCTTCATTGTAGATGCACATATTAACCGCCAACAAATACCTGCCTGCCACATGGGCAACCTCGCTCTGACTTCACCGGCAGCAATCTTTATATGCTGCTATTACGTGCAGCTTTCTTACATTTACCAACATGCTACCATTTGCAATTTTGTGTTTTTCTTTATTGTATTTTACTTTCCTTCGTTTTGTCTTCTGCGCTTAATTATGCTCATTAAAATTGCACCATGGTATGTGCAGCAACGGCCTGTTCTTACCTGTTCTTACCTGTTCTGGCAACGTTATTTTGTGCAAGTGTCTGAAATATTTTCATTCTGTTGTTTTTCTTTTACAGTTGTTGTCGGTGTTGTTGTTGCATTTTAAAATAAATACTTTTCAGTGCATACATTAATGCAAATGCTTTATTATTCTCTTTATTTATCCAATTCTTTGTAGTGGCAATTGAGTGTCCTTTTCAGCAGTGTCCATCACTGTCTTTTCTTTTGGAATAAAATGGTTTTTTAAGGTAATACCGCTTATTTAAAATTTCATTTAATCAACATCACTGCTCAACAGATCTCCCATATTAAACAATTAATTTTCGTTATTAACACAAGCTTATTAAAACTCTCAAAAGCATGCAAGTCCTTGTGCAACATTAAAAATGCTCATTGTTGTGTTTTTGAAACGAAGTTTCTTTACACGCGTTGTGTGATTTGGTAAAAACTGTCACGTAACAGTGAGATTGTTGTGTGTGTTATGCGTGCGAGTATCGAGTGGACTACAAACTGCCTACCTTTTGAAGGTTTGGAGTTTTTTCATGATATTTTTTATGAAAACATTTTTAAAAAAATTTAGAAAAAATTATAAATGATCAGATCAATTAAAAAAAATCAAAACTTAAAAAAAAAATTGTTTTTATCTGAGTTGGGTCGCGAACCCAGGGGCCTTACTCTGTAATGCGATTCGAAAAGCAAATGCAAATGTAGACAAAAACAGCTTTTTAAGACAGAGGTCGAAGTAACTGCTATTTAGTAATCTTAATTCTTGTATTTACATGGTGTAATTTTGTTTTGGAATCGCATTTATATCACATTATATGAAAACTTTTATATGGAAAAATTCTAAGTCTTTTCTATTATTTTTGTATGAAGAAATTTTACAAAAAAATTCAAAAAAAATTTTGAAATGAACAAAAAAATTTAAAAAAAATGTAGCTTTTTTAAAAAAAACAAAAAAATAGTCAGTTAGTTTAATGATCTATTCAATTATAACATGAATTAAATTGCGAGCTTTAGATCAAGTAAGTTTTTAAGAAGGCAACAACAACAACTCTGTATGGAGTCAATCACTAACTGACTTATCAGTCTGGTTCGGAAATCGCTACATTTTCCTCTTCAGTAGTCTTTGAGTGATTAAGCTGTAATCAACTTCACTGTTTAAATTAGTATATGACTTCACCGATTTCGGAACTCATTCTTTTGAATTGTATGACTGCTAATCATATGATATATATGACAAAGCAGTAGGCTATTTATAGATCACCGCTATCAACTCTACCAAGGTTGCCATCTGTTCTAGTTGCTTCTCAATTTATTTTAATATTAATTGCTGTTCGACAATTTGTCAAAATGCACCATAGAAATGCAACGAGTTTTTTGCTTCGCCAGAAGCTAGTGTTCTAACCAAATGTCATATACTAATTTAAACAGTGAAGTTGATCACAGCTTAATCACTCAAAGACTACTGAAGAGGAAAATAAAGCGATTTCCGAAACAGACTGTCTAGTCAGCTAAGTGATTGACTCCATACAGAGTTGTTATTGTGGCCTTCTTAACCCTAATCCTACTACGGTGTGACTTTGGATCACATTTGATTTTAAAAAGATTTAATTATTAAATAAGTTCTTTTTTTGCATTGAAGTGTATTTGTATTCTCAAATGAATTAATTTTCTTAAAATTCAGAGTAACATAACTTTCGTGACATCAACCGCTATTTTTCAGTTTTTTTACATGTGTGACTCAAATTCACATCGCAGTGGGATACGTTGAAAATGACGCAGTAGGATTAGGGTTAAAAACTTACTTGATCTAAAATTCGCAATTTAATTCATGTTACTACAAAAAAATTTTTTTTGGTCGGTAGATGAGTGGATAAGATGCCGGACAGCCAGATGAGAGGACGTTGGTTCAAATCTGGAAACTGTCAAAAGTTTTTTTATTTCAAGTTGATATTTATATTGCTTTTCTTTCTTATGTACATTCTCAAAAAGGGCTTCTAGCAGGCTTCTTTAAAATCGCGAGAGAGGAAGGCCTAGAACATTTTCTCGTTTCATGTAAAAAAGTTAATGGGCTTGGAAATGAGTACGGAAGGGCTAAGAAATCCTTATGATGGCCTGCTAGAAGCGCTTCAAAGCCCTGCTTTTGCCCACTGGGTAGCAGGCAAAAGCGCTGTGTGTGTGCTTGCGAGTATTGAGATTCTTTAAACAAGCAGACTAACAAACGATTAGGCGAGCGTTCAACTCTCTCTTTGTGTGCATCTATTTCTGACACGTAAAAATTTCGTTAAAACTCATTTCTTTTTTTTTTGTGTGTGTTTGTTAAAATCATACGTGATAATTTTTATTGCAATGAACTGCATTATTCCGTATCACGAAACAGCACACTAACGACAAGCAAGACACGAGAAGCAATATTTTTTTCTATACGAAATTCTATTGCTTCTGGTGTCTTGCTTGTCGTTGGTGTGCATTTTCTTTTTATAGAATAAAGCAGTAAGTGTTAAAAAATAGAAACTGCAGCAAATGTGTGCACCCTGATGTTAGAATTTCGAAAAGTTTTTATACACTACAGTTTGCTGATTTCGAATCTGATGTTAGAATTTAAAAAAATGTTTGGCCGCCCTTAATAAGTATGTGTTTCTTAGTTTTATAATCTTTGTAGATGCGCTGATCGCTGATTCCGAATCCTATGTTAAAATGTAAAAAAAAAATTTCTACACTAGGTGTACCCTTAAAATGTGTTTGTTTTGCTTTATACTATTTACAAATGTTCTAGCAATATAAGGGATCGCTGACTTCAAGCCTGATGTTAGAATTTTGATGTTAGAAGCGTTTTTTTTCCTGTTATTTTATTGTTCAACTAATTACTCGTAAATGGAAACGTATATTTAAAAACTTAATATTTTTCTAAAATCTTCATAAGTTGTGCTTTTCATAAATGTGTAATACTTTATAACAATTTCCGCAAAGTTTTATAGAAAACTTACTTCAAAAGTGATGAGGCGAACAGGTTTGAATTGAACTTAAGCTAAAATAATAAGTTTTGGGTCATCAAAAATGTTTCTTTTACATTAAATTTAATGAAATTTCTGCGATAAAGTAAAGATTGGTTATTTAACTATCATCCCTTTTAGTTTTTTGGCAACAAAAAAGGTAGTTGCACTTAATTAGAGATTTCTCGCAAAGCTTTTTTCTTCGTTTTTTGCATCTCTTTTGCAAGTTTATGTTGAACGGTAATAGAAATTAATAAAAAGTAGCAAAACATTTCGAAAATGTTCACAAATTTTCAGGTACAGAAACAGACCGATTAATTTTTATATTTTAGATATAATATGTTACCAAGGTTTAACAATTAAAATGTCTAGATTAAAGTTAAACTATATTTATTGAGAAAAATAGAAAAAAATTAATAGGTAAAAAAATACAATACAATAAAGGAAGCAATAAAAAAATGTAAAAAATTCATATAAAAAGATAAAGAGATATATATTGATAGGAAGCTAAGAAGAGCAACAGCATTCAGATGTTTGAGAAAAATTACGTAACAGAAGCTTAAACTTCTTATTCGTACCGACATACATATATTGTCATACATACATATATTATGACAAACATATATAAAATAAGATTAATAATTAAAAAGTTATATGGCATTGATGAAAACAATCGTTTGTTTAAATTTGTGGATAATTAAGTTGCAGGTCCTGAAAAAAATGCTGAAATGTGATTTCTGATATGAACAGGTTTAATGCATGAATAGATTTCTGATATAAGTTAACACATTGCCTACACGCGCATCCGTTCTGGCCTGTGAATGGTAACACGAGATAGTACGTGACAATTTCGGAGTTCCAAAAGGCAACATTAAAAATTCTTACACCAAAAATGCAGTGTCAGCAAAAATATCGTCGCAACACTAGCAACCATAAAACCAACAACAACAATAGCAACAGCAAAGACAACAACAATAACAACACAGAGTCAGCAAACAGCGGCCGCGTCAACTTAGGCATTACTAAGGTTTTTCGAGCATATTTTAAGTTAGTCTTTAAGCAGATCTTTTTCGTTAATGAACAACTGGCACATAGTGCCAATAATAAATAATTGATAACTGGCACATAGTGCCAGCAACAAAATTATTGTTTCATTTCAAAAGTTTACTTCGATAACTGGCACATATTGCCAGCAACAATATACGTGTTTGCATAAATAATTAACTTATATTCGTGACCTAATAAATATAAGATAAATAGCAAAATAAAAAGAAAACTCATGTGATTAATAAGATGAAAGAATTCCTCACTACCTGCCATTAAGAGCAATTAATTTTTATGTCACCAACGACGTCAACAGCAACAACCAATACAACCAATGCAAAAAAAAAAGCAGCAACAACAACAAATCAATAAATTAACGATCATTTAATTACAGCTCATTAACAAAAGCTTTTACAGCTCCTTCTTGTCAAGTGTGCGTTTGCTTAGGCGTGTAAACAGCCAATGAACATGCATTCCACTCCAACTCCTTGCCACCCCCATCCAACATCTTGCAGCAAAAATTTTTATCTAAGGATAAATCCATTAACTGCTATAAAACTGCGCACATAAACTTAATTAGCTGTAATTTCTGCTGTTTTTTTTACATTAACGCAACACAAGTTTTTGTTGTCAGCACATCCTTTGCGACTTATTCTTTTATACCTCATATTCAATAAAAAACTAAAAATAAAACCTTTTAATAATATCTTTTAGTACAACAACAGCAACAGCAATTACATAACTGCCTTCACAGCAACTAATAAGTCAATATGGCCGCTTTTAATGGTCTTCTACGGTGGAATGTCCTTTTTGCATTTAGTTTATTTTCCTCTTGTGTTTTGTCCTTGTGGCTGGCTTGTTATCTGCAGCTGCTACTCAACGCAGCTGCTGCGCTCGTTGCTGGCACTCAACACTAATAGCTACATTGTTGCACTCTTCCACTCTAGCATCCGCTGTCCTGCTGACACTCTAAAACATCCTTTTGTTTCTCGTTAAAAGTGGCTGCTAATAATTTACTCATCTCATCAGCGACGTTGCAGCTGATAACAGAAGGCCAGCCTGAAAAACTGCGCAAGCATAATAAAAAGCTATTATTTCTGCTTCCAACGACGTCAACAAAAAATGTGATATTAGCAAATATGAGCGGAAAAAATAGAACGACGTTAAAAAGAGCTCAACGTTATTATCTTAATGAAAATCGTGGACAAGAGAGAAATACTTGAATGTATAAATAAAATATTTTTTCAAAATTTTCAAGTTTTTCCTCAAAAATGCATAGAATGTGATAAACAATTTAAAATACTGAAAGGATTTTTAAGAAAATAATAATAAAACAAAACAGTAGCTCCGTATGGATTATGCAATTAAAGTATGTATTTTTTTTTGGATTACAATCCCTAAGAAAAAGGTCATTACTTTTAACATGGAAATGGATGTCATGTGAATAATCAATCACCTCTGCATATGATACATTACATACTCGCTGTAAGCAAAAGAATAACTAGTTACGGTATAATCCTTTCAGATCATCAGTTAGATCCACAGACTGGGAGTTATATAATAAACTTAAATCGTTGTAATAGAAAGGTAACATTATCACACCCATTCAAACTTCCTACCATCAAGCCTGCCCAGAGACCACAAAATCTGGAAATAGGCGCACTCCTTGGTGGAACAAGAAATTGGCTAAACTTAGGACCGAAACTAGGAAACTATTTAATAGAGCCGAATAAACTGGCGATTGGGACAGTTATAAAGAAGCCCTCACTAACTATAATAAAGAGATTAGAATTACAAAAAGGAACTCATTGAAAGCCTTCTGTGAAAGTCTAAAAGAAACGAGTAGTAGTACAAAAATCCACAGAGTCCTATCTTAAACTCACACTAAAAATATCGGCCTGCTCAAGAGACAGGATGGCACATTTACAAATGATCGCTGTGAGACTCTAAAGCTTTTTACCGACACCCATTTCCCTGGGTCTTTTACATTGATTTGAACTCCATCGTACCTTTTACAGACAGGGTCGAGAAAACCAAACATAATAGATTGGAGATTACCCAAATCAATCTTTAACGAGGAAAGGATAAAATGCTCTCAGCACATTGTATCCATACAAGGCAGCTGGAGCAGACGGTATCTTTCCTGCACTCCTGAAACATAGCCTAGTACCACTAACGCTCTTCCTAATCGCTATTTTTAGGACGAACTTCGCATGGGGTGCTATAACCAATGCCTGGAGAGAGGTTATTGTTAGATTTATTTCCAAAACGGGCAGTAGACTTTCTGATCAACTGAAATCTTATAGACCAATAAGCCTCACCAATAAGCGAATGCATCCAGCGCAAAGGTGTTGATGAAACAACAAGTACTTGGGTGCATAACGTGATGAAAGTCAGAAATATGAAATCAACTTTGGGCACGGCAGAACTCAGAGTACTTGCTGCAAAAGGTTGTCCATAAGGAGGAGTTCTCTTAGAACTTCTTAGCTCAAATGGCTTCGATGTGCAGGGTTACGCTGATGACATCGTGATCCTTATCAGAGGATGCATACGAGGACACTTTATCGTATTTCCTCCTAAACGGAGCTCAATGTCCACCCAAAAAAAAAACCAACATCATCGTTTTCACCAGAAAAAAAGTCAGAGGAAATCAAGCTGTACCTTATCTTTTTTTAGTGAAACCATAAACTTCTCAAAAGAAGTCAAACACTAAGGTGTGATGCTTGATGATAAACTCACATGGAACCTACATCTAAAAAATACCATAAACAAAGTAAAAGCTTCATTATGGGCAAGCAGAAGTTTTATAGGTAAAAACTGAGGCCTAAGCCCTAAACTAGTCATGTGGATGCATACTTCCATCACGAAACCTATCATCTTATATGCTGCACCAATATGGTGGCGTGAGATGATCCAAAAAACAGCTCAAGCCAAGCTCAGCAAGTTGCAACGACTAGCTTGTGTCTGTATTACACGAGCGATGCGAACTGCGCCAACTGCTGCTTTGGAGATTTTGCGTAGTATACCACCATTAAATGAAAATGATCTGCAATTTCCGAAACTGCGCTGTAAAAGGTGAATCAGACCGGCTGGTTACTTGCTGGTTGTGTGATTAATTTTTTCATATCAAGTGTGCAGCGTTGACTGCGAGGATCTTCGATGCACTCAACGAAAGTAAGGGACTTCGTTGGTCATGTGAAGATTGCAGGTTTACAATCGTTGAGATCTTTAAACTTATTAGACAATCTCGGAAAGGTTTTTTGGAGGTGGCTAAGGATCTAAAGGTAGCACAAGATAGACTGAGTGAATGCGAAGATTTGTTTAAAAAGTTTAAAATTATGGATGAAGCTTACAATTCTCCAAAACGTAAACGTTCAAACAAAAATCTTCGTAGTTCAGCTAAAACTACTGATATAGCCATGCCATTGCCCAATAATAATACTGTTCTACCTCTACTGTAACTGTTTTCCCTAATGTGAATTTTGAAGGTACATTTAATTGGTGGTTTGCGCGAGAAAGACATATGCTTGCATTTCTTCATGTTGAGGTTCATACGGTTCGTTTTGCACCAGTTATGAAGATGATCAATATCGGCTTGCAAAAATATGGCGTCATTATCATTTTTAAAAGAAAGGAAGAGTTTGACGTCATCAGGAAACATTAAGATGCTAGAATGCATTATGACAGATGGCAAATCGTTAATAAAAAGTAGAAACAGAAGGGGCCCAAGATGACTTCCTTGAGGTACTCCTGAAGTAACTGGAAACTCATGTGATTTCTTGAGCTTAAAAATAACAGATTGTGTTCTATTGCTTAAGTAAGATTCAATCCACTTTACCAATGGTATAGGAAATCCAACAAGATGTAATTTTAAGATCAATAGTTTGTGATTTACAACGTCAAAAGCTTTGCTAAAATCCGTGTAAATAACATCAGTCTGCATGCCTTTTCCAAAGTTTTCTATAGTTTTTGCTGTAAATTCAAGAAGGTTTGTAACAGTGGATTTTCCAGAAAGGAATCCATGTTGGAAAGCAGACATTGAAGATTTAACGCTTGAAGATCAATCGATTGGAGCTGTCAATACTGATCAAATGACTGATAATATCGCACCAACTAAGGTTGCTGCGTCAGCTGATCAGATTTCTCCTTCTGTTGAAGCAATACCAATCATAGAGGAAAATGCTGATTCTCCTCGCGTTTCTGCCACAAAAAAAACTTACGCTGAAACTTGTATTTCCTCAAATGTGGTCCCTGCACCTTCTCAGATTACTCCGGTTTTTACAGGACCGATACCGACACAAGTATCGAACAGCAGTATCAAAGCCCCTGTTCATAAAGAACTTGTGATTATTGAGCCTGCAAAATCTATATTTGTTTCTCGTTTTGCAGCTGATACATCCGGTGAAGACGTGTTATTCTATATAAACTCTAAGCTGAATGTTGTAAATAAAAATATCTCTGTTTACAAATTCAATTTTTCATACGAGCGAATTACGTCCTCTTTTAAAATATCTTTGCCTGGTGATCTTTTTCACAAGGTATTGGATCAAAAGTTTTGGCCTGACAATACGATGGTGCATGAATTTATTTCTAGACCTCGGCCTACAACTTCCTTGGCTACTTTTTCGGTTTTTAACAAGAATCAAAAAAACTAGATTGTTGCTTTCAGTTCCTTATCCTTTACCAAAACGTTCGTGGCATTAACACAAAACTAAATAATTTATTAATTTTGAGTCACAACCTTCACTTTAATATAATAGCTTTTAGTGAGACTTGGCTGAAACCTAACACTCTAAATACTGAAATTCTGTGCAACAAATTTAACATATACCGCAAACATAGAAACTCCATTCCTGGTATTTGCTCTAAAGGTGGGGGTGTGTTGATTGCAGTCAAAGCGACACATTTCTCTGAAGAGTTATTAATTCCAGAATCTTTGGACATTGAATTCTGTTGTGTTCATGTTAAGTTTGGTTCCTTGAGCCTTTTTATTACATGCTCATATATTCCTCCCCTTTCTACCTTAGAAGTTTATAGCAAACATTTGGCTTCTATTAGTAAAGTTTGCCCAAAACTGCAATCTAATGATAATATTTTAATAACTGGTGATTTTAACCTGCCAAACGTTTCTTGGAGCTGCTGTTCTGAAATTCCTGGAATATTTTTACCTTCGTCTGAAAGTTCATCCGATAATAACTTTTTAAACGAGCTCTCAATGCAAGGCCTGTTCCAACTTAACTGCATCTTTAACAAAAAAAATCGTTTGCTTGATCTGGTGTTTTTTGATGATCGGGTGTAACCAGATCCTCTGGAGTTTATCTTTAAAAAAACAAACTACGTGATTTTGAAGAATAACTTGTCTAATATAAGCTGGAATTCTATTCTAAATATTAATACAAAAAGTTTATCTTCTCAGAGTCTTTATGATGCGGTATATGCGTTTAATAGAACGCTCAATGATTGTTTTCTAAAAGCTGTTCCGCAAAGGAAAGCCTATTTGACATCGGGTCCGGTATGGTATACAAATAAATTAAGAAAAATTAGGGCATAACATATGCGATTTTGGATGCTATACCTCGATTAAATACAGTTACCAACAGTTATGCAAACAATCCTATAATATCTACTTAACAAAAGTAAAATTAAACATTAAATCTGATGCTGAATCCTTCTGGAAATTTGTTAACACAAAACGTAAGATTGATTCCTATCCTTCTTTTATGAAGTATAATTCTGTTGAGTCTGATATTGATAATAGTATTTGCCATCTTTTTGCTGACTTCAAGACGACTTATTCATCATCGTCCTATGATTATTTAAGTTATCCTTTCAATATTCACTCTGGGGGTATTTATTTCTCAATAATTGACACAAACACAGTCTTTACATTTTTAAAAAATTTTAAATCATCATATAAAAGTGGTCCTGATAACATACCTTCATGTATATTAAAATACTGCTGTGAAGAATAAGTAACTCCTATCTCTTTACTATTTACTTCATCATTAAAATCTTCTATTCTCTTCTATTCTTCTTCTATTTTCCTGCAGCCTGGAAGCATTCATTTATCATTCCGCTGCATAAATCCGGAAATAGGTCTTTAATTGATAACTGCCGTGGCATAGCAAAATTAAGCGCTTTGCCTAAACTTTTAGACGCAATTGTTACATCACGACTATCGCATAGCGTTAAATCTTTAATGTCTCCTTTCCAACATGGATTCCTTTCTGGAAAATCCACTGTTACAAACCTTCTTGAATTTACAGCAAAAACTATAGAAAACTTTGGAAAAGGCATGCAGACTGATGTTATTTACACAGATTTTAGCAAAGCTTTTGACGTTGTAAATCACAAACTATTGATCTTAAAATTACATCTTGTTGGATTTCCTATACCATTGGTAAAGTGGATTGAATTTTACTTAAGCAATAGAACACAATCTGTTATTTTTAAGCTCAAGAAATCACATGAGTTTCCAGTTACTTCAGGAGTACCTCAAGGAAGTCATCTTGGGCCCCTTCTGTTTCTACTTTTTATTAAAGATTTGCCATCTGTCATAATGCATTCTAGCATCTTAATCATTCCTGACGACGTCAAACTCTTCCTTTCTTTTAAAAATGATAATGACGCCATATTTTTGCAAGCCGACATTGATCATCTTCATAACTGGTGCAAAACGAACCGTATGAACCTCAACATGAAGAAATGCAAGCATATGTCTTTCTCGCGCAAACCACCAATTAAATGTTTCTTCAAAATTTGTGGTTATCCATTGGAGTCCTTAGATACTTCCAATGATCTTGGAGATACAATGGATCCTAAACTATGCTTTAATATTCATGTAAATAAAATAATAAATAGAGCAAATAGTACTTTAGGATTTATTAAACGTTGGGCAAAAGAGTTTAATGATCCATTCATAACGAAAATCTTATACACTTCCCTAGTGCGGCCTATCTTAGAATATGCGTCAGTAGTTTGGTGCCCACGATACGGTTGTTACATAGACGACATTGAATCAGTGCATAAATAATTTCTTTTGTTTTGCTTAAGCTATCCTTATTGTAATACTGATTTTCACTTACCACCTTATGAATATCGGTTACAACTCTTAAATCTTCCTTCTTTAAAAAATCGGAGAATTATGATAAATGCTTGTTGGATTATAAAACTTTTACATGGATATGTCGATCAGTCCATATTTATTGAGTAAAATATATTTTAATATTCCTCTTCGTCCAAGAAGATCTTTTGAGTTACTCCATATGAACTTTTGTAGAACTAATTATTTGCAAAATGAACCTCTTAGAAGCGCTTGCGGTGATTTTAATTTTCTATCTGATGTTATATCTTTAAGTGAATCCATGGATTCAATCAAACATAAAATTATAGATTACCTGCAGTACCGTCGTTGATTATGTAAAGCTCTTTCAAACATATGTCTGATGCATCTGGTGATTTGTAAACACATTAATATAACAATCTAAATGGATAAATGGACCTAAGCGTAAAATGGAAAATTTTGGTGTATAAACATCTAAATAATCTGAATGGACCTAAACCTGGGATCTTCAATTGCCTCATATCTTCATGATGATTGTGACTGCATTTGTCGACGGTATCGTGGTGTCTTGGTGTCCTTACCTCTTGAAACACTAGGTTAGATCGATTTGTAATATATTAATATGAGTGGCCGATAAGACCTAGTTTGTCTTGGTGCCTGCGTTCGAAACTGGTATTCTTTGTTTTATGAAAATTGGTTTGGTGAAGTTGACCTAGTTTGTCGAGTAACCACCATGTTAAGCCAGGATCCCACCGGCTTCAGGAAGACAGAACGATATATATTATATATATACTTATTGGAGTGGTGTTTTATTGGGTATAAGACCTTGTTTGTCACACGACTCCGCCGATGTCTAGATACAAAAATTGTTGCCAACTAGACCTTGTTTGTCTTGAAAACTCAACCCTGCTATGCTGTCTAATTTTATCGATTTTGACTTAACTTTTTTTATTATTTTTTATACTTTAATAAATTATATACTTTAAGCAATTTACTTAAACTATTTAGTATGTTAGTAATACATTATTTCATTCAAAATCATACTTTATATTTTTGAATTGTATTAAATATCTTATTTTATAATTTTAAACTCGCTATAAAACCTGTTAAGGTTTAGCAATCAAGTAAATAAATAAATAAATAAATAAATAAATAAATAAATAAATAAATAAATAAATAAATAAATAAATAAATAAATAAATAAATAAATAAATAAAAATAAATCTTCTGGTCAAGAAAGCAGCTCTGATCTTCACAGTAAGGCTCATTTTTGATAAAAATTTGTATATACCAAGTGGCACTCACCCAGCTATATTTGACGAAATATCTAAGGATGACAATCTAAGGTTATTACCCTGCGATCTCTGCCTCCCAAAATACAACTTCCATAAAAATTTCCAAGTCTCCTTCGCAAATGGAACCTCATGCGGAACTGAAAGGCCACGGCTTATTGGTGACTATCAAGCCTGGTATACTGATGGCTCAAAGACAAATGAAGGCGTGGGAGCTGACGTTTTTTGCTAAAGGAAGGCAAAATATATATATGCCAGCATGGGCACAGGTAGCTCAGTCTTCCAAGCTGAAGTCCATGCAATTGTGATCTGGCTAAGAGAGTATGTAAACAGTCCCACCAGGAACAAAAACCTTTACATTCACTCTGACATCAAAGCTGCTCTACTTGCGCTTAGCGCATATAAAAAAACGTCCAAACCCGTATGGGATTGCCTACAGCTACTTATCATGGTGTCTACCAATAACAGAGTCCACTTCATTTGGGTTCCAGGCCATAGCGGCTATTTAGGAAACGAGTTTACGGACGAGCTAGCCAATAAACGAGCTCCAAGTTCCTTCATAGACCCAGAACTATTCTGTGGGCTACCATGGGACACTATGCGCCATAACATTAATATGTGGCTTAACGGAGGGGCACTTCATTAGTGGAGGGAAACCGAAATTAACAGACAGGCAAAAACATTCAGGCCAACCACTTCGCTCCAAATAACGAAACAATTCCTTACTTTAAGTGGAACATCTTCCAGACTTGTCACAGGCTTCCGAACAGGAAATTGCAAATAAATAAATAAACTTTAACGTAAATAAATAAACTATAACTTAAAGAGGTTTGTTACAATAGGCCCTTGAGGCCGCAGTAACTAGGTGACTAGCTCCCTCCTCACTTAACTATATATTTATCTACAGTACAATGAACTAGTAGGCTGAAGTTTAATTACTTACATATGCCATTATTTGCTAATGATAAGTACTAAAAATAATTGAAGTAGAAGTCATTTTTTATTATTGTTCAGGAGATATACACTGTAAGCCTGAAATATTTTTCGAGATTTTTAACAAAAACCACTGCATTGTAATATGAATTCTATTTTTAATTTACCACTGGCCTACTGGCGTCGCAGTCTGTCAAAGTTTCTACTAAGCACCTCCTCAGCTGTTTTAAAATAGTGACGTTATGTATTTTAAAATACCTAGTACCTGCAAATGATTTGATACACGGTTTTGTGTCTTTTCATTGGGTCACTAAATAGCTACAAATCGTAGAACAACTTATTTGAAATGGCTCCATTTGCGTTTCAGCAAAGCCGAAGTGTGTCGGGCCGCTCTCTGAAAGAACTACGCACCTAATGCAAGGGAAAATTTGCCACTGCTCGAACCAGTGCGGGCTTCAGAGAGTCGATATTAAGGTATCGAGAAGAGCAAGCCTTAACCTCTAAGATAAACTACAATTTGTAGTCCAAAGGGTTAAGGGCTGGGCTGCCAGGTGGCCATTCAGCCTTAGTAATAAAGTTAGGATTGTGGTTTTTGAGCCAAATTTGAGTCATTTTTGCCTTATGAGCTTGAGCGGAGTATTGTTGAAAGGTTCACGTCTTGTTCGCGAACATTATCTTGTTTAGGAGCTTCACAACGTTCTCTAAAACGTCCGCTTGATATACTTTCGTCGAAATTTTCACTCCTTTTTCGCAAAAATGAAGCTACTTTCCATTACATCATTACAGAATCCAGATGATGTCCTTGTTGAACTTTTGGAACAAGTTCAGATGCTTATCCTGATGAGACATCATACAATCTATCTTTTTGTTTGTTGAACGACTCTTCCATGGTGAATATTTTCTTGTCGGTTAACAGAATTTGCCTATAAGTACTTTTCGCCTATCAGTGACGAAGCTTTTTCGATTTCCGCTAGCATGAAACCCCCTAGTGTGTCGCTTGCATGCTCTGAGTCTCAAATTATGTTTTATAACACGCAAAGTGCTGTTCGTGTTTATTTTCATCTTCCACGACAAGATTTTTTGTTTCCGCAGCGGATTACGGCGAATTCGGTTCGGTGCGGCTTTAAACAGAGTTGCCAGTTTTTACGTACTACTGACCGCCATTTGTCGAAAACTAAACCACCAAAAACCGCCAAAATTTTTTTCTTAAAGTATTTTAAGAAAATAAAAAAAACCATAATATGTACATAACGTCATAAATTTTTGTATTATATTTGTACATACAACCAGAAATTGCCTCTTGGAGTTCTAATTGGCTTTAGTTAAATATAATCTTATTAACTAAAGTAAATACAGACTTAAACTAACACTATCCTGCCAAAAATTATACCACTCTCGATATTTACCCACAAGGTCCTATATTCGGATCTAAAAGTACACTCAAGGGGGCACAGAACTTTTGATTGCTATCTGATTGTCTAATTTCTGTCGATTTTGATTATAGTGTAGAAGTTTTCCTTAAATTAGGCGAATTAATAATTTGCATAGTTTTTGCATATGCATTTTCTTGTTTTTGAGAAATGTATACTTGAATGCAATTTTTTAACTTTTTCAAAAAAATGTATATAAGGTTTAACAACTCGGGCACTAGAAGTGATATCGAAGATAATATTCTTAATTAAAATTCTTCAAATATTTCTGAACAACACCCTGTCCAAGAATATCAAGTAACAACACCAGGTTAAGACCACCAATTTTTTCCTATTTCGATTTTAAAAAAAAAAATGTTCTTCCTTATGTTTTTTAGTAGGGCCGAAAGTTTATTTGTAAAGATAATTCTTTGCATAATTAAAAATAATGAACTAAGTAATTTTTAAACTTTATACCAACATAAAGTAAATTAAACTCTTTAAAGACGATATGATTCTTTTAGGAATTAGCTAAATATGACCTAGGTTTAAATTTGACTACTTCTTGTATGATCCCGTTAGCTTTGCAACATTCGACTAAGTGATGCCATATGGCATCATCGGCCTTAATGGGTTAAAGCACAAGTAAAAATTAAATTTTTTACATTTAAAAATCAGAGTGGAAAATTTAATATCATTTGATTAACTCTTCTGAAATTCGAAGAGATTTACCGTTTTGATAAATTTACTTTACATTGATGGTAAACCAATGAGCCTATATGGCAAAATGGGTAAGAATTCCGTCTGACGTTTGAGAGGTAGCGAATTCAAGTCTCGATAGCGGTGACATATTTTTGCAATTACAATTTTGTTGCTGGAATAGAAATGTCATTGAAAAACTATATCGCAAAAATCGATCGGTTTTTGAAATTGTTATGAAAGCAAATTAACAGAAAGAGCTGTTAAAAGCTTAGCTTCGGTTCTTTTTTTAACCTACATTCTTTTTGAATACTTAAGATTTAGTAATTTTTAATTAATTTTAAATATATTGTTTAACTTTGGCACTTTAGTTAAATACTATCCAAAACTTTATTTATATATTAACAACAAATTTTTACATTTTTCTTACATATTACATGCTAAGAGTAAGTCTTTGAATAATATGGGATCTGGATTTTTCTCTTAGTTTTCGCCAAAATGCTTTGTCAATAAATTTCTAACATCTTTTAATTTTTCTGTTTTGACTTCATTTCTTAGCTTTCTTTTGGGATTGGCAAATAATAAGCTGATCTAAAAACTAAGTCACTTGGACTTAACCACTTTTGAAACTAGGCATGTTGGCATTAACCATTTTCGAACTTAAACGGTTCTAAAAACTAACTTTTATTAAGGGAAAATTTTAAAAAATTTTCTGTTTGACCCTAAAATTTGTGTAGGTATATATAAAATGTCGAAACAAATTTTTTCCGAAATATCTCCAATTTTTTACTAAGCCATTTTTGTATCTAGACACCTAATATATTAATAACATGTTATTTTTAAATAATCGAATTAATTAAATTTTAAAAGCAAATACGATTTGCAGCTCATATTTTGTGACAACTTGAGTGAAAAAAATGGACTCAGGTTCTAAACCACGAAAGATATCCTGAAACCCTTGGATAATTGCTATACTAAAGCCATAAATTTATCTTATTTCTAAGGATTAAAAAAAAAGAAAGTTGTCCTAAAGCCGTCGGAAGATTGTTATACTAAAGCTTTTAATTTATCTTACGCTAAGGATTTTAAAAAAGTACGTCTATAGAAATGATGCAAAATGAGAAAATTAAATTATATTTTCAGTAAACTAGCTTTCAAACAGAAACAAATAAAAAACTTGTATTGCTGTTACTTATGTGACATGAAACCTCTGTGAGCTAAGCTTTTAAAATTAAAGAGTCTTTTATAAAGGAAAATAAATATATGTTAGTCGATAATTATGTAGCTAAAATAAATAAGGCACATTTTGAAAAACAAACCAAGACAGCTCAGAGAAAATTTCCTTAACCAAAGAAACGCAATTAATTTTAATTAGCTTAAGGAATTTAAAAAAACCCAAATTAAAACCACGAAAATATAAATTTATAAAACCAGTTACAGGGCGACTCATTAAAGGCCACATTAAAGGCTCTAAATTAACCCGTTTAGGGATGGTGGCAATTAAAGGAAAAATACTCCAAATGGGTCATAATACAAAAGGAAAAGGATGTAACGAAAAAATAAAGAAAACAAAAAAGCGAATAAATTTCAAAACTAAGAAAAAAGTATCGCTAGCAAAATGTTTCATAAAAGCGACGTCAAGCAACAGCGTTGATGGCAGAAAGGGAAGAAAAAATTGATTATAAAACTAAAGTAAGATAAGATATTTACATAAATACCAAAGTGAAAGATCCTTAAAAGCAAGCATAAAATAAGACTTTTACCAGCTAAAAGCGAGTCTAAAACTACACGCTTTAAGTGAAAAAAGAAAAAAAAAACACATACAAAGTAATAAAATACAAAATAAATAAGAAATTAACCAAGTTAGAGTGCAGGCAGAAAGATAGCGAGTTGTAGACAGGATGTGAAGCTAACCAGGATGCTGCTCCTGGGAATTATTAAAAAATATTATGTTTAAGCGTAAGCTCTGTGAAAGATACGAAAGAAGAACATAAAGAAATATTAATTTATTTATGTGTTGTGTGTGCAGTAGGGATGCAAATTTTAGGAGTTTTTTCGATCCCGGGATTTTCGGGATCTGAAAATACTATCCCGGCATCGTCCCGAAATTTAAAAAGTTTTTATTTCGAGCATATTCTGTATAATTTAATACATATAATTAACATGTAATTCTGTGTTGTATCAATTTAGATATTTTTTAAGATACAATTCGTACCAATTCAAAAAAAAAAAAAAACATAAATTTTGAAATTTTTCCACGTTTCGTAATTTTCTTTTCAATTTAAGAAAAGATGTGCATTCAAGAGTTTTTTCGAAAGCATTTTGTTTTCAGGCGACCTAGAGATGCTGATGATGTAAAATTAACATGAAAATTAAATTTTTCCTGTACGTAATAAAATTTTTTAAAAAAATCTTCTAAAATATGCCATAATTTTTACCGCTTTGGCCTAAAACCTCCCATTAGGAGGTTTAATTTAATAAAACATTTAAATTAAAATAAAACAGTCAATACAATTAAGTAAAAAATATATATAACACGTTTTCTTTCAGAGCTCAGCAAAATTATTCCTTCTTTTGATCAACATACGATCTTTAAGAAATTAAAGAATTAATGATGTTATCCCCTATGTTAGACCTTAATTTATTACATATAAGACCTGCAGAGTAGAAACACCACTCCGCTCCGCCTCAACGCTAGTTTGATCGTTGATTGTTGAAAGGAGGATATTTGTGATGATAGTTTGAAAAATTTTACTAGCTATTAAAAAAAAAATGCTTTCAACAATCCCGGGATTCAAATCGAATAATCCCGGGATATTCGGGTCTTAAAAAATATCGGGATCCAGGGATTGACATCCCTAGTGAGTAGTAGATCTTGAAAATGAGGACTTAGTGAGCTTTTATTTTATGAAATAATACGGTCATTTTCAACATTTTTCAACTTCAATGGATTTTGGTAAAAAATTTACTAACATGAGTATGAAAACTTGTTAGTATATGCCTTTGGCATAAATAAATGAAAAAAATTGGCCATTTCAGTCCTAGAAAGGACTTTGACCGAGCTTCTATTGATTAATTGTATTGTACTTGTCTTTTAACCCAAATCACCCTGTGGTTGCCATATGGCAATGCAAATACAAATAAATAAAATGTGGTGATTTAAGCTTAAACTATTTTATATTTGCTGTTAACAGGTCATTTTTATAAGTTAAAAAAATTTATAAGGGTGATTTGGGTTAATTGTTTGAACAGAAATGATCGAGAACTGAATCTACGAGTTTTATGCCTCCGAACGGCTAAGGTTACCATTTCCTGCAGAAAAGTAACGGCCGAACAGAATTTTTATTAACTCAATTGAAAAAACATTCTGCATGAGCTGGGAATTGAACCCAGGCTACTGCGGTTCGTTAGCGTACGGGCCACGCAATTTTCCCATTAAGCTGCGGCCGCCACCATGCCTATAAAGTAGTTGTTTGTTTTCACTGGCCTATAATAAATCTATATAAGGAATAATTTTGTAAAATATTTAAACCGTAAAGCATCATTTTTATAGGTCTTTTATGCACTATTAAAATAAATAAAAAAAAGGACTTTGAAAAAAAGTCGTAAAATATTAAACCAAATACAATTTAAATTTTGACAGGTTCCATTTTTAAGATTAATGGTTTGATACGACTTTAGTACCAATAAAAAAAATTTAATAGATTGACCTGGTGGAATTATATTGAATACGAGAACGACGACGCATGTTTCAAATCAGTCATTAAAGATTTAAAACAATTTTTTAATAACGTAATGGCATTAAATATCGAGCGATTATACTAATCTGATTATACGATTAAGCGTTGTACATATGTGTGCTTGTGTGCACAAGTTGGCAGCGTAAAAAATCAACTTCGATGGTAGTTCAGCTACGGTTAAGGTGGATAGCGAAAAAACTATATGCAATTAATTTACCTATATAGTAGAGAAGTCAATCCCGGACAATTTAAGCTCTTTCAAATCCCGGAATTTGCTTTCCGGGATTCCGGGATTTTTAAGTAAAAAAATAATTATATTACAAATATTCATGTAAATGCAACCATTTCAATTAAAGGTGATATGAATTTAAAATTAGAAACCTCTTATTGGGCTGAGAAATATTATTAGGATGATGAGTGTGAATCACTGGAGCAAAGACTGCCAAGTTTTAGACGAATTTGCAACATTGGGAAATCAGCAATGTATTTAAAAATTCAGATCATTCAGATATTCAAAATCAGATATTCTAACTTAGCAAATAATTTTGTGTTGTAGTAACGACAATCGTGATCGAAACTTACAAATTGCTTACGATTATCGTACAACTATTTTTTCAAGTAGCCAAGCGCGTCGGAAGCTAATTTCATCTGGGGGGGCAGTACAAATGGTGGTGCAAAAAAAAGTTCACCAAAATTTCTTCAAAGAAAAATGAATGTGAATAAACAAATTTTTTATTTTAGTTTAAAATAAAAAAAAATATAAAAATATATAAAAAATATTAAAATTTCATTATTTTTAAAAGTTCTTCCAATTTCAATATTAGAGATCAAGGATCTTTCATATGGTAATATGAAAATAAAAGAAATAATGGTTGCTTTTATAAAGCAAGACTAGGCATATCTTTACATGGTTTAAATGCAATAAGGTACAAAAAGTTATATCAATTTAAATTATTCCAAAATGGTTCTTTCTGTCCTAGCGAGAAACAAACTCTTTCACCACCTCCATCGAATTCAATTCTTCGGTTTTATCTTTGTGAATGTGTATAAGTGCTGCATGAGTGAGTCGTTTCTGTGTCATAGTTGCTCGAAGATACGTCTTAAGTCGTCTTAGTGCACTAAAAGAATGCTCAGATGAAGCTGCTGATGCAGGCATAGTCAAAAGCAAAGCAATAAGTTTTTCAACTTCATTTAATAGTTTTTTTACAGTATCCGAATTTTTCGCAAATTGGGATACAATGCCACTACAATTTCAAGGTGTTTGGCCAGGCAATTGCTTCAGCAATTTCGCTAATCTGCATAAAGATCTAGTTTTGTTTTTAGATTTTGTTCAGAAGGCACTTTTCCGTTGAAGGCTTCGATTACAATATTTTCCAACGATTCCAGAGTGTCAAGATCTGTTTAAATGTACAATAAGATTTAAAAAGTGCCAGTTTACACTAGCTTCACTCAACCGACTCACCGAATGTTAAATCAAAGTGAGTCGGTTGAGTTAAGCTGGTGTAAACTTGCAAAAATAAAAAAAAGTAAAATATCAACCTGTTTGATCGAATCTAGCCGATATCTCATTTGAGAGAAGATCTAAAATTTCGAAATAATCTTTTCGTTGCCGATCATATAATGGCAACTGTACTCAAGGAACCGGATTTGATGTTTCTTCAAAGCGTCGAGGTGGATTTTCATCAGCTAATTCACAGTAGGGGCTTTCGCATTTTCCAAAACATTGGACCAACATGGCAGATTGTACAACATGTAGTACCATGCGTAAGCTAAAACGAAAGTCGAAATTTTTGGTTTTTTTCTGCCGATTGTACAATATTGTACAACTATGTAAAATTACTGCTGAATTGTTAGGGCATCTAAAAGATGCTTAGCTATTAGCCGGATGTGTTCTGCTTGAGAGCTTGCAATTAATGATGTTGCTTTACAAGTAGGATCGTTCGAACGCTCAATCAAATAGTCCCATTAGTTTTCCATCTAACTTATCGTACAACATGTCGTCCAATAAGTGCTGTTCACATTTCAAACCGCTCATCAAATCATTTGTCAAATCGTTTGACCACAGAAGTGTTATGACTCTTCAAATTTTTCGTCAAATTTCATTTTATCTTGAACACCGAAGTAAGCACATCGCGATGACGGAAAAATTTTAATACCTTTTGTTATTAAAATCGTATTGGAAGCAGAAGAAATTATTTTATAAATTATTATAAATTGTTTGCAACAGTTATTTATTATTATTTTGATATTATTTTCTTCCGCTCCTTCTTTTGCCGCGATGTGCACAGGTTGAAAACTTTTTTGAACTGACAAAATCGTACTACACGATTTGATGAGTGTTCACACTGGTCAAATCAACTGGAAAAATCAAAAAATTTTGATTTTCATCAAACGATTTGACCAACGATTTGACCAACGATTTGATAAGTGTTCACACTCGTCAAATCGCCATCAAATCCATACAAATTCTGTTGGTCAAATCAATTGTCAAATCATTTGATGATCGATTTGATGAGCGATTTGAAATGTGAACAGCCCTATATGGAAAGCCCCTAAGAACATGTCAATTTTTTTCTTACCAGAGTTGCAAAATTAACAAGCATTAAGCTACATACTTAAGGGTGCTTTTAAACTGAAGTGGTGGGTTTGCAATAGAAACTCTAGATTTTGTTCTATCTTTTTGCAAACACAGAGAAAGAAAATGGTTATCCGCAAGCATGCTTATGAAGAAGAGAGAAAGAAGAGGAAAATATATAATGCAAAAATATTATCGTTGTAAAAAAAACTGATATTTTGAATAACTTTTGAAGTTTTCCTTTTAAATTGTTTATCTAGTTAAAAAAGTGGGGGGCAACTGCCCCCCTTGGCCCCCGCTTCCGACGCCAATGCAAGTAGCATAGAATCAGAACGATGCTTCTCATCAGCGGGTTATATTTGTAATAATATCCGAACAAAACTCTCTAATGAAAAATAAGACGCGTTGATCAGCTAAATGTATTACTTTAGAAATAATTAAAACCAAAAATTTAATTTTGAAAAGTTTTTTCCATCCTTAATTTGCCTTAAACATAAAAAAAAAATAAAGACAGTGTCTAAAAAAAAATATTAACATTTACAGCGTGAATCAAAATAACTGTCGCACTTATTTTATGCCATAAATCAAAAGCACTGTGTAAACTTTATTAAAAAAAATTTCATTTTTTATTTTAAGCATTCTTTATAACTCTTCATCATTAAATTCGAATCTTTCACCACTAATTTTTATAAAAAATTTAAAACAATTTTTGAAAGACGAGCATACGGCACGCATCTGGTTTTCAGGTATATCATCTGATTGGTTTTCAGGTATATCTTGCATTGATCATAGCTTAAGTTTATCTACCGTCATGTGTTTACGTTCGTTTATTTGCTCAGCATTATACTCCGAATAGAAAAGTCCAGGGGATTTAGGTCAGGGGATGACAGAGGGCATTCCTTCAACAGAAATAAGACATGGCAAATTTGCTCTGCATCACCTTTGAACGATTTTTGCCTTTTGTGCTGGAAAAGAATCTTGCTGAAAACAAAAGTGACCCACTCGTATCAAATCGTTAGTATCAAATCGGGCTAGTCCGAGTTCTGCTGAGAACTCGGTTTCAAATTGATTCTCGGTATAAAAAAAAAGTAAGTACTCGATCATTTCTTCACTTATTTGGTACTCGGATCATGTTTAAAAGAGAGTGCTGGGCACTAATACTCGGATCAAGTCTATACCAACCCTCTAGGAAATGGAAACATTCCCAGATTTAAGCAAGAAACATTACATAGAACGTAGGAAGCATTTCCTTTCGTTGAACACTCACGGAAACACATGAGTATATAACAATTTAGATAAATTATTGGCAAGGTGCTGAAGCAGCTTACTAAGGAGTAAGTTCTTATCTAGAATATTGAAGATTATATGTGACATATTTCCTGTTTTTGTCAAAACTACATATGGACGGTGTTTCGTGGTTAGTTGCCATCATCAACTGGACAAAACCAAAATTAAAGCCTGTCATGATAGTCGCTTAAAATATGGTGACATTTTGTTGCCACTGCCTGCCAAGTGAAGTGGATAAGCATGTATACTGGTGACTGGTGGAGCAGACACGCAATTTTTTTGAAGTAATTGAGATGGAACGAATGGTCAATACTTTTCCAAGGATTTCTTACCAAACTGCCCACTAGAAGGGCTTTAATTCGGCGGGTAGGGTTAAGACCATGCATATTGGCCCTAGGCGTTTAAATAGAAATATTTCAAATGCAAAAAATTTGTTTAAATTATTTTTTATGGCCGATTGTTTTATAAATAATTAAATCGCAGTAGTTATATGAAAAAAATCACAAAATAAAAAATTATCTAAAAAAATAATTTTAAGTTTTTGTCTTAAAATAAAAAATTTTACACTTTTATGCCGCAGCAAGATCTTCCAAAGGTTTGCTTTGTGGTGAAATTTTGTATTTTGTCTCTGGAGACTCGTAGATTTTCTCCTCCATTTTCTCAACAACAGAAAAATTATATTGTAATGGTTTCTTGGGACCATCATCAGACCATCGACGAACTTTATAGATATTGCCCGTTGACCACGCAATTTTTCAGAGACTACGACCTCACAACCCTTTACTCCAGACTCCATAATAAATCGGAGCACACCATAAAAAGAGCGAAGCACAGCCAATCCACCGTTAAGCTTGCAGCGCAGCAACTCGGCTTGAGCAATAGCGCAAAGACCAGGGGTTGCGACTTTCTAGGCATTCAAGTCAATAAAGTCGGGTTCAAAATTGAAACGCTTTTGTACCATTGCAGTTAACTCTCGAATGAGACGTCCCTTCTCTGCCAAAACCTGCTGGGTTTTGGTTGCCATGATGATGATTTCAGTGCGCAATGGTGTGACACGCACCTCGACTTCGGAGTAACCACCTTCAGTAAGTTTGCGAACTCGTTGAATTCAGCCATTAACAAGCCATCGGCAACAAACTTGCGTTTTTTGATATTGTGGGGATAATTTTTTGTTTTGGAATGTCAATTTTAAATATTTTCACAACTTACACAGAACGTTGCTAAAAAAATAAATTATAAAAGCAAAAAATTTGTTTCAAATATATATTATTAAAAGCAAAAACTTGACACTCAAATTGTTAAAACAAAGTTCTATTTTTTTATGTGAATAAATAAAAAGAGCGTAAGACCGAGTTCTAAGATTGTTAGACTTCCGATTTTGGGGCTCCAGCTAAAACAATTTATTATCGAAGTAAAATTAAATAAAAACACAAACTTCGACAGAATATAACTACATATTTAGCTCGGTAGAGATAATAGTATCTAAATCAATGACAGAATGTATTTATTGTACTTATGCAAGTTGTTATTGGCTAAGATTGTTTATTTGATATATTTTACTAGGTTTGTGTTTGAACCACATAGTTTTTTGCATTTTGAGCGTTTCTGATAATAATAAATGCGTGTCTAAAACTATGCAACAGCTTGTGTTTGTGCGCTCAATCGCCGTAACACTATGCTTATATAAATGTGCGCTACAAGTTTTGCTATTATTTTATTATTAACGCAATTCTTCCCTAAATAAAAATCATATCTAGATACACAACAAGAAAAGAAAATAAATTAAAGAGTGCAACAGAAGTAACAGCTTTATTTTGTGTAAGGGCGCGTTTATAGTGGCGACTTGTTACTTTACCGAACTGAACCGAGAAGGAAAGCTGGAAAACGTTGCACATATAATCATATGAATCAAGCTCAAAGTGCGTATAGTGCCAACCGAGCTAGCAACTTCAAGTGACTTCTGCGCTGGTTTCCATCTTAACAAATGTTGCTTTCTCGCTTTCTCGCTTGCTCGCACGGTTCGCATGTGTTTTGATTCATTTTACACGTTGCTTGCTTATTACTTTCGTTAAATAATATGAAATGGAAAAAGAAACAAGGCAAACAATTTGCAACCGTGAGCACACTTGACAAGAAAGAAGACCAACAAGAAAAGTAATAAGCACACAAGAACACGAAATTATGCTCAGTTGTTATGCTGTATTTTCTTGTCCGCGAAAAATACGCAAGCAACATAGAAAAATTTCTATCAACTGTTGCACACAGAAAACAAAAGGGAAATAGTGAAAAAAGCTAAACCTGCCGGTGAAGAAATTCGTCAGCGGCTGCAAGTGCGTTTCATCTAAAACAGAGAATCGAAGATTATCAAATTTTCTTATGTGCGATCTTCCTTTCCATTTGATTTTGTACATACAAACAAAAATAGCAGCAATAAGACAACAACTTTGTTTAGATTAGTTTTGTATTGCTTTGTTGCAAAATCAAAAATAATACAACAAAAACAAAACCTAAAGAAAAAAGTTTAAAAAAGTTTAAACCAGTTGGATATCAAGTGGCTTCATGCGGCTTGAAGTGCGTTTTAGATGAGTCATAGCATCAAAAAATCTTGGGCCAGCAGCTGATGTACGTTTTTTTAATGTGCGTTCTTTCTACGATCTTCTTTTTGGTCCAAAAAAAATTTTAAATAAAAACACAATAAGAAGGCAACAAAACCCAGCAGAAAACACTTGCGAAAAAAGTCGAAACAAGCTGGTACCTCAAGTGACTTGAAACGACTTGCAGTTGCAGGAAGTGCGTTTCAGGAGTGTTTTTAGCATTTTCGTTGTCCGCTGGTTTGAGGAAAGCAAAATGAACGAAATCATGTGACTTTTTTGATGCTTCGGTTACAAAAATAAAAATAAAAAAAAAACCAACTAATATACACAAACAAACCCAAAATAGTCAAAAACCAGCTGAAACAAGTCACCAGTGACAAGCGCGCAATATACGCACTTCCAGCTGCTTTTAGCAGGACGCGTTTCCAGCTCGGTCCGGCCCAGCAACCAGCTGGCACTATAAACGCACCCTAACGCAAATCCACACCAACGACAAGCAAGACACGAGAAGCAATACCTTTTTCTTTACGAAATTCTATTGCATCTCGTGTCTTGCTTGTCGTTGATGTGCATTTTCGTTTAACAAAATAAAGCGGCAAATGTCCAGCGGTGAAATGGTCAATAAAATGTGTGCAAAAATATCAAAGCTGACTTCGACCGAGATACAGATTCATGATAAATCATTAAGAATAAAAGATGAGCATGACAGATGGTCAAACTTTCCAGGTTGTCACTAAGACTCCGTCAACTTCCGTATGTTACATATGAATGTGGTTCAAAATCAACAAATATGAACGATTTGGACACAAATAAGCAATTTATCACAAATGCAGATGCCTGCAAGTAAGGAATGTGCCCTCTACATGCTAGGATCCAATTAATGAAATGCGTACTCCATAAAGGATACAACTTGTCATTTTAGAAATGGTCGACAAACGCTTATACACGAGATATGAAACAAGCCATAAAAAAAATAATTAAGAAAAATTTGCGTACTAAGCTTGGCATACTTGTTGATGTTGTTAGACAGAATTCAGGAACTACAAACGGTAGAAATAATTTCACATCGAGACGGTTTTTAGCAAAACCTTAAATGATACACCGAGAAAAAATCTCGAACATTCAAAGAATTCCGACTTAATTCTAAGTAGTTTTTGCATTTGCTTTGGGCTGACACACATTAGTTCTTTAATATTACAGCGATTGAGTTGTCATGAGATCCAATGTTGTTATAGGAGCCAAAGGTGTCAATTAACAATTGAACAACAAAAGTATTTAAAATAAGTCTGAAGAAAAATCGTAAATTTTACAACGCTGGCATATAAAAGAACAAAATAAGAGAATGGTTGTTTGAACAATACAATTGAAGTGCTTATTGAAAGAACATGATAAGCAACATGCATGCGTGTTGTCAAGCCTTTGTGTCGTATTTTCAATAAATTTCTTTTTCTGGAGATTTTATAAGTAAATGGAAAGTTGCGGCGATTACACCTGTCTTCAAATCTGGAAGAAAAAAATGTGTTTCAAACTACCGTCCGATCTCTAAACTTTCCAACACATCAAAACTGTTTGAATATATAGTGAAATCTAAACTTGATTCTTCTTTGAAATTGATAATTATTACACCTTCATAGCATGGTTTTGTTCATGGGCGGTTAACAACAACAAACTTATCCGTTTTTACCAACTTCTGTTTGTCATCTTTTTCTGATGGCTGCCAAGTTGACACTATTTACACGGATTTTGCCAAGGCTTTTGACAAAGTCTCCCATAATATTTTAGTTGCTAAGCTTTCTAAAACGGGTTTTCACTCAAACTTTTTAAATTGGATCAAAAGCTATTTAACTGACAGGCTTTGCTTCGCTAAAGTTGATAACATTAAATCTACCTGTTTTATAGCATCATCTGGCGTCCCACAGGGTAGTATTTTAGGCCATCTTCTTTTCATTATATTTATTAATGATATTAGTAGCTGTTTTTCCTCCTCAAAGTTTTTATTATATGCTGATGATCTTAAAATTTATAATGTCGGTCGCAACAGTATTGAGATGGCTGCTCTCCAACGTGATCTAAATGCACTTTTTGAATGGTGTAATCGTAACCGATTATATCTTAATATTAATAAATGTTTTCATGTTTCGTATGCCAAAATTAAAAATGTTTTCCAAAGTTCTTTTTATATCGGTAACGCAAATTTATTGCGTGTTCATGAAATTTTAGATTTGGGAGTTTGTTTTGATGCAAGTTTTTAATTTCTTCAACACTTCTCCAAGCGCGTCGGAAGCGAATTTCATCTGGGGGGGCAGTACAAATGGTGGTGCAAAAAAAGTTCACCAAAATTTCTTCACATGAAACATGAAGAAGAGAGAAAGAAGAGGAAAATATATACTACAAAAATATTATCGTTGTAAAAAAACTGATATTTTCAATAACTTTTTCTTTTAAATTGTTTATCTAGCTAAAAAAGTGGGGGGGAAACTGCCCCCCTTGCCCCCCGCTTCCAACGCCAATGCACTTGTCATGCACGCTTTCGAAATCATATTCAATGTATGCTTTTTAAGGAGGAATTGTTCTAACTTTTCTGATCCTTATACTTTAAAGTGTCTTTTTGTATCGTTTGTGAGATCTCGTGTAGAATACGCCTCTTTTATATGGAATCCCTATTATTCTGTACATACACTTAGGCTTGAACGAATACAGAAAAAAATTTATAAAATTTGCACTGCGATCGTTTAACTTTGTCGAAACTTTATCGTCATATAATGCTCGTTGTATGTTGTTAAATTTAAAATCGCTTGAATCGAGGCGTATTATTCAGTCCTTAATATTTATTTTTAATATTTATTAATAATATTGTTTATGGTAACATTGATTGTCCATATTTGTTAAGTGCAATTAATTTCAATGTTCCCGTAAGAAATTTACGTCATTTTGATTATTTTAAAACTAGCTTCTGTAGAGAAAATTATTTACTGTATGAACCTTTGAATAGAACTCTAAAAGAATATAATTTTCTTAGATCTAAAATAAATATTGATTTCAGTGATAATAAAAATATGTTAATATATGTTTTAAATTGTTATTATTCTTAAGTTATTGTATTATATTTATAACTATATTCTTAAGTGCTAATGTCTGTAATTTCTATTATTATTTGCTTTAGACAATAAACTATAAGAATAAGCAAATTTATAGACAATAAACTTAACTAAACCTAAAAAATATTTTGAAATAATCGACTCTAAAATTTTAAAAAAAATTAATTTTTGTTTGAAGAAATGGAATTGAACACGGCAACTTTTACAAATAGGTTAGAAAATTAATAAGAAATAGCTTAAATCTCTTCAGTGGTTATTGGCAATGCATTCAGTAATGTATTCAGCCTAAAAAATTGATTTTTTAGATCTAAATACAAAAAATATAATGCAGACTGCTTTCGATATAGCGATTCAAATGAGAATTTGTTAGTTTCGATTTAATTTGGATTTTTTTTTTATTTGAAATTTACCCTAGCTATGATTTAAAGCAGGTCCTTTGATACTATTTGATACCATCACATTGGCTCTGAGCTATCGGGTACTTTAAAAAATAGAAACGAAATGAGTTGAAAAGGTACTCGTGTTGGAAGAGTTTCATTTAGCAACAATTTCGTTTTTAGTTCGAGGAGCAAAATCTGAATATCAGAAGCGCTTTTGTTAGCCAAAACAAATGCAAAAACATTTTAAAGGGAGAATAGTTTATTTCAACAGATGTTTAACTGCTGAATGAAAAACTTTATAGTTACTTTTACTAAGATTAAGTTTGAAAATCAACAATATTTTTCTTAACATAACAACACTCTAAAAAATGTATTTAAATTAATTTCTATTTGAGTATTAATTTAAGTGTTTAAAATTGTAATTTTCCTATCCATTAGGTATTAATTGTTATTTACTACTTAAATAGTAATAACTTTACTCACATTTTGAAAACTAAACCTTTTTTTTTACTGCCAAGACGATAGAAAAAAACTTTTTACTACTATAACTGCAGTGAAATTATTGTACATCAGTGAGTAGTTGAACGAAATAGTAATTTTACATGAATGTACTAAAAATTACTACAAAATTAGTTGCAAATTATTTTTTTCAAAAGAACTAAATTTACTCAATGGTTGCTCAAGTTTGTTGAAAAAATGGTAGTAAACCTTATTTTTACTACTAAGATTGCAGTTAAATTACTACAAACAAATATTGAAAATGCTAACTCAATAATAGTAAAATCATTAAGGGTTCTCATCTAAGTATGTAAACATGTAAACATGTGTAGCATTTGAACTTTTGATGAGCGATAAAGTGTAAATAGCGTAAATGTCGACAAAATGGTGGCTACGGCTGCGACAACATTATGACTTTTTTAAATTTTAAACCTTTTAAAAACCTTCATTAATATAGAAAAATAAATAAAACGTGTTCATATTTACATCAACTACTTCAAATATGTAAAGGTTAGCGCCAGAGGCCACCCTCATTCAAACACGTAGACTAACATGCTAGTTTACACTACAAAATAGGCTCGGAAATGATGTAAACTCACGCCCATACAAATTTTGACAGATAGTTTAGATCGCATGTAAGTTCAAAAGGTTTACAATGTTTACGGGTCAGTTACATGCTTAGATGAGAACCCTTATTGTTTCGGAGAGTAATTTTACTGCAATGAATGCAGTAATTTGAAGCTTTACTACAATTCTGTGTCGATAGTCTAATAAGTCTAATTTCAAAGGTTCGAGAAAACTTGCTTCAAAGTTTTCAATTGCCATATAAGTTATATGAAAGGGTTTTTCGTTTTTGTGTCATAACTTTGGCTAAAGTCCTGCTAGAAACCATATTTTGTGTGTTTATAGTGCTATATGTGGGGAACATAGCTTCAATAATAACTCAGGTCTGTCTTTACTCGACTGAAGCTGTTATTGCTTATTGACACAAAATTATTGCATTATTTTAGTCAAATGACATTTAAATTTTACTGCTATAGTTGTAGAATCGATGCAGCTGATTCCCGCTAGACGCGTGCATGCTCATTGATGAGTGAACATTCGTAGCGTAGCAACGTGTTCATTTTATTTTACTTGTTATTTCAATATTTTGCTGTTTTTGTGATGCTGTGAAAGTTTTGAAATGAATAAAACAGTTGTTAGAAGAAGTTCTCGTTCGAAATTTATAAAATGGTCACTTCGCGAATGCGGATATATTGGATCAAATTTTTATGAAATTTATCATTATGTTCCTGTCGAATAGCTTAAATTGCTCAATTTAATTCATTTCATTAATTTATTTCATACAAATTTTATTCATTTCTTTTTTTTTTATATGAAGTAACTCAAAAATGCTGAATAAAAAAGATATTGTTTTTATCAAATTTGTTGTGTTTTTTTTAGTTTAAGATTCTTATATATCATTTATGCAATTTTTAAAAATAAATATACATAAAGAAACATTATCGCATGTGTCAAAACAGAAAAAAAAATTAGTATCATTTTGCAATTTTTAATCATCAGCACTTATGTTCCTTGACTTGTTTGGTCCTCTGAAAAAGTTTAAACAGAAAAATTCTTTTTCTTGACTGTATTCATGTCTTTTTTTTAAGTAACGCTTACTTGCAATTAAGAACTCATTTCTTTTTCCTCTTTCGTACCAATTTCTTTTATAAAATTTAAATAATAAGTTCTTAAAACTGTTTTTCAAAAGTTGTTTAGTAAGTCTTTTATCAATAAAAAAGCTGGAAAATTATAAAACAAGTCTTTATATCCCTCATCGGTCCCCTGTATGCGCACGCATACAATTTTCATCTTTAACCTTGAATAAAATAAAAACGGTTCAGCGGAATGACCTTGTATTTTGCAAAGTAGAATTATTTTGCCTGAACAACCAAAAAAACCCATATTTAAATTTTTACCCTTACTGTATTTGCCTGTGCAGTTATAGTTACGAATCGGTCCCTGTGTATGTGCGCGCATACACATAAGCAGGTACCTGGAATTGCCGCTTATTTTTGTGTGTGGATTTATAGCACGCTCTTATTTTTTTCGTTTTATGAAATTCAGTTTGTTCTAGAACACACATAAGTGAAGTTTGTTTGCGCATTTATTTGAATTTTGGTTGTGTTTCGAAGTATTTGATAAAAAATGGATAGAATTTTACGTGAAAGAAGGCAGCGAGATGAACTAGAAATGGATTTTGATTTGGAAAGCGAAGCGGGCGAATCTCCGTGCAATAGTGACGATGATTTTGCATTATCAGACGAGGAGAATGATGAAAGTGAAGTTAGCGTGCATTCGGATGAAGACGACATTGAGCCACTTGAGCAAATTTTAGCAGAAGAAAATAAGAAAATTGTATATTCATTTCAACCATTTGGAATAAATCGAAGAAATTTATTTCGACGTGCAAAAAATTTCACTACACGTAAAAACCTACCCTCTTTGTTATGGGTTCATGTTCATTATATGTTCCATTTTTGTTATAATTCAGGTCCAAAAGCATTAGCAGCTGCTACTATAGTTGATGTTTCGTCTGCATTTCACATGTTCCTTGAACCGGTTGAGAATATTATTTTGAACATGACGAATTTATATGGTGTGCGAAAGTACAAAGACGATTGGGAAAACATTGATTTGGACACTCTGCACGCATACTTTGGATTATAGCTGCTTTCTGGTGTGTATCGGTCATACGGTGAATGTGTCACTAAACTGTGGAATGACGAAACTGGTCGGCCAATATTTAGAGCAACAATGTCTTTGAAAATGTTCAAGCGTATCCATGGTTGCATTCGATTTGATGACCGCGAACAACGTATGGCCAACACTGCGTCTACAAGTACTTCTGTACGTGACAAATTGGCACCGATTCGAAATGTATACGATAAATGGAATCATAATTTGAAAGTTGTATGCACACCAGGAAAAAACATTACCGTAGATGAAGAGTTAGTTCCGTATCGTGGGCGATGCCCGTTTCGTCAGTATATTCCATCCAAGCCGGTGAAATATGGCATCAAAATTTGGATGCTATGCGACTCAAAAAGCTGGTATGCACACAACACACAAATTAATGTTGGTCGGAATCGTAATGCCACTCCTGAACGTAATCTCGGACGGCGTGTTGTTTTGGATTTGGTGGAAGGACTTTCTGACAGAAATGTAACGTGTGACAACTTTTTCACTTCGTATGAATTAGCAGAAAATTTACATAAGAATCGCATGACTATTTTGGGAACAATAGGACTGAAATTCCTTCAGTTCTACTCGACATGCGTCAAAAGCCAATTTATCATACAGAAGTTGTATATGAACATAAATTGCAAGCAGTTATGTTGTGATATGTTCCTCGCCGGTACCGATTTGTGACATTGCTCAGTACATACCACAATGTTGTCAGCATAAATGAGAATAGTGAAAAGAAGAAACCTAACATCATTGAAGACTACAACAAAACCAAGAGTGGAGTTGATACTATGGATCAAATGGTGGCTACGTACATATGCAAACGAAAAGTCAATCGGTGGCCAATGGCAGAAATGATTTTGTAACATGCTTGATGTTAGTGCATTGAATGCATTCGTGACGTTCATTGCATTGTTCCCGAATTAAATTCCCGAATCTGAATCTGAAAAACAGATCACTAAACGTAAAAAACAACCTCAAAGTAATGATGCTTCCAGTGTTATTCAAAGAATTCGGCAGATTCGCCATTTACCAAGTACATCAAAACGCAGCCGATGCTACATCTGCACATATAAAAATAACAAAAATCTTTTTGCTACACGCTGTGAAAAATGTAGAAATTTCATTTGTGCTGAACATAATTTCAATTTATGAGAAAAATGTAAAATAATTGACAAAAGTTAAAAATGCAATTTTTTTTCTAATATATGTATATTCTAATTAATTTCATTCTAAATCTACCTTTATGAAAGTCAAATGTATTAATATGATAGTAAACTATGAAATAAACATAAAAAAATCACAAAACATAAATGGTTGTTAATTTTTTTAGCTCTTTTACAATTAAAAATATATGTGTATGCGCGCGCATACTATGGGACCGATTAGATGTATATCTCGAGGGACCGATGAGGGATATATAACAGGGCCTTAAATAATTACAACAAAACCGTAATATACTACTCCAATTTAGATGAATTTTAGTACAAAAGTAGTAGTAAAATTATCACACGTTCATTGAATATTACTACAAAAATAGTAGTAACATTAGTACATGGTCCTTGAATTTTACTACTATAGGTAGGCAGTTCTATAGACACTGTAGCTCCTCAAATGCAATTTTACCAATAAAAAAATACTATAACAACCACTATTACGAAAAAAGTTATACATGCAATGTTTGAACATTTCAAAATAAAAATATAACAGTATTTTTGATTTCTGGTACAAGTCGAATCCTTAATCTTTTCTCAAATCAACACCATAAACCTTTTTTTTTAAAGTAACATAGTTTTTTCCAAAAATACCCTAGTTTTAACCAGTGTGCGGTGTTACAAATGAACTTTAAAGAGGCACAAGTTCCTACGTAGGAGAGGAAATGATTCCCGCAATAGCTTATTGTAAATTCAATTGAAAGTTGTGTAGGTATTGGGGGTTGGAATTAATTTTAAGGGTTTTTTTCGGTTTTTGAGCATTTATTTAGAAACAACGGTACAATGTATATTATTCAAAGTATTGTCCATCGGTAGCTACAACATTTTCCCATCTTTCTGGCAGCATATGGATTCCGCGCCGGAAGAACCATTCGTCTTTTGAGGCAATCCACGAATCGACCCATTTTTTGGTATCCTCGTAAGAAGTGAAGCGCTGCTCAGCCAAGCCATGCGTCATCGATCTGAATAGGTGGTAGTCGGAAGGGGCTATGTCTGGGCTATAAGGCGGGTGGGGTAGCACATCCCAATTCAGCGCCTCCAACGTTTCCTTGACGGTTCTTGCAACATGTGGCCGTGCGTTGTCATGTTGAAAAACCACTTTGTCGTGTCTTTTGGCATATTCCGGCCGTTTAACCTTTAATGCTCGGCTCAATTGCATCAATTGTTGTTGGTAGCGTTCCCCAGTGATGGTTTCGTTAGGTTTTAGCAGCTCATAGTACACGACACCCTTCTGATCCCACCAAATACTCAGCATAAGCTTGGCGCCATGAATATTCGGCTTGGCCCTCGATGTTGATGCATGGCCGGGTGGTCCCCACGATTTTTTTCGCTTAGGATTATCGTAATTGATCCACTTTTCATCGCCAGTGACAATACGATGCAAAAAACTCTTCCTTTAATGCCGTTGAAGCAGTTGTTCGCACATGCAAAATCGCCGTTCAACGTCTCTCGGCTTCAACTGGTACGGCACCCAATTTCCTTGCTTTTGAATCATTCCCATGGCCTTCAAGCGTTTGCCTACCGTTGATAAGTCGACTCCCAATGATTCTGACAATTCTTGAAGGGTTTGGCACGGGTCTTCATCGAGCAAAGCCTCCAATTCCTCATCTTCAAACTTTTTCGGCTGGCCCGGACGCTCTTTGTCTTCCGTATCAAAATCACCACTTTTAAACCGACGGAACCAGTACTCACAAGTAGAAATCGATGGAGCATAGT
Organism: Dichetophora obliterata; assembly: GCA_963920525.1. Classification (NCBI taxonomy): domain Eukaryota; kingdom Metazoa; phylum Arthropoda; class Insecta; order Diptera; family Sciomyzidae; genus Dichetophora; species Dichetophora obliterata. The sequence continues at coordinate 100,452,750 of OY986437.1, forward strand.
CCCCGTAAGCCTCAGTAAGCGTGCGTTGTGCTTCAACCGCTTTTTTCTTCAAATGGAAGCACAAAAGTAAACCTTCCCGCAAATTGCGTTTTGTTGGAACGAAAGTCGACATGTTCACAGAGAAAAAAATATATGTTGTTTACACTTCAGTGGAATGACACATACTGAAAAATGAAGCTTAGACAATGTGCTTTGAAATGAATATAGTCACAGGTGTGCCCGATGCGATCTATTGATAGTTACGCCATCTCTTAGAAAACCTTTAAAACTAATTCCAACCCCCAATAGTTTTCCTATTTTATGTAACTTTAGTAAATTGCTAAAGTAAGAGTAAAAATAGATCTTATATAAATAATTTCTCAAACGCAAACTTTTGAAACGTCGATTCGCGTGTAATTGTCACTCTATCAGAATCCGTTGTTGGATATCTCTAATTTTGGCAAAAGTTAAAAGTTGTCGTAAACCTTAATTAGCAGTTTACTAAGATATAAGGTTTACTTTTGCCACAAAAGAGAATCCGCTTATTTAACTGAATTTTTACAATGAAGATTAAAGCTTATTCATCGTCAATGCAATTCAATTTTGTGTGTCAAAGCGTTTGCTAAAATATGGCCAATTAGCTTGGACTTCAGTTTATTTTCTCAATGTTCTTCACTGCTGCAACAAAACTATAAATTAACGCAAAAATGTTTCAACCCATTCAATTATTGGATTTCTCATAGTTATTTCTTAGCTTTTTTTTGGTCAAGTTTTAACTCAATGCTCGCTTTTATGCTACACATAGCGTGTCCTTAAATAAGGCTATGTGTGACTGTGTTTGTGTGTTCGCTCTTTTTATATGTTGGTATTGTTTTGTAATTTTCTTCGAATTGGTAAATATATCTCAATGATTTTTAGGTATGTGCTAAGATCATGATAAGAATAATCAAACGCCTTTCACTCTACTGTTGGACACTGGAACCCGCATTAATTTCGGTGATGCCACAAAAATTAAGCCGATAGAATAGATATAACTTTGTTACTAGAGCGTGCATATGTGTGTGTGTGTGCCACTTATATCTAGAGAATAAAGAGATGAAAATCCATTTATTCGGTTGGACTTCCACAGAATATCCGGGCAATCATGTTGGTAGGCAGTCGTATATCGCATCTACATAATTGAATACACATTTCTTTTTTCTTTATTATCTCCTGAGGCAGCATCCGTAGCTTTAATATTGTCGGAAGCAGATGGTAGAGCATAAAAGTCAATTCGTAGAAATTAACTTATTCGATTTATTTCAGAGTTTAATAAGATAAATTAATAAGGCGCATGGTACAATGTAGACAGGCGCAATGAAAACAGAAATACATAACAACAACAACAAAACAAACCATTGCCACTGAGATATCTGTCGAAAAGCAACGCCGAAGAAAATTATTAGCGCTACGAAAATAATATAGAATACGAAATTAATTAGTCAATTATTTTAGCATTATTATTGACCTTAAGCAGAATCCTGAATGCGTAAACATTATATCTTGACATATCGTCTTTCGCAAGTTATAGTGTTCTATATGACAAAAATTTTTTTGTGGTAATCCCATGTTGAAGTTTAGTTGTTAATTGCAAAAAATGCAACCGAAAAAATTGTTGCGACCTCCTTACCAAGGAAAGTTCTAGAGTTTGCGGTTTTTTCTGTCAAAAATTTTAGTTTTTGGAAACTTTTCTAAGAATAAGAAGCGTTAAAAAAAAAGGTTTTATTTTATGCACTTTTTTACGAAACTCTTCTTGTTTTAAATCATATACAGAGCTGGGTTGTAATGATTCCTTTTTAATTTAATTCCACCTCAATTCTAATTCCTTGGAATTGGGAATTAGTAATTGTACATTTAAATTACTCAGGAATGTAACTGGAAAAGCTTCTCAATTACATTACAGGAATTGCAATTGGTAATTGGACATCTCAAATCCTTAGGAATGGAATTGGAAAAAAATTGACACTTCCATTGCAGCAATTGTAATGGGTAATGGACCACTTCAATTTCTCAGGAATAGAGTTGAAAAAAATTGTAAATTCCATTACGGGAATTGTAATTGGTAATTGAGCGCCTCAATTCTTTAGGAAAAGAATTGGAAAACATAATTTTGTTAGTAGATTAAAGAAATTTTGTGCAGTGGTGTGGAAGTTGCAGCTATATATTTTGTTTTAACTCAAAATGTAGTATTAAATTAAAAAATTGGTATCTTCGATAATACAATTATTTTTAAATATTTCATTAACCAACTAACAGTGGGAGTCAGATAAAGTTTTCTAATACATACACGGATAGAAATAATTTAATTTTATTAAGAAGAAAAAAGCTCAACCGAATTCTGCTAGCAACAAGTAGAATTTCACTTAACTTTAGTAGAAATCAGAAATTTGAGTTTTTTGCAACAAGAAAATAGTTTACTCAGTTATCACAAAATATGCTTAATCTTGAGAAATTATTTTGTTAATGTTGTTACGTATATTATTTCAGCAGCATCGTAACAGTGTGAATGGCTCAGTTGGCTAAGGCTCGAGTATTTACTCTAATATTTTTCGGAATCTTGAGTAGTGGGTTCAAATGCTATCAGAGACATAATTTTTTTTTCTTAATTGCTTTTATATTGTTTTGATTTTTATTATTTTGTTTTGTTTTTTTAGTGATTTCGCTCTATATTTTTGCATTAATTTCTTATAATAGCGTTAACTTTCTTACTCTGTGCTCGTACGTTTATTCCTAATGAAGCAAATTATGCGATGAAAATTTAACAACTGCGATGGTCGAACGGATGAGCTCATACACTTACACTCACGAGTCCGAGGTTCAAGTCTCCGGATAATGGTAATTTTTCATTTCAATTTAATTTAATGTTAATAATACGCGCATAAATCTATTAGCTAAATTTGTATATGTAATAAATCAAGACTTGCGCTTCTTTCTCAGCCATTTCAAATGACGCTATATTTCAGCTGAAAGATCCTGAATATCAAGCATTTTGCGGCTTGATATAAATGAATTTTTAAGTAAATATTAATTTTGATATTGCAGGAAATATAAGCTTGAAATTAAGAAAATTTTAGCTGAAATATTTATTTTAATATTGCAGAAAATATTGTCTTGACTTGAGGCTATATTTTCTGGAGTGAGAATTTTGATAGCTCAGCAAATATCCGTGTGATTTAAGTAGATTTTGACTGGAATAATTATTTTGATATTTCAGAAAATAATTTGTTTGACTTACGCTTTTATTCGATGAGCGCTATCTGTGGCCGCGATTTTCTTAATCCCTACTGAATATGAGCATATTTTTCTTTCCGTGTAATGAAGTGGTTTTGAGTTAATGAAAAAGTAATTGAAATTTTAACTTCAAATTACAATTTCTGTAATAGAATTGACTTTTTGAGGAGCTGAAGTATTTAATTACTAATTACAATTCCTGTAATGGAATTGACGTTTTTTTCCAATTCCATTCCTGAGGAATTGAGAGGAACAATTACCAATTCTTAATTCCTAATTGAGTACAAAGTGGTGCAGCCAAATGGAAGTTTAAACTTTTGAGGAGTTGAAGTGTTTAATTTCCAATTACAATTCCTGTAAAATGGAATTGACCATTTTTTTCCAACTCCATTCCTGACGAACTGAGAGGAGCAATTACCAATTCCTAATTTAACACAAAGTGGTGCAGTCAAATGGAAGTTTTTGAAAAAAAAAAATTAAAAATAGTGCACACGAAGTTTTATAATTTTTCTTTTCAGGTTTAAAAATTAACTAGATACTGGTGAATACTTCGGACAAATTGTTTCGAAAACAAGCAACTGCAAAAATGTGCTTTTGATGTTGTGTGCTGTTCATGTTGACTTATTCTTTTATATTTGTTTGTTGGTTAAAATTTTATAATCATAATTCAAAATCTATCCGGAAGATAACAATTTTATTAAACAAATAATTAAAAAACTTTAAACAATTGTGTTTATAACTAGGCACATGGGCATTTCCGTAGCTACGCACGTGACAGCCGTGCGACTTAAATGAGTAGAAAAACAAAGAAAAATTAAACTTACAGTTTTCTTATTAAGTTTTTTCAATAGTTTACTAAGCGCACTATGCAAGGTTTAAAAGCTAAGAGCTAAAAGCTAACTTTTGTCAAAAGTTCGGCTCTTAGATAGAAGCCACCAAAAATGGTACGTAACGTGACAAAATATAGAAGTGGTTTTTTCTGCATCAATATAAACGAAAAAATATGCGAAGTATGCACGAGTATTTTTATGAAAGTTTTTTAATAAAATCTTGAATAATGTTGCTACATATTCATAGATACTTCGTTGAAAAATCTTTTTTAATTATTTTTATGCAAACCTTAATATGATACGTTACGTGATATATGTTACGTAACAGATTTTTCCCTTCAGAAAAGTAAAAATATTTTATAGTTTTATTTATTTAATTGAACTTGAAAAATATATAAAGTGTATATCAGGACCGTAACAATACAAAACTGAAAACATTGAATTAAACTTTGTATTATACGAGTATTTATTATACTTATAAAATTCCAACTTTCGCTAAAACTTTTAACTTTTGTCACCATTTTTCAACTTATGTTGCCAGTCATCATGGTTGCTGCCATTTTTTTAAATTCAAATAGAAATTACTCATTACTCTCACAATATAAATGTAAATATTTTTACACTATTATAGAGGCTTAAAAGAATTTTAAGTAGCATTTAATTTTACTGTCGTGGTAGACCTTTTGGCGGAAATGCCCATATAACAGGCCAGAGCTCTAACCTATCGGCTAGGGGTGGGCTAGATTCAACGGCATAGGGAGAGGGGAGGATAGCGCACACCTGAATTCCTAATTGGTGTGAGCAGTTAAGCTATATATTTTTCTCATGGTAAAAACATGTGTGGCAGAAAGGGATGCCAGATCACATGGATGAGAATCAGAGATGCAAACCTTGTGACATTTTGATCACCGCTTGAGCAATGGTCACAAGTTTTGTATGAAAATTTTTATATGGACCTAACGTGTGACCGCTTATACGCCTTATGTAACAGTTACTGTTCTAGCTGTGTAATTATGTTTTTATAAGTTCACTTAAAGCAATACATGTTATACGGATAGAAAAATATACTCATATTCAGCCGATATTAACTGCAATACCAATATTCCCTATCCAGAAATAATTACCTCAAATCAAACCAATGTTTTCTGCGATATAAAAATTACAATTTCATTAAAATATTACTTAAATGAGGACAAAATATGATTGGTAAAAAGACAAATTTTTTAGAAGATATTAATATTTAAACATCAAATCGATTCATATAATTTTTTCAATTATCAAACTATCAAATATAATTATTAATTACTTCAAAATAGGTAAGTTTCGACTATAAAATATGAAAATTTTTTTTAGACTAATTTGACTTCGAATTCTCGCGGTTCATGCTTGATTTTCGAAACCGTTTGGAACATTTTTAATTTGAGCAATCTTGTTGTATTTAGATATAAAAAGCTTTTATAACTTTTCCCATCGTTAATTTTCTCCGATGATATCTTTTTAGGAGCTAAATTCTGAAGACGTTCTTAAAATATATTGTTTTGAGTTGAAAAAAGTCTTTTCAAATTTTTTTTTAATATTAATTTTCATATATTCTTTTTGCCTAAAGAATGTTATTGTCTTATTGAAACGATTAAATAAGTGAAAAAGGGACATTTAGAAAAAAAACTTTAAAATATCAGACAAATAATGCACCGTAGCTAAAAAGTAAAATTATGATTAAAATCTAAAAACAAGAACTAGTTTCTAGGTTACTTCAAAAATTCAGCGAAGAAACCGACATCCCTTACTGCCCGAAGTATTAGAAATGCTGAAATGTTATCTTGATGCAGAACATAAAATAGATGAAGATAGATCTAATGATGAAGAAGATGAAGACGACTACTTTTATATTTATGAATATTTTTTAGGAGACAACGTGAACTTTGATAATGAAATAGACACTTGTGATATGGGCATTTCCGCAGAAAAGTCTACCGGGACGAAAAAATTAAAACTTATATTTTATATTATCTATGAAGAAATGTTTTAATTGTATTAATAAAAGCATTTTATACATAAATTCATTTACCATGACAATCAAATCGTCTGCTTTAATTGACAAATGTAGTTTTTTCTGCTTCGTATATGTTTAGTAAATGTTTCGTAAAGTTTTTTGTTTCATTAAAAATGTAAGACATTGGCTAAAGATAATGAAAAAACGGTTGGGGCAAAGAAATGATAACATATTAAATTTGTATTTTAAATACTAAACTACAAAATGACTAAACTACCTTATTAATTTTTTACCCAATTGAACTACAATGGAAATTAAAGTAACGTAACGCCAGATCAAAAAGCCTACAAAAAACAATCAGGGAAGATTCTTCAAAACTTTTTTACTAAAAGTCTTACCTAATTCAGAGAATTTTCAAATTTTATAATCCAAGTCAAAAATCACTTCCGTTTTTTGTAACGCATTATAGCACATATTTTTGCATATATCTTTAAATCCAAAGGGTATATTACTGTCATTGTTTTAACCTTATATAGCGCTACTTACTTACTGCGCAAATATAAAATAGCCTTTTTAAAAATTAAACATTTTCATTCTTTTTTCTTAATATTTCTTCGTACAAATCGTACGTAACGCCAGTTTAGAAATGCTCATACATAATTTAATTGCAACGATGTATTATTAAAAAACCATTACTAAAAATAATATATTAAAAGTTTCTTTAAGGGGTTGATTTTTTTTATTTTACAAAATTTTCAATCATACAATGATTGGAAACACTCATTGATTTATGATTTGGAAACACAAACACATTTTGCTTAAAACTATTATTTTAAAAACATTAAGAAACTGTGTGGTTTCATAAGGGTTAATGGCTTCTAAAGGCTTAATTTTTCAATTGTTTAATGAAACAGACATAAACAAATAATTTTAATTCTATACATAAACAAATAATTTTATTTTTTTAAAATATTCGATTTTGGCACTCAATAGTTTTGACCAGAGGACCTGTAGTGCAATGGTATGGAAAAATGCATTTTTAGCCATAACTTTTGATTGGAAAGACATATTGTGGCAATTGTTTAACATAAATTATTTTTTTTTGTCATGAATATTTCTTAAAAAATTTAATAACATTTTGAAAAAAATAAATTTCGCCAAAGAAATCATAGGGTTGTTTTGATGAAAAAAACATTTAAACAATTTTTGCACAAAACTGAAAGAATTTTTTTAAAAGAATGTTATGTCATATGAAAGGTAGCCGGTAATGCAATTTTAACATATTTTTCTTTTTACAATAAAAATAACTTTACGGTATTTTTGGATAAGAAGTCTATACACTGAATATATACACTGAACTAATGGTAAAATTCAAGCTATTTTTGTTAAATGCTTTTATTCAACTTTTGAACAAAAATATTTCAATTTAAAAACAGCGGAGATATTTGCATCGAAAGTCAAAATTTTTTATTTTTTTTTTAGACTGAACCAACGCTCAGGGGATGCCCCCTATAAATGCATAAGCATTGTGTCGATTCGAAAGATCGGTAATAGTTAGTTGGAGGGTGGATAGATGGAGTAGTATCGGTTAAGATTTGTTTTAAATTTGCACAGCCCAAAACTGCCGGGAAATAAGCTCGCAGGGAGACTATTCCACAACCTTACCGTGCGACTAAAAAACGAATTCTCTCGGTAATGCGAGGTTCTGTTGGACATCGAGGCAATGGTAAAGGCTTGAACAGCTGCCCGAGTGGACCTGGGAAACACACGAGCTGGTGGAGTCAGGCCATGTATCTCCCTTGAACACTTCCCATGGTAGTACCTGTACAGAAGGCTTAGGCAACCAACATTGCGTCGATGACCAAGAGAGTTGAGAGTGGATGAAATACTTTCATCCCCTATCAAATATATCGCACGACGTTGAATTCGATCCAGAAGCTCCAAATAAGATCTTGAAGCCCCTGCCTAAATGTGCGAATTGTACTCCCTTTTTGGCCTAATATATGAGGTGTAGATCATGCGAAGATCAGCTGAAGTGAAATATTTTTTGCACCGTTTTAAAAAAACTAGGCACTTGGCCGCTTCTTTCGACACATCGAAAATATGATCATTCCAACGAAGATCACATTGGATCGATATGCCCAGAACGTCAAGAGCGGCTGATTCCACAAGATTCACACCATTCATATAGAGGGGAGCTAATGGGCAATCCATCCGCTTGTGGGTTAACAGGCAGCACTGGGTCTTGCTTGCATTGAACTCTACTCTATTAGCAAGACCCCACTCGGAGATTTTTTGTAGATCATTTAGGAGTGTGTCATTCATAGTTTGCCTTTTTCTCTCAATCTCCATAGAGCTTGGGCGATTTTTGAATGAATATGAATGACAAATGCTGCTGTCGTCCACAAACGAATGTATTGAGTTATGCGTCAACGACAGAAGGTCGTTGATAAAAACCAGAAACAAGGTTGGCGATAGGACTAAACCCTGTGGTACTCCTGCGTTGATGGCGTGCTTCTCGGACGAAATACCGTCAACTACGACCCGAATCGTTCTGTCTTTGAGGAAACACGTGATCCATCGAGCAAAACTACCACCAAAACCATATGCACCAAGTTTTGACACGAGCGCTTTATGCCACACTCGGTCAAAGTCTTTTGAAATATCAAGAGCAACAACCCTGCTCTCGCCGAAAAAGTGAACGCATTGGTTCCATTCTTCAGTTAAGAACGCCATAAGATTACCGGTAGAGCGAGCCCTACGGAAACCATATTGACGATCACTAAGCAGTTGGTTGAGTTCCAGATAGTTCATGATGTTAAAGTTTATTATGCTTTCCATAACTTTGGAAAGCGTAGAGCATATCGCAATAGGTCGGTAGCTTGCAGGGTTCGTGGCATCGCCCTTTTTAGGTACCGGCTGGACATTTGCCACCTTCCAACAAGATGGAAATACTCCTGTTCTGTAGGAGATGTTGAAAAGCTTGCGCAAAGGCCGAGCCAGCAAAGAAGCACGCATTTTAAGCACAATTGGCGGTATGCCGTCAGGACCAGAGGCTTTGTTTACGTTGAGATTTGTAAGGACCCTTTAACTGCTCTCGTTGTAAAGTATATCTCCTGCATTGCAGAAGATCCACCCCCAACAAAGGGCAGTGGCTGATTACTATCTGAGAGAGTGGATTTTGAGCAAACACTCTAGCCAATAGGTTCGCTTTATCAGCCGAGTCAGTCAAGATTTGGTCATCTTTTAAAAGAGTTGGAATCGATGATGATGTCTGATTCTTCACCCTTTTAACAAATTACCACCAATTTTTGCTCCGTTTGGGGCAGAGAAGAACCTGTTCTCAAATGCGAGCTTCGTGCAGAAACTTTTCGCGTTTTAAAATTGCATTACAGCAATTCCTTGCCTCAATGCAAAGTCTTTTTGTATGAGTATTCTTGTTAGAACGCCAATTCTGAAAGGCTTCCTCTTTGGACCTGACTGCAATCCTGAAAGTCTCATTAAACCATGAGTGATCTTTTGGTTAAATGCTTCTCATCTTATTGGGAATGAAAGACCGCATACCCAATAAAATAATTTCTTGCACCATGACAGCCGCGGCATTCACATTTCTATCAGCGAAACATAATTTCCAATTGAAGCTGCGATAAAAATTATTTAATGCAGTCCAATTTGCCCTTCCATAAAACCACGCAGTCCTCCTCGGGGCTTTAGGCGTAGAGATGCAGGGGTTAGAATATGGAAAAACAGCGGAGATGGTACAGTGGTCCGAGTTATAAAGAGGTGCGTTGGCACTCACATCATATTTTTCATGATGCGAAGTCAGAAAAAGGGCAAGGATGTTATGGCTATGCATATCACTTCGAGGAAAAAAGTGGGTTCCTTTTTGGATTTGGCAATCAATTGGTTCGATTCAGCAAATAGCTCAACATATTGCCCAACAGGTGTCAGTGGGCCCGAGTGACATAACCAAGCCGCGTTGTGGACATTGAAATCGCCTGCTACAACGATCTCACTGTCAGGAAACAACCCCAAAATGTGCGTAATTGAATCAGAGAGAGTGTCCAGTTTGTTAAAAGTGGGCTCCCTCCCTAGATTCGGACTTCTATAAATAAAAAAAAAAATGTAGCAAGTGCGCGCGAAGCCTGAACCTAACTTACATTGAGCTAAAATCTGGATCGGTCACGCTCAGACTCCTCTCACACTGGTAAATTTTATTTTCATTTCGTTTTTTTTTTTTCTTATTCTTAGGTAACGCTGTTTTATGAAAAAGTTATTATAAAATTAAATTTATTTATATTATTCTTTACCGATTTATAGGCTTTAAAAGAGGGCTTGGCAACATTTTTTCCCCCACACCATCCCGTATTCGAAAAAATAAATATCGAAAATATGTAACGAAGCTTGTCACTAAAGTGTGGTATAACACAAAGTCGATGCTTTATATCCCAAAAACTATAAAAGATAAGAGCAAACTGATTACACAGATCGACAAATCCTGAAAAGTCTTCTTTTTAAATTTTTTGATATATCAAACTAACATCCAGCGGATATGATTTTTCTTAGTAACGCCAAAAATGTTGAATACTTTTAGGAATATTCCGATAACGTCGTGTAGTTCTTGAATCAAAGAAAAATGTTTATAAGGTCAACTTTAAGCCAGTAAAGAAGTTATGGATTTTTTAAGAAATTTAACAAGCATTTTTTATTTTTTTTAATAAAAAAATGTAAAAAAATCATCTAACTGATATCTTTTTCTTATAATTGAATTCTTACAAAGGTTTAATTTATTAAATATTTTAAACATTGTTTTTCGAAATAATAAGGTCAATTAATTTTGCTCTCAAAGCGATACAAATTTGTTTGTAATGGTTAACATATATAGATGTCTTACTTTTTTTAAAGTTGATTGCTTTTTTAATGAGGATAGGTCAAAGGATATATCAGGATATGATATATGTAAAAACAAAATCGTAAGAGCGCTTCTTTCCAAACCCATTGGTTGTGTTTTTATTCCATGATTTTACAAAATAAAATAAATGGAATGCTTGTAACGGCTGGTTAAAATGCAAAATATTTGCATACCCAAATTTTCAAATACACCCTCAAAATTGCGAATGGCTGTCAGAATAACTAAGAAAACTATTATGTGACTCTCTCAAAATCAAAATAACATACTTTTAATGGTCCATAAATATTGTCAAATAGAAGAAGTAGTCGAAAAAAGTAGTATAAATAGTAAGAGAAATATTAAGTACCAGAAATAGAAGAAACGTCAATATACACTGGAAAGCATACTTTTCCCATATTTTGCTTGTTCGTTTTAGCTTTTGTTTATTTGAACTTGCTTTTGCTTTAACTGATTTGCTTTCTCCTTATTTTACTCTTACTAATTGTTGTCTTAAGTCCTTAGAAACAACCTTTATTATCGCACAATACAATTTACCGTTATACCTAAAGTCACTGAGATCTTAGGTACATAAAACGTTCTTGAATTTTTTGTTGCATAAGGCAACAACTGTATTATTTTTATCAAGAAGACGAAGAACCAGCTTTTGCAATCGTACAATAATTGTTACCATGATATGGACTGACCCATTCGAAGATTGTTTTTAAACATGAAAACAACAAACATATCATAAAAATACAACAATTTATTACGAATATATATATATTAACAGTCTAGAAGCCATGTTGAGTATTATTGAAAAATATCTTTCCTATATACCACATCGTGAATACTAAAGAGCTGCACGGATGTATTTGTAAGACATTGGTTTGTTGTTCAAATGCTTTTTCTATTCCACTCTCATATCTAATTACAATCATGGCATAATCATCCAGGTAGTGTTGACAACTGCTTATTTTCACTTCAAAAGGAAAACATAGCCTGTCAAAAACAGCTGTTAGTGAGAGAAAGCGAAAAAGAAAGCAAGCGTTGAAAACTAAAATCATAAAAATCATATAAGAATTTTTGTGCGTTTACATAAATAAAAATTTAATATCTTGAAAGTTGTAAAAAAATCTTGTGATTTGTGTGAAAAGCTTTTCAGTTGGTAATGTTAAATTCTAGTCAGTGCCTCAAAAGGAAGCTCGTTGCCAGAGGTGGATTGATTGATGCCTACGGCTATTGGTTATGTTTTCACTTATTGACAATGGCCGATTGAAAGCGTTCTCTTTTTGACTAAATTTTTTGACAGCTTATGTTTTCCATAAAAACTGTCAACACTACCTTGGTAATTCTGCTATGATTACAATGAAAATAAATTCGAAAAATCTTTTGAAAATAAATTTTGAAAAGAGTAGGTTAGGTTAGGTTAAAGTGGCTGCCTCAAATTGAGACGCACTTAGGCCAATAAGGCCCATTGTGGTACCACAGGGGTTGATCTCCCTTCTCTATTCAAACCAGCTTGAGCTGTTCACAAAGCTTAGGATTCGGTATATCGATACTTCCGAGAGTTCTTCGAGGTCTCTGAAAAACCAGTTGTTTAGGTGAAGAGAACGTTTTTGAGCCAGCGCTGGGCAGGTGCAGAGAAGGTGTTCTGCAGATTCCACCTCCTCCTCATCTCTACAGCTTCTGCAGAAGTCTTTGTGGGGTATGTTTAATCTTTGAGCGTGCCTGCCAATAAGGCAGTGCCCTGTCAGGATCCCTATCATGGTGCCAATGTGATCTCTACTAAGAGATATGAGTTCTTTTGAACGCTTCAGATTGAGTTTGGGCCAGATTTGCCGTGCTATATTACAAGTGTTACCTGCTGACCATCTTTTGTTGGTGTTAATACAGGATAACTCATGTGTAAGGAGTTTACATGTGGTGAGAGGAATACCAAGGTTAGTCTTGTCTGAAGATAGTTGTTTGGTAGTACCTGTGCGAGCGAGTTCATCTGCTCTGCAGTTACCTAGAAAATCCCTATGTCCAGGAATCCAGCATAGGATAATTTTGAGCTGCTCTGCCATCTCGTTTAGAGATCTTGAAAAGAGTAAAACGAATACAGAGTATCTCGATTATAGAGTAAAACGAATAAGAGTAAAACGAATAAGAGTAAAACGAATATATAGCATAAAACGAATACAGAGTACAACGAAAACAAGTAAAACGAGAACTTCGGTGAAACAAGCAGATGTAGCTATGCTCGAAAGAATAGATATTATCGATACAACAAAATGAGTATTTCTGATACTTTTTGGATATATTTATTATTTTCTTCAAAAACAAATTTATTTGTACTAAAATAATTGAAATATTTCAATTTGAAGAAATTGTCAATAAAATTAACTTAATTATGTATATATATTTCAGTATGTTTATTATTACTACATATTATATATCATTCTACAGGAAAACGGACCTGGAGAAGGCCAATTTTTAAGAAGATTAAAAAATAATTTGTTGGATATATCGACACTTTGCGCGAAATTATCGTGTGTGCCATTTTTTAGATAATGACTTGCTTATGCAAATTTGTTATACACTCCACAAGGCATCACCTGGTAAAATATTGTAGCAGTAATCGTTAAAGTAAATTAGTTAATTATCTAAGCTCATTTAAAATTTGGTTTTGATAGCTCAAGCTAAAACACAGAGAAGTAGAAAAACCTCTCTGCTATAAAATTTGGTTTTTGCCGCATACGATAATTTTGCGCAAAAGTGTCAATATGTTTTTAATCGATTTACAGCTAACGCTTTAAAAATAACAAAATAAATTGATTATGACTTTACTTTGCAGTTATAAAGAAATGTCCTCTTTAGAAATGTTTGAGTGTAAGAACATTATTTGGTCAACTGCTGCACAATTTTTGCCAATTAATGTTCTCTTTTCTGAAATGAAATTCTTAGCAGCGGAAAATGTTTTTTCTTTTAATTTTTTCAATTGATATGTGCGATGAAAAACAGAAAGTAAGAAATCAATTCAATATATTTTTCAAAAAATAGTTCCTGAAGTAATTGTATTTCAAATACTACTCGTTTTATCCGATTAACTCCTTTGTGCAAAACAAGTAAATGGAGTTTCTTAAAAACTCGAGTGACAACAAACAAATAATTAAAATAAACGAATGCAGTCGAGTAATTTTTTTCATAAGAACATATTCTATTTTATTCGTTTTGTTGTGAACGAACAGAGTAAAGAGAGCACAAGTAAATCAAATACTTGGTTCCACATACTGTTTCAAATGTATTTTTGCAGCTCTTTAGTGAATACTAGTTGTGTATTTTGTTTTTGAGAATGTCAAAATATATTGCCAATATCAAACTTATCACAAATACACAATACAAGACCAAATAAACCACATAACTTACTACCCAAAAATATTCTTTGAAATAATTAATGACTCAAAAGTTAATGATATTGAGATAAACGTTCGATTCCCCCTCCCCTCACTAGCTAAAAAGAAATACTTATTTACAAACGCACAAAGCTTTCATTAAGAATTTCTAATTACTCGAGCTATGCTTCATTTAAGCATTTTGCTCCCTTCCCAGACAAGCTAGATGGAGAATTCCAATAAAGTCACTATCTACCGTGCAAATACAGCATTTTAATTAGAAACAAATCCTACCAATCAATGACAAAGATATAACTTCTCAGTTGTAAGAAAGAGTGATGAAAGTATGCTTAAATGTCTAGAGAAATAATAACGAGGGAAGCAAGAAGAAGGCGGACTTGTAATGAAAAAGGAAAACAAATAAACATCAAAAGAAAGAAGCGCAAAATAAGAATTTTTAATCTAGAACCCCGGACAACAATAAAAGGTCATAAAAACGCAAACAACGCAATGAGAAAAGGAAAGAGATGTAGACGATGGTTGCCAGCTTGACCTAGCTCACTATATTGATAACTACTAGCGATTAAGTACTGAAATATTGCTTAAAAAGCACAGTGACAAGCAGCCATCCTTCCCTTACAATTCCGTTGCCCGCAAACTAGGGCATATAAAACGCGTGCTTTCTAGAAATAACAATAAAAGAAGTGCGCCAAATCAAAGAAATAAAAACTTCTCCTTGCGTTTCTGTTTCTTCTCGTATTTTGCTGTGCATGTTTTGAAAAGCACATGAAATCAGCTACTGCTCCACCTTAACCTCAATGTGGAATAAGAGGACATCAAATATTAATCGTTCAACTCCACCCTACCATTCTTAGTAGACGTTTACCTGCTATTTTTCTGGCTTGTATAGTTTTTATCGTAGATTACTTCTTCGCGCATCCCAACACATCGCAACACCACACTCTATACTGAGAAAAATGTGCCATTTACAATGCTTAAGCATCCTCGTAGGACTCGTATTGTTTCTGCTACTACTTGCTTGGCTTTCTTTTGTGTGCTCAATGTTCGTTCTAACCTATTTTATTGGATGGCGGAGGGTGGTAGTGCGTCATTAACGTAGCCCTTCATACATTTATCCATTCATCCTTCAGGATGATCTTTAAGGCTTTGGCTTTGTTTTTATTTATAAAAATGTTAACCTGCGCTGAATTTTCTACCTTCTATTCTTTCGTTTATTAATAGCTCGAGGCTGCTATTTGGAGCAAAAGTTTTATTGAAGTAGTGATTTTGTGTGCATTATTGACACATGGCAACTCTAAACAAAGGTTTTGCGTTTCTTTTTGTGTTGTTAACATTTTGTGTGCATGTGCTTTTGTTACTGCTTGTATTCGAATTTTATAAGATTGCTGATTCCAACAACGTTTGATGTGTTAAAGTGTGTCTGTGTGTGTTTTGAGATGTGCTTTCTTGCCTCAATTTTCTATTTTATTGCTACTCTCCCATCTTACTTTTTGTGTACCTTGTTGCCTTTTGCCCTATGTTAATAGCTTACCATAAAGTGACATGGTTCTGTGGCGTTTTATTATTTTTTTTTTTTGCTTAAACACGTTTCCGTTTGAATTTTCGCGCTATTGCATCTGTTTAAATGACAGGCGAAATGAGCGGAAACGCGTTTAAGTGATTTCCACTGAAATAACTAAGAGCAGTGTGGAACCATAGCCGTTGATGCAGGTGAGTAGATTAAAAAAAAAAACATTTTATGCCAAAAATATTAAAATATGAATATTAAAATTTTAAATATCGAGAAGTTGATTCCTGTTAAATTTAAAAAATTTTAGCTATGAGGTGATGCACTAAAAAAGTTTTTATAGGAACATTAAGCTAAAAAAACCCATTTTTATATCATGAACTATCGTAATTAGTTTAAAGTTGCTCATTTTCAATTTTCTCGTTTTCGATTTAAAAATGAGCGATTTCGAAATAAAAATAACACCTTAAAATAACATTGCAATCTTTAAAATAAATACGCATTTTTAAAGAAATGCTATAATATTCATACAACAGTAATTAGTTTTATTTCGCGATTACTTTGTTAAAATTGTAGAAAAGTTGAAATATAATAACATATAAGTATTAATTAAGAAAAATAAATGGATATAAGTAATAATGATGGGTCGGTTGAACCCACTTTTTTAGAAGAATGGCAGAAGTACATCTGAAATGCGTAATGGAGTACTTGAAAGGTAATTTTCAAGTATTAATTTTTTACTAGAACTGCCTGTGGCCGAAATTGACCAACCTTCTGAAATTTCAATTGTTTTTTTTCTAGTTCTGAGGCATGACCTTGCTTTAAGAAAATGTGCTGTGCTAAGAAAATATTAAGTTTCAAATCATCGCAATAATTTTGATAAAAAAATACTCTAAATTTTTTTAAAAATATCTGTAAAAACATTACCCATAAAATCTTTCGTACACCGTTATTTTTACAATCAGGACTTTTCATATAAAAACACGTTGTACTGAGTAAAGCTATAGTTTTCAAGATATCGCCATAACTTTGATGTCAAAATAAAGGGAATTTTTCTGAATTTACTATTTATAAGAAATTTCACCATCACAATACATATTCACACACATTACATACAAAAATACTTATAGTAGGGTATTCGTAAGAGATAGCGAAAAATGTTTTTTGTACATTGTATTAATGTCGAAAATTTCCTCTTACACCATGTTCTTCCATTTTTATAATTTTTCAAGAAATATTTTTTCAACGCTAATATTTCAGGTCAAAGGTCACAAAAATATTCGGTGAACTGCTTCTTCCTACTCTAATTTATTTATAAGAATTATCAAAATCGGTTCAGAAACGCGTAAGAACTGTTTTTCCTACGTCTATTTCTATAAAATAACGAAATGGCTTAAAACATAGATTTGTGTATATAACCTTGGAGTGGTTTGAAATATTTGATAATTTTTTCACAGAAATTATTTCTTGAGCTGTAGAACTTTGTAAAAAATTTAAAAACAACATTTTGAAAAATTAAATTTTCATCAAAAAATCATAGGGGCTAGCTCTTGAATTTCGATGATAGAAACTGTTTATTGAATTATTAGTCAAAAGGAGGTAATTTTTGCAAATAAATTATGTGTTGTATGAAAGAGTCCTTTCAGACAAAGGAAATTTATTGAAAATCTATTTAAAAATGGCTGAGATATTTGCTTGCAAAGTCAAAACTTGATATTTCAATAGTGTTTTCTCATTCTGAGGCGATAGCCTTGCTTCAAGGAAAAACGTTGTACTGAGAAGATATAAATTTTTCGAGATATCTAAATAATTTTAAAGTTATTTTAAGGGGATTTTCTTAACATAATATTCGTGGAAAATATTACCAAGAAAGCTTTTGTATACTGTTATATTCCTCAACCAACAACTTTTCATACAAAAATACGTTGTACCGAGAACATCTATAGTTTTTGAGATATCGCTATAATTTGTATGTCAAAATAACGGAACTTTTTCAGACTTTACTATTTGTAAGAAATTTCGCCATCACAATATATAAGCACTCTTGTTGTATAAAAAAAATGCTTATTGTAGGGCATCCATAAGAGATGGCGCAAAAGGTTGGAAGTGTTTCATGGCACACCTTATCAATGTCTAAAATTCCCGCTTACATTATATTCCTTCATTTGTTACAGTTTAGCTTTTCTTTAACAAATGCTCTTTTTACGCTCATATTTCAGGTCGAAGGTTACCAATTTAAAATGTAATCATACTGTGCAGCCAGATCTTTCATTTGATACCTCATTCATTATTCTACCTCTTCCTAGCCCTGAGATTCCTTACTAAAAATAATACAAACTTTTAACGTTAACATTTCTGGTCAGAGGTCACAAATATAGAATCTAAAATGATTCTGCACATAAAGGGCGCAGTATCTTTCGCATGATTTAAGTTTCATTATTCTAAAATGCCCTTGTCCTTATTCTAAAATTAATATCGAAAAAGTGTACGACAACATTTGATGTTTGCCTATTAATATATAAGATATATATCGGTCATTCCATATCAAAATCGGACGCTTTTTGAAACTCACATTTCTGTAAAAATTTTGTACTTTGCACGTGAATAATACTTTAAAAAAGAAAAATTTTTGCATATTTATTTTTATAATTTTCAATTTTTTTTTGCAGTTATACACAGTGAAAAATTATAAAGAAAAACAAAAATTGTCATTTGGTCATGTACTCAAACAACTATATCTTCTAAACTGTAAGTTCTACAAAAATTTGTTATGGACATATTTTAAAGATCTTGAATTGGTGGTGTACTTAGTTTAGTAAGAAAATACTAAAAATTCCATTTTTAATTAATAATTAAAGTATTTTGTACTTAAAAATTGTGTAGTCAGTTTTTGAAAATTTTGTTAAAAATAGTAAACATTGATTCTCCAACATCAAATTTTGAGAATGCATTAAGAATGCATTATGAATGCCATAAGACGATAGTGTTTTCAAAACGCCGAAAAAATAGTGATGCTGAGCTTGAAAAATGGGAATAAAATTTTAGTGGTTAAAAAATTTAAAATTTTTTTCGAAAGTGTTTATAAAAAGGGACACCACAATAAAAACCAATGCAAGATCTTTTAAATATATCATTAATTTTTTCTTGTAGGACTAACGGTTTAGAAGATATAATTGTTTGAGTCTATGTCCAAATGACAATTTTTGTTTTTCTTTATAATTTTTCACAGTGTATAACTGCAAAAAACTATTAAAAAATTATAAAAAAGTATGCAAATATTTTTTGTTTTTAAAGTTGTGCAAAATTTTAAAAAAATCTGAATCGTCAAAATTAGTTTTTGGACAAAAACGTCCGATTTGACATGGAATGACCGATATATATAGTGGCGGAAAAAATAATAGAAACGCTTATATTAGCTGCGTTCGATTCGCCAGCCAGGAAAACAATAACAAAGTCTTCAACTAGTGTAGGATAGAGTAGGTCAATTACCGATTGAATTGAGTAAAGTTGCGTTGCCAAGTTTTTATTTTTTAGTTGATTTGTGTACGGGATAAGGTAAAATGTAAAAGCATCTGTCAAAACGTGATCTGAGCACAAAAACAAAATTCTATATCTTCAAGCAGTTAGCTGTTTTTTGTTGCGGTTTTTTGAAGTTTTCGTTCTGATTTTAAAAGTTTTATTTTAAAAATGTTGTAAAGTGTTGTATGCCAAAAAGTGTAAAGTATGGAAATTTGACAAAAATCATTTAATTTTCAATATTTTGGAAATTGAAAAAAAAACAGTGAATTTGCAATAGTAAATGAAATATTTAATTGGAGCGATACATTATACCTGCCATTTACTTTTTTAAGATTATTTCATGTAAATGTTGCCCGCTACTACGCCTGAGGTGCAATTGTGGCTGGCTTGTCCGTGTCCTACACAAAAAATAGAAAAAAGTTTCTCGGAATATGAGAAAAAAAGATATCATATTTAGAGAAAAATGGTACTGACTTTGCTCCAGAGAATGCTTTTCTCTAAGTGTGATACCGAAACTTCCCTAAAAATGTTAAAAAGCTGCCATGAAAAAGAGAAATATTTTCTCATCAATAAAAACACCTTCTCTTTAACAGAAAAATATTTTTTATAACAGGTTTAATCGTTTTCTTTATTGTGTCAATTTTTCCCGAATACAGAGAAATATGCATTTAATTTCAATAAATTCCTTCTTTAAATTAAGTTTATAGTTTCTCACAAAATAAGAACACTTTCTTCAAAAGAGAGATATATTTTCTTAATATTAGTACAACAAATTCCTTTATTACGTACATTTTTCTTTAAAACAGAGAAGCACATCTGCAATTACGATTAAAAATTTTTATTGTGACATATTTGTTTTAAGTCAGTTCTACGCAAAATAAATGTATTAATATGGTATTGTAATTCGGTTGTAAAATAATAGTTAAAAATATGTTAAGAGGTAAAGGTAGAATTATTGCTGTGGCATTGTTTTTCGAGACCCCTTATAAATATTCCAGAAATTTATTCTAAACAAACATTTTATAAATGCATCCGAAGAACCAGTGGTAGTAAACAACATCGCTTTGTGTAGCTATGTTAAATAAAAAACTCCTTTTGAAGGAACAATCGCCATAATATGCAACACTTACTTTTCACAACATCATTCACTCCCTCTCACGGTTTCTATTTTTTTCGTACCTAATTCAATATAAGAAAAATATATCGTTTTTAGAGAAGAAGACTTTTTATTTTTGAGAAAGGATTTGTTTTCAACGAAGAAAATAATTCGCACAGTGAATTGGTTATCTATAATAGAGAAAATTTTTCATTTTCTATAAAATTTTCTCTAAAATTGAGAATTTTTAGCGCGAGAAAAATACTTATTATTATTAGAGACATGAAATATTTTCATTTCCCACCGACCAACTTTGACCGACCCCCACTAACTTTGGAGGGCCGATCCATCCATGCCAGTGGCGACCCCATTTCGCTGATTTTTTCATGTAAAGTGCCAAAAATGGTGATTTTTTAAAATGTTTGTATGGGGAACCCCCAGGGGGTTCCAGGGGGTGTGCCACTGGCATGGGTGGATCGAAACTCCAAAGTTAGTGAGGGTCGGTCATACATTTGGACTTGATTGGGGCACTCTAAATGGGTCAAAGGGGGATTTTTCCAAATTTGACCCTACGGGACAAAAGCCAAAAGTTGGGGCATTAGAATTCGTTTTAGTGGTATAGTTTCTCGGGCAAAGTTTCTTATTTTGATCCCTACAATACGATTTTCACTGAGCAATGGGTGATTTTTAAATTGTTATAAACTGTGCAGTGCTAATAAAAAATATTTTTTTATTTAATATATGAAAATATGGATAATCCAGTGGATTCTGGTAATACAGAGAATGTGGAGATGGAGACGCAGCCAGAATCATCAGCGTCATCATCAAATCTAGAACATATGCCTTCGCAAAACGTATTGGCATTCGGTTTAGAGGCTGAATTAGACGATATTTCGCTTCCAACTACGAGCGACATTTTGAAACATTATTTTTTCTTGGCCGCGCGTTGCAAAACGCAAATAAAATGTTTTCATACGACACATACACCCCACACGTTTGCGACAAATTGATACAAATTTGGAACAAATTAAATATTGAAGTAATTGAAAAAAAAAATCTTATTAAGAAGTTGGGCCGATTATTGAAAAATTACGGTGAAGCTAGTAAGAGAAAAAATAATGATGCTAAATTCAGAGAATTTGTTGACAGCACAACGAAAATATTTTACATCGGAAAATGTAAATGCCAGCTCTAAACAGCTCGATATAATTGTGGCAAAATTCCTGACCGACTCCATGAATTCATGTTGGATCAGCATAACGAACGCAGACTTACAATACCTGAATATTTGCCAGTCGAAACAGAAATATCGACTGTGTTACCATCTTTACATTCAGGTGCATCATCTGATCCAATATTTCAACCAACCGCATCAGATGTGCATGAATTGGAAAACTATGAACCTCCTGGTTCGGAAATCCATACACCAACCGTGCGAAGAATGTATACTCCACGATATAGTACACCACGGTTTGCAATTGCGTTCGCTTTGGGGTATCCATCCGTTTAGCATCTGTTTTGGCTTCAGCTTTATTCGCTAAAAATACAGTTTAAGGATGAGCGAGGTGAAACCATTATTATGGATTAAAGAAAAGTGAGCCGAGAGCGTGAAAAATCGAGACACGATCTTTTACGAGCAAATGACGATGTTGAATCGTTGATCGCTTTTTCGTTTGATGGTCGCAAAAATGATTCATTAACTTGGGAGAAAATTAATGAAGTACATCACACTACAATGCGAAAAGAACCACACCTAGTAGTAATACGTGAACCACATTCGTCACTAATTGGCTATGTGAATTTAGAAGGCAAAGGCGAAACCTCCAAAGCGAAACCTCCAAAGCGAAAAAAGCCGAATTGATTGCATTTTTCAAATCTAAAAATCTTTCACTTGACAATTTAATTGCCGTCTGTAGTGACAGTGAGGTGGCAAACACTGGCACATCTGGAGGTGTATTGCGTCTCATCGAACGCTATCTAGATAGACCAATACCTTGGTTTATCTGTTTACTTCATTTCAACGAATTGCCGTTCCGACATCTGTACAACGCTGCCGAAAAATCGGCCACTACTGGACCAACAAAAAGCACTGCATCGTTAGCTCAAAGGATAGATATTTGCAAAAAATTACAAGTAAATATCATAACTTTATGTACTTCTTTCTCTTTACGATGTAGTTTTGTATTTTTTTATTTAAATAATCTAAACATTTTTCAGGTTGTCGACTTGAACACATGCCTCCAATGAGTACAGATGCTGAAAATCAACTTTCCACGGACGTTCAATATCTCTACCAAATTGCCCAAGCCGTTTCAAATGGTAGTTGCTCAATTAATCTTGCAAACATCAAACCTGGACCAGTAGGACATTCGAGATGGATTACAAAAGCTAGTAGATTGCTCCGTGTGTATATTGCGACACAAAACCCATCACAAAATTTACAAATTTTGACAAGGTAGATCATGAAAGTGTATGTTCCCATGTATTTCAACGTCAAATACTACAATTCGGCTGTATACGGTAGTGCTATGCTTGGAAAATTCATCTAGTGGACGCAATATTTACCAGACAACTTACGTTACATCGTAGATCCCATAATACAGAATAATTCCTATTTCGCACACAGTGAAAATGTTTTGTTGAGCATGTTCTTCGATGATTGTAAAGAAATTCGTAAATTGGCACTCAAAAAATATTGTATATTCTGAGAATAAACTGCAAGTCAAAATCTGGAAGTTCGATTTTCACCGTAGACGTATAGTCTGGTGGACTTTTTTGCTCAGTACAATCCCAAGAATCAGAAACGCGAAGCGCCCATTAACATTTTTTTCCTTCCATACTAATCGCCCCACCCTAATGAACATATTGCCATGAACTCAAAGATAAATTCACAATAAATTCAAAGTCGACTTCTTGATTGATTATTGATGCTACTTAAAATACATGTTACTGCTAAATTTTACACTCTTATAACTAAAAACGAAGTTTTTATTTAAAAAGTCCTAAAATCCTTAATTATGAACGCAACTTACAATTACAGTTACAATCTAAAAAGCTTTTTGACTCTCCCGTAAAATTTTTTAATTGTAGCTTACGGCTTTTTGATTTTTGAAGATATTTAAAAAATGTTCACTGCCTAGGGGGGCATGCGCCCTCCTGGCCTCCCTGTGGATGCCCATGTCTATAATGTCGTATGATAAAATGGCCGATGAGAAATTCTTGCGAATTTGTTCAAACAAATGTTGAATCATATAAGGCTTAAACTGTGGGTTGGTCACAGCTTAATCACTCAAGCCTACTGAAGATGAGGGGGTAGCTCCCTTCAAAACAGTCTGTCGTGTATGCTGTGTGATTGACTCTATCCAGAGCTGATGTTGTTGTTGTCAATTTCCTCAAACTTACTTCATTTCGATAGCTCACAATTAAAATCATGTAAAAAGTCAAAGAATAAATCACAATAAATTATCAAATTAATGTTTTTAGCCAAAGATCTTACTTTTAGCATTAGCTTCAATGGAAACCTTTGCTTAATAGACAAACGAATTCAGTTTCTATTCATACAAAAGCGTTTAGTAGGCATTTTAATTTATTTTATAAGAGTTAAAAAATTTACATGTTTAACTTTTTGCTTAATTTCATTATTTTTTTTTTGTATCTTAATAAAGTTTCACTCTTCCAGTGCTTTTTCATACGTATATAATTAATCCACGACGCAAAATCATAAGACAAATAAAAAAAAAAAGAAACGTGACGAGCAAGCAAATAATTTGAAGAAATGTAATTTGAAATGAATCAAAGCATAATTAGCTATAATTAATGGAATAATCAATTATAAAACTTTTACAAATATGTCTATGTTTGAGAGAAAATTCGCTACAACTCATTGCCTTAACCTCGATGCCCCACATTGAGTCCATTTACCCATCATGAACTGCATGCAGCCAGCCGTTTGCTTGAAACTCCTGACAGATGCTTGAAAAATAATGCAGCTTTCATTTAGTTTTCTAAACTTTTGCTGCTGCTGACCAGCCAACCACACAGAGAAAATTCAATTTCAATGAATAAATAAACTTTGGTGAATTTCCCCTAAAAACAAAAAAAAAAATAGGGTTGCCAACTTCATCTAGAGCAGAGTACGGCCCAAATTTCCACAGAGCTTGCCAACAACAGCAGCAGCTAGTCTCAGAAAAAGAACTGCCAAAACTAAAAAAAACCAATCAAAACTTTTTGGCACTTTTTGGAAAATTGTTATTCCTTAAATTTTTCTCTCTTGAGCATTTAATATTTTTAAATTTAAAAAAAGAAAGCAAAAACAAAATGAAAAGAAGCCATAAAGTATAGCAGCAATTTTATTAAAGCCTTAACTAATTCTATGAAGTTGTTGCAACTCGTTGGCCGAGTCTGTCTGTCGGTTTGTCCGTCTGTCTTCTTTTTGCCCAACATCTATGACAATGAAGCAGCATTTTTTCCCAAAACAAACATTGTTATTTGCTGTTGTGTTGCAATTCATCTTTTCTATTGTCGTTCACAACCTTCACCAACTCCACCAACTACACCACCTCCACCGAACTGAACAAAGTATTCGTAAAAAGTTTTTCCATTTCCTCAACGGATGCGTTCAAAGCACAAATTCTAAAAATTGATGCAGCATCCTTTGGCTCTGGCGAGAACTGATGGTTGAAGACAGTAGAGTAGAGTAGCGTTGTTGTGGTGAGGATAAAACCCTCTTGAATGCCATTGAAAACATGCAACCAGCAGCATTTCTGTTGTGTTTGGTAAAAAATAAATTCTTGTTGTCAAAAATTTGTTGACAGTTTTTCTCGTACGTTCTTATTGATTTTGGTACAGAATTTTGACTTATATTCTAGGACAATTTTACAACAAAGAGCTCGCTCTGCACGCAAAAGCTATTGCAATTTATTTATTTTTATTGAAAGAATTGCTTTGAATGCTGTTGATGTTGTTGTGTGTTTTGTATCTTTTACTTTGGAATTTTTACAAGTAGCAGGTAATTTATTTGCTAAATCATCAGCTTTTGTTGTCATGCAGAGAATATTTGTATTTAATATCACAGCAAGAAAAGGAATTGTTGAATTTAAATATTTTTAAGCAATCAGAAAGTTCTGATTGTTTTGCTGACCTTTTTTTTTGATAAACTTCTTTATTGCCAGTGATACGAAAGTCTTACATTTTTGGACTTGAACCAAAGTATTGAAAAAAAAAATCCTGTCTCTTTTAGGTATATGTCGCTGTTTTAAAACCAAAATATTATACTCAAATTAGAAAAAAACCAGTAAATTTTTTGATTTTGGGTTATATGAAATGTGATTTGTAGGTTTATGTTTTGAAAGTTATGATTTTTAGAGGTTTTTTAAAGGCTTTGTCATGAAATTGAATATATATAATTTATTTTTATCTTTTTTTTTGTAATTGTGTTAAAATCTTTAAGACAAGCGATTTTCAGTCGATGTGGAGTCTACTTTTGGCTATGAAGACTTAATGTTCAAGAAGAGGGCTAAAAGATGGAGCCTTTTATTTAAACTTTACTTTTTGAATTCACCTGGAACAAACAAATGTTTACTTTAATTTTATACTATTACAAAATATATTAATTACTTGTTATTATTTATTTATTATAATAAGATAAAATAATAAAATTATCAATCTAAAGGATAGGGAGTACTAGCTACTAGGGCTTTCGACTCAACAAAATAGTAAGCGTTTAACAGATACATGCTGAATGGTAATATGTTACGGTTTTTATTTTATGCTATATTATAATTACAATAAGGCTATTCACAGCTTAAGCGTACTTTCAACAAATCGTATTTATAGCATTTGTTATTGTTCAAACTGTGAGCACCTCGCCATTTGACTGTCGTATTAAAAACTTATGCAACCCTGTGATGTTTGTGATTATGTGGTTGTAGACAAAACATAAAAATACGAGGTAAAAAAAACACGTCCAAGGGCTACTTTTATTTACGCGTGCCTGCGTATTTGCGTTTGTATGAAGCAACAACAAAGCAAAATACGCTTTCGTAAATGGGCGTACAAATAGCAAATCGTACAAATAGCAGACCAGCGTATTCAAACTGTGAATAGCCTTACTATGTTATTATATACATTTAAGGAAATTACAAGACATAAAAAAAGTTCAATGGCAGAAATATTATACTGTGAAGGATATTGAAGAAAATTGCTAGAAATAATGTTTCCAAAGATTTTTTTTTGACAGCGCACTATTTTACCCTATTTTGTGGCCAAAATTCGAAAAGTTGAAATACCAACTTGAAACTTGGTCCAACATTTGGGTTCGAAGTAGTAAGCTTGCCATACAAAAATGGGCTTGCCACGCCCACTTTTTCTGTAGGTAGGAGTTCCAAAGTTCACTGAAATTTATTTTGAGTTTTTGATGTAATATAGTTATTATTGTTTTTATAAAAAAATTTGCAATACAATTAAAGTCTAATAAGTATTTCCATTTTCAAGTTGTATGTTGTCAATTATGTTAAAATAAGCTAAATTTAATGGTTCATTGTGGTCAAAATCTTATTCTAAGTTTTCGTCTTCACCTTCCTCAATATCATTGTCAAACATGATCTATCAAAACATGGCGCAAAGTTGAATCAGCAGCAGACAACAAATCAATAACTTCTGGCAAAAGTTGCATTCTTTTACATTGCTTTATGCGTTTATTAAGAAATATGCTGGAAACGAGAGGATCTGATGAGTCCATAGCCCTATTAAAAACATCAGTAATGTTATAAATTCAACTGTTTTTTTCTAGCATGGTGTAATCGATCAGCTTTATACAATTTATTACGCGATACAGGAAGTACAGTGTTTTCAATTATTTGTTTCGAGTGTATAATAATCTTATGAGTAGTCGAAGTCATTGGCAACCATGGATATTTTTCCATAAACATTTCAGTTGTTTTAAAACAAAACTTTTCAAGTTTTTTTCACATCTATTGGAAGTTAGCATGATAAGCAGATTAGTAAAACTTTAATGGAGAATATTAAGTCTTTATCCACGCTTGTAATTTCAGAAAATTTACCATGATTCTTAAATGATCGTCGTGTTGTGTTTCTGTTGTTTCTATTGCCGGAGCCACTCGCTTTTGGTCTATCGACTTGCAACTTTTTTCTGCATACAACTCGCTTTTTTAACTTGGATGAACTCTAAAAGACGTATCCAACAATAAAGTCGACTTATACCATAATTTAAGCTGTCGTTTTTGGCTGAAACTTTTCCGATTTAAGGTCCTTGATTTCCAAAAACTGTTTCTGCATAGCACCGCAAATGGAGCAAGCTTGAGTTGATTTTGTTTTGGTTAGAAAGTTTAAGACTTTGCCTTCGATTAATTTTAGGTACAGCTTGCATCGCACCCGCACAAGTTTTCCTTCACCAACTCGTATTTCAAAAATATTTAAAGCGGCTACTTCCTCTTCAATATATAACTTTTCTTTTAAAATATTTTCTTTGAATTTTTTTGGTGTATTCTAATTTCAAAGGCCGACAAAATCTGATAGACTGCGGTGTTCGATTATTCCATAAAATGTTTCCTGACGTTTCCACAAGACGTAATGGTATAACTGTAGTAGCAAGGAGTGATAAATCGGAATTTTGAGATATACTCGGCTCTTCAAACTGTTGGTTGTTATTTGTGTTGCCAGTGCTACTGCCAAATCCGTAGCTAAGAATAAGTTTGGCATTTAGGATGTTCGTTCTACGTTTGCTCAATAGTGTTGTTACAACTTCTCTCTGCAATTCAACGATTCTTGTTGACGTGTGTTCCAAAAGGTTTACTAAAGGCACTTTTGCAAAACTCTCCGTTGCCAATATTCCTTCAGGTCTACATTTATATTTACTAGATGTAACATCTTTATATGAAGGATATATATCACAGTTCCTTTGCTCACTATCCTGAAGAATATTGCAATATTGTTCTTTCGTGAAGTTATTTTCCAAAAGAAATGCCAACGCCTCTTCGGAACCAGAGACGTTTTACTTGTAATTAGTTTTTTTATCTTAGTAGCTCTTGTTGGAGTTTGTGCCGTCTCTTTCTAGACAACAGCTTAGTCAATCTGGCCACGTTTACGAGATGCTGTGGTTGCTGCACGTACTAGCAAATCAGTCTCATACTTAGTTTCCTAGGATAATTGCTCTGCATCTCGTCTTTTTTCTCTGATTGATTTCTTGCCAAAGGGCAACTGGGGTCGTCCAACTTTCGACGTGCTTGGCGTTAACTGCAGGTCAGATATTTTTATGCATACTTTATCCTAAAGCCATTCAGCATTTTTATCTTTAAATCTATCAACCCTTCTATGAGATATTTGCCATTTTAGAAGCAAGATTTGACAAAAAAAATTCGAGATTTAAAAAATGTTTCATTGCTTTTGGCATAATTGAACATTAACGAAAGCTCAAATTTTAAATTTTTTAGTTTATGTATTGAGGCCATTTTTGTTCAATTCTGGAAAATTTTTTCCAATTCGAAACTTGTAAAAATTAGCCTAAAAAGAGAATTATTAAAAAGAGAATTTTATCCAGAATTACTGTAGACAGCGAAGCCGGTGTTGGACTTACTGAGGTATATAATCTCTAAGCAGTGGCCGAAGGCCGCCTATTAAAAAGAAAAACAAGGTCATATAGAAAACTTTAAAAAGAAAAAAACTAAATACATTTAGTTTAAGTTTTTAGGCTGTATGCGAATTGATATAAAAGCGACATAAACTAAATTGTGTCGATAATGTAGTGCTTCCTAATTAAGTTAATTAATAATTAATTTAATTTTTGTTAAATTGTTCTTGTAAATAATAAAATATTGAAACATAATTTTGAAATTGGGTAAATTTTAATTTTGTTTTGGTGATTTTTTTTGGGCATATTTCATAGGAGTGATTTTTGATTTTCTTTAAAAAAGTTTTGGGTAATATTTTATTTTTTTGAGCCATTTTTCATTTAATTTTTGAAGCCATTTTTCATTTTATTTTGGGCCATTTTTCATTTACTCGATTTTATTTTTTTTTATTGCGATTTTTCAGATCGCGGTGTTTTTGTAGTTGATCTAAAAAAGCTGTTTTGACTCCAAGTCAAAAGTGTATCAATCTGTTGTTTTGGAATTTTTTAAAAAGCATCTTAACACGTGCTTTTTTTAATGAAAATTAAATTTAAAAAAACATGTTTTAACTTGTTTAGCAAATATCAATGTGAAATGTAAAATTTTTTAATATACAACAAATAATGAGTTTTGGGGCAAAAGCAAAAAAAAAATCAAGTTTTAAACTAAACATCGACCTAAAAAGGTTCTATTAAATATTTAATACTTTTTTAACTTGGTAATTAAATTCGCAAGATTATAGTTTTATGGAAGAAGAAAGAAATTAGCTAAAAATTTAACTACATTTTTTTAAACTTAGGCTGTTCGGAGTTGCAATCAAAATTGTCCTATATAAACATATTTTTTAAACCAAAAAGTTCAAATTTTCATCCTTTCTCTGTTGAAAGTAATGCCAGCTATCTTAACCGAAAACTGATTTCAACACTTTTTAAAATATTCAACCTTATTCTTGAAGCCGCGCTCGCTCTTAAAATGACGTTGAGACAAAATTGTTATATTCTTGAAACTTTCAATTTCGACGTCGAGATCTACAGTAGTTGTTCACTCAATTATTATAAAAATGTCGTCAAATAAATATTTAAATTTTTGATCGTCGAAATGATCTTCGACAACGATTCATTGATGAAAGTGAGCTCTTGACGACGACATTTACTCGAAGCGGATTCAAGAATAAGGGTGATTTTGTTTGAGTTTTTCAACTTTGTTTAATATAATTTTTTTTTTTAACCTTAATGCTTCTTTTTTCATTTTTAAATTTTACTTCTTCAAATATTAGGGTTGGGTGTTTCATCTTCGTTCGATTGAAAGTTTATTTATTTTAAAAAATCAAAATGTTTTCTTTTCAACTTTTGACTTTTTTTACGTTGCAATATAATTTTATATTCTGCCGTATTTATGTGATTGAGAAATTAAAAAACTATTATATCGCTAAATATGTGTTGAAAATATTTCCATTGTATTTATTTTTAATGTATAAAATCTACTTGAAATTTAAATATTTTGTTGAGATATGTAACAACACTGTAAGCGAACGTACACCAAAGCTATTGCTTATGCTAGAAAATGTCAAATTATCGAATGGAATTGTCAAAATTCATCTGGTAATGTTCAGTGTTGCCTAGACACATGAATTAAAAGGCAGCCTTGGTAGAAGTTGTTATATTACTTTAATGTCTATATATTTACTTTAAAGATAATTTATTCAATCGAGTGGATTTTTCATAAAATATGATGAAAATGCCTTAAAGTTAAATATACTTATTGTTATAATTCATATATAATTGAGATTTTCAACAACCTTCGAAAGAATGTATATTTAACTTAAAAAGTAAAAAAAAAAACACCTGAATTTGGAGCCAGGTTATAAATAAGTGGAATTTTATCCTTAAAGCTATATTCTTCGTCGACGAAACATTTTAATATTTATCTAACCACATCTTGCTCCACTGCACCGCATAGCTATAAATGTGTGCAACAAAAGCACACAACCAAACAAAGGCACACACATAAATACACTGACACCCAGACCACTCACACATAACACACATATACACTGATATAATGACCAAAGCCCGGGGCTAGCAAATTTGACCAACATACATTAAAGCAATTTATTACTTGGCGCAAAGCGAGAACGTTTCTAGGACATGGCAAGCCGGTTCCAATGGATGAGGTACAAACTAGTAGCTATACTATAGCATGTGTGACGCATATATTTATCAGATACATTTACTGCCAGCCACCTCTAGTAACTGCATAGTACACTTTTACACAATCTATTCGAACCATCCTTCTTCTTCTCCTCCTCCTCCTGCTATACTTCATGTGACGATATTAAAGCTGATGCTTTTGTATATTTGTGGAATTTTCAAATGCGTAAATTTACTCGTATATAAATAAATTCCATCAGTACCAGCAGCAGCAGCAGCAGCATCTCTGTTAAATACACTATCAGGCGTCATTAGGGAAATCCTGTCTCACTGCATCAACTTCCATTGCGGTTGCGTATAATTTTTGACTTATGCTAGGTTAGTGTTGACGTCAATGGTTGAAGAAAAAAAAAGGATAGGAATAAAAAAATAACAAACAAAATAATGGCGCAAAAATTAAAGGGGTAAAATATATGTGAAGATAAGTACAGATGAAAACTTAAAAAATGTGATCCTTGATGTGTTCGTTCCCAGGACGAAGAAGCTGATGTTGCAAGAACAAAAAATTTAAATAAGAGATTTTAATGCTTTTTGCACATCCAAGGTTGAACGCAAACATAGCTCTTTTTTGTTTCATACGAGTTGATGCATCACTGGGACTAACGCGTTTTTATGTTTGATAATAACGCCAGTTGACAGATTTCCAAGAGAACTGTGTTGTCCTAAAAGTAATGTAGCCGCCTTCGGAAGGGGTTTTTCCAGAGACTTTGAAAGTTAACTTAAATTCACAAACTTTAAGTTTCTCGATCAAGCTAAGAGTTAACCGATTAGACCATACTCCCACCAATAAGCCAGAGCGTTTTGCTTTTTTCAAGCAATAAAAATTTCAATAAAATATTCATGAAAATAACGTGCTTTTTGATTAAAGTTGAACGACACGCTTGCCATCGACTTTTCTGGCTGGTGACGTTTGTTGTTCCTTTGGTGTTTAGATGTTATTATTTTTTTGTCTCTTGCTCTTCATTTTTCGCTTCCGCCA
Source organism: Dichetophora obliterata (assembly GCA_963920525.1). Classification (NCBI taxonomy): domain Eukaryota; kingdom Metazoa; phylum Arthropoda; class Insecta; order Diptera; family Sciomyzidae; genus Dichetophora; species Dichetophora obliterata. Next base: position 100,485,046 of record OY986437.1, read on the forward strand.
TAATAACATATTTTTAGGCTCGCAATTTACGTTAATTGTTTTTGTTAAGTTTTGTAAAAACTACGATTTCTTTTTGTGCTAATACTTTGGCAGTTTTAATTTTTGAATTTCCTGCGTAGCAACTTAAAATGCAACACTGGTCCTGTCCACTACCATATGTAAATAAATAACTCTAAAATTTTTAGCAAGCTGCTTCATTAACCTTTTCGGCCCTGACGATGGCAATTGCCACCATCAACTTCAAAGGTGTGCATTATCGTCCCAACAGCATATTTCTACTACTCACTGCTAGGGTCGCTTCAGATCGTCTTTTCCTTCCGAATTTTGATTTGCACCCGCCTCTTAATTCGTGTCGCAAGTGAAACAATGAGAAAAACGACAATAGTAAGGAAAATTTCTTTCTAACGGGTTAAATTTGTTTTTGTGCAGCCATTGAAAGCAGTCAATCTCGTGAATTACGAGAATGGTTAGGAAGTGATTTGCTAAATTCCATGGTGGTCGTTTTATCACAAGTCACACTGAACGTTCAGGTCACCCAAAAGAGGTTGTCACGCCAGAAATCGTCGATAAAGTCCGTGGAATAATTTGGACGATCGGAGAATGTAAGTGCGTGAGATGGCTGAGGTTGTAGGTATCTCAACTGAGCGAGTACATCACATTTTATATAAACATTTGGACATGAAAAAGCTATCCGCATCATGGGTGTCGCGATTAGTCACACTCGACCATAAGCGTTTGGCGTGTTATAGCTGCAGTGTGGCAATGTTCAACCGCAATCTGAAGGAATTTTTGGGCCGTAAACGAAATATGTATATTAGAGACCAAGGAACAGTCAAATCAGTTCACTTCTCCATTTTAACGTGCACCAAAGAAGTCCAAGGTGGGTCTTTCGGCCAACAATGGTCATGGCGACAGTTTTTTGAGATGCATGCGGATTCATTCACGATAACCTTGAAAAAGAAAAAACGATCACTGGCGAATATTATTAACAGTTTTTGGAAAGATTTAACATGTACTTTAAGCAAAATCGACCGCATTTGGCTAAAAAAACGGTGCTCTTCCACCATGACAACGCACCGGCGCACACGTCTGTAGTCGTCATGGCAAGTCCATAAATAAGGTTTCGAACTGTTACCCCATCCACTAAATTCTTCAGATAAGGTCTTCCGTGACTATTTTCTATTTCCAAACCTGAAAAAAGGCTCGGCTGTATGAGTTTTGAATCAAATGAAGAGGTCATCACTGAAACAAACGCCCATTTTGAGAACTTTGATAAAATATTCCAGGAATAAAAATTGTATCAATCTAAAAGCAGACTATGTTGAGAAATAAAATGCTTTATATCAAAAAAAAAAAAAATGCTTTTATTCAAAAAGTCACTGACTTATCAAATTGACGATCAAAAATCGGGCAACCCTAAGTCCTTGGCACATTTCTCATGAATAAATGTTTTTTTTTATTTAAAGTATACTAAGCATCACATTAAAACAGATTATTTGTCTCATCTTAGGTTAGGTTAGGTTAGGTTAGGTTAGGTTAGGTTAGGTAAAGGTGGCTGAGCCGATAAACTGCTCGTACACTTAGGCCAGTGCAGACCCGTTGTGATACCACATGATCTCTTTAAAAAACTAGTAGAGATTTCCCTCCTCAAACCAGTCCGAGTGGATAATGAATTTAAGGATATGCTTGATTTCCAGGCATGAGACTTCGGCAAGTCCATTTAAAAAGGGAAGGCCCAGAGTTGCCATTCACCTTTTAGCTAGAGCCGGACATTCGCAGAGAAGGTGCTGAACGTTTTCTACCTCCTCCTCACATCTGCAGCTTTTGCAGAAATCGTTTGAAGCAACTCCCAACCGAAAGGCATGCGCTCCGATCAGGCAGTGACCCGTTAGGATTCCTACTATTTTTGACAGGTTTACCCTGCTTAACTCAAGCAGTGAGCTGATGCGTTTTAAGTCGCAGGTAGGCCATGTTAGCTTAGTTATCCTACATGTATCAAGGTGTTCCCAGAGTTCTTGTGCAAGACCAAAGGATCTGTTCTTGCACTGGAGTGTATAGGAGGAAATGGGTATACCCATAAAGTCCTCATTTAAGAGGGTGTTAGAGGTCGTACCCTTCTTTGCAAATTCGTCGGCCAAATTTTTGCCCTCGATATCTCTGTGTGCGCGTACCCATACGAGGTGAATCCTGAGCCTGTCCTATCTTATTTAATTTTGAATAAAAATCAAAATAAACAGTTTTCTAAAATTTTATCCTAAATGCCCCAAACGTCAGTCCCTAGTCCTGTCCTTGCGTCCGTCAGATTAAATTTTTTGAATACATAAATATTAAATAATAATAATATTATAATATTATTCAATAATAATATAATTTCAATGGAACAACTAATGGTTTTAGCACATTATATATTAAAAACTTTTTATGTAAGCTACACAAATATAAATCAATATTTTAATCCAAGTCAACATAGTGTCCGCAACATAAACTGTTAGGCCAGGCCCTTGAAGATATACAGACCAATTCTGAATGATTTTTCCTGGGGAATCGGAAAAGAAAGTTTTAATTTTAAAGATACAGTTCAAAAACTTTCTGGAAATTTTGTATGCCAATTTGTTCATCAACTGTCAGTATTGATGAGTGTAAACAAAAAAATGTGATATCTTAATCTGCTATCTTAAATGAGAAAACTCCCTTTTCCAATTCCCCGGGAAAAATCATTTAGAATTGGGCTGTTAATCTAGAGCTCGAGCTTAAAATTTTATTTTCAATCTTTTTTAAAAGTATGTTGATTTTATATGATTTTCATACAAATTCTAAATGTTTGATAGTTTTAATCATATTTGATTTTAATTACAAATTCTAGTTGTTTGATAGTTTAAAATAGTTTATTGAGCTTTAGATCAGTATGTACACTAAATTGAAAGTATGCCATTGGCGTAGATGGCTTTTGTTTGTGGGGAGAGGGGGCTTACAAAATATAATAACCTTAAAAAAGTTGTTTTTTTTTAATTCCTGATTACATGAGTGTTTTGTGACGCCGAATGTAATGTTTCACAGCGTTACTTTGTTGAAACGTCGGAAAACTATGAAAGAAACTATGGCATGTCAAACATCTCGAGAAACCATTTGTGTCCGTATCAAACTACTTAGGCACAAAAGTACCGAAACGGAGACTCAATTTTTTTATTAAAAGCTACGAGCAGTAACAAAAACCTGCGAAGTTTATGAAAAAAAATTCATCGCACATTGATATTAAGCCGAATGCAAACGAGCTTCAGCGAACAGTACCCAAGAAAAAAAAAAAATACATGTATTGTGTCAATATGTATCGAAATATACCCGAAACATAACCAACAAGTATCTCGAAAGTCAGAGTAGTAGTCTGTATTATGTCAATAAAGTGTTCAAAAACGAGCGACTATTTTCGAACACAATAAGCTGATGAGTGTCCGATTAGGTCTTCGTTTATACTCTGTGTTTGCCCAAGGTTTTCCAGAACTAGCACTTCTTTCAGTGCAGAGGTCGGACATTTCCTCACTGAGCCAAAAAATCAAAGGGGCTCTTTAGTGTGATTACCCTTAAACGGAAATTTATGGCAAATGTATTTGATTTAATTATAATGTACTTTGCTTCAAACATGAAAGTACATTGGCATGAGATTTAAATGCAAAAATCCTTAAATTAAAGCAAAACAAAATTAAATTGATGCAATATTAATAAATGCACTTAAAACTAAATGATATGCACTAATATTTCATTTCACTTCGAATAGCAGCGTTGTCCATGTAAATATTTTGAAGCATTAAGCTATTTTTTACCCGACTACGATGAGGCAAAAGAGCGGTATATGTGTTTGACCGGTATGTATGTATGTCCATCTGTTCCACTCTCACTTCTAAGCTACTTATCATAATTTGGCAAATGAAGTATCTTTGGAAGCGGTTTGATCGTCTACTGGCCCTCTAGAGGATATAACAAATGTAGTGAATAACATTAATGTAAATACATAATTCATATGCATTTTTTATTCCCGTATTTCTTCTTTTGTTATTAAATTCTTATGTTAAAAAAGCAAAAAACAAAAATCTAGATTTTTCTTTTCATTTTTGAGATAACGGGAGCAACAAAAAAGTCTGCGTTCAGTTTTAAAATCTATATATTATTACGCAAACAAAAAAAATGTGGTACCATTTTAGCTGTGCTAACGTCAGCATATTCACATAAATCTTACATCAATGGAAATGCTTTTTTGAGTACATTTTAAGAATATAATTATTATTCGAATAAGTTGTCATTAAGATAGGTAAAACTGAGCAAATATAAAAACCTTTTTTCCCAATGGGACAGTGCAAACCAATAGCAACACAGCTCTGTTGAACATCGTTGCTGTAGCATACACGAGAGAAAAGAGAGTGACTCAGAACAATTCAACTAGTGTTGCCACTTTGTGAGTAATTCATCAAAACGTGAGGAATTTAAAGTGGCTGTGAGTAATTTTTGAGGAATTTTAACATTTTTAGCATTTTTTTTAATATGTATACAAAAAAAAAAAAATGTCGCAGCACCTTTTTTTGGTAGTAACATACCCTTAAATTAAACTGAATACTGAACTTTCCGATTGCGTTTCGATATCACTATTAAAAAAATTGAAACAAGTGTAAACGTATGCATTGATTATTATTTCTATTGCAGCAATTATCGATTAACTCTTTAAAGACGGGACAATTTTTTCACACATGGGCTAATTTTACTCTAGTTTTTATTTTGACAATTTTTTTGTGATACCGTTAGTTTTGCAAAATACGACTTAGTAGTGGCATATTACATCATCGTCCTTATTTGGTTAAAGATATTTGAGAGAACTCCTTCAAGTAATAGACAGCAAAAACGAGCGTACAAATTCAATAAAAATTGGCTTTTTAAGATCTTGATAATGAGTGGAGAGACCATGCATACAGAATCGTATTCGAAACGGGTTTTTAACCAAAAAAATTCAGTAGATATATTTATGTTTTCAAGTTTAGAAAAAGTAATATGATGACACTTCTTTTTTTTTAATGCAGCATTTGAGCGAGTATTTAGTAAATAATAAAACCAGTTTGATAAACCGACTCGATACAAAAATAGTTTTATCATTTTGTTTTACTAAAGAAGGAATTAATAAAAATGGTGATGCCCTATTTGCATAAAATCAAAAAATGTTTGAATTGAATTGGAAAAAAGAAGTTCTATACATATAATTTATACTAATATATAAAATTTTTTTACAAAAACATACGTTAAAACTAAAATATAATATTTTTTTTTATAAAGAACCACAGAGCGTTTTAATATAGATATCATCGTTTCAGAAAAAAATTTGAGGTATTTAATTGAAATTTGAGGAATTCTTGAGGAATTTGGGTATTAAAAAGGGGCAACACTGAATTGAACAGAGCTGTGTGGCATTGTTGTTGTTGATGTTTCTTAATTACTCTCTTGAACTGATAACCTGAACAGAATGAAGTAATTTGATTCAATGAACCCAGTGGTAAATATACACATGACGTAACCAATTATTTCTCTTATACCGACAATGTTGCTGCTAGACCTCCATCGCCTGTAGAGTCAATAATTGAGTTTTTGAAGTAAAAACTTTTTCAGGCGCGATTAGTAATTTTAACTGGAGGAAAATTTTTACTCATGACACGACATCCTCAAATTAAGAGAAATGCCATTTTTCATACAGTTTTAGTCGTGTTAGCCAGAAACGTTTAAAATGTAATAAATTTGGTACGTTAGTGGTATTTAAAAAAATTGACATGACTACTTTCAACGGCTGTGAAACGAAAACAATGTTTGTGTGTTTGTTCGTCCTTTATCCCTTTCAGACCTGACGCTAAGCCACTGAAAATTTGTTTATGATTTTTGGAGTAAATTGACTTTATATGATCTGTAAATATATTCAAAGCCCAAAACTTTGATATTTTTATGTCCTTCAAGGATTTTCAAGAACCAAAAGTTTGTACTGAAATACTTTTTTTTTTGCACCAAGTGACCTCCAATCAATTAATATTTTAAAATATATTATTTTATTTTTTAAAATGTGTTCATTTCACTAAAATTGCGCTATTAGTATTTTAGTAAATGAAAAAACAACTAACGTTCGCTGGTCATTTTTTAAAAAATAAATTTGACGCGAGAATTCCGTGAAAATTTAAAAAACGGCAAAATGAATATCAAAACAATATGAGAAGCAATCATAAACAATAACCAGAGCAATCGATACATGATTTTACATTCTGATTCTGATAACAGCGAGTACAGAGTACGTAAATCGAGTTGTGGCTATGTTTTAGCCAAAATTATTTATCAATGTAATGTTTTTTTAACTATGATAAACGTTTTTAAATAAAAATTAAAAAAAAAAACAAGAGACAAATCATTTTTTATGTGGTCGAACTTCGACCACAGGCGATACTAGTAGTTATCAAAGCATTAGAAATAGTAAGGACAAATAAAATTTAGTATTTTGTTGGATAGCCACGTAATCTTAATCAGAATTTCATTTCAGATTTGGCCTACCACATCTGGTTATTACATCTGGTAACCTAAAAAAATTCAAATAATGCTGTTTTTGAGTATAAGTTATGGCGTATTTAGCGAGGGATCGAACTTTTCGAAATGACTAAAGCATTAGATGCAAAGTATTTAAGTACAATTTATTGCCTTCAAGACTCAGTTTAATTCGTCTTAAAATCTTTTCTATCTTTGAGAATTTGTGGTTTCAACGAACATTTGCATTGTATGGATGATGAAAGTAAACGAAAGTCATCAAAACTATAAATTCTTACAAGCGATATCTTGTTATTGATTTAGTGTTCCCATTATTCAAATTGTAACCAATTATTGCACTATTTTTTAAGTAAGAAGTACCTACAAATTTTTTAGTTTCCTCACATTCAAATCAAATGAGGATGCGCTACATTTAAAGTATCCATAATATTTAAATTGAAAACGTACCCTATTTGCATCAAATACTTTTATATTTAATTAAAATATAAGGGGATTACATTTTATTATTATGAATTAATCAAATAGGGAAAAATTGTTGTTGAAAATAATTAAATTAAATACGTTTTCTTTGATTTCACTACCTTATTTTCATCAGTGTTAAATTTAAATAACCATTTTTAGACCATCAGTTTCAGTGTTCTCAGGCTTTATTACTGTGGGTTTAGACCGCCTGAATGAACGAAAAATTTATCGCGAACAATTTATTGCAATAAATTCTTCGTTCGGAGTACTGTTTAGACCGCACGAACATCAATCGCGAACAAACATTGGCCGCCATCTTGTTCGTTCAGGCGGTGTTAACAGCAATTTGTGCATTTGGCCGAACATCAATAAATTCAGGGTTGATAACTCCTTATTTTTATATTAGTACTAAAACTTATACTCCGTTTCTCAACAACAAATGGTTTGCCACTCCATAACAATATATTACTCGTATTAGTTATTATAGAAAATATGTGTGTTTAACTTAAGGGCCCATTTAAGTTTTTCGACGAACAAAAATTAAATGTTTTCACATTTTTCGTGTGTCAATAAATTTCGTAAATTTTAAGTCAATTAAATAAAAATTGTTCCCAAATTGTATGCACTTGTTAAGCAAATACAATTGATGCTTTCAGTCGTTCGATTTTTATTTTAGAGAAATCCTTTTTATGTTATAACTTTAAAGAATTGCTTTTAGTCACAAATCGAATTTTCAACTACCATTTTGGTTAATATCCACATTTTTCTAAAATCTTCGATTAAAAACTCAAAAAGTTTCAGCAGAACCTAAAATAAATTTTTATTTTATTTGAACGAGCTCTATTGCGGACTCCTGCTATATTAAATAATATTTGCTATCCATAAACTCAACATTTTTATTAAAAGTTATATAGTTATTTTAAAAAAAATGACCTCAAATAAACAGTCGCCTCAAATAAATAAAATATAGGGTTTTCTGCTTAAAAACTTAATTTGGCCCTTTAAACAACACAATCATATTGCAGCGAAAGTTAACAGAACACTTTAAAAAACATAAAACTAAATTACTACATATTTTAGTACTTTTCATAAATTATTCTCTAAAGCTACTCCACTTTGCTACTTTTCTGTTTTTAAACACAGCGCAACACCGGATTCGCCCAAAAAGATCGAAGCTTGTTCGATCAGAGCGAACGAAGGAATCTTCGTTCGTTCGCCCTAATTTACTGTTTACACCGGGCAAACATTGTTCGCGATAAATTTATAGCGAACACTGTTCGTTCGGGCAAAGTGTTTAAACCGAGCGAACGAACGAGGTTTCTTTCGTTCGTTCAGGCGGTCTAAACGCACAGTAATATTCATTTAAAGGAAATGCCGTTAACTGTTTAACATAAATGACTTTTTGTGCTAAATACGAATTCAATATCATTGAATGGCTGAATTGTTTTCCAAAAGGAAAAACCAAATAGGACCAATAAGAATGAATATTGATTCAAAAGTTTCATTAAATATTGACATTAATTCAACAAAATCCAGTAAAATATTAGGGGTATTCACGATTCAGTGTACTTGCCACTCCAGTTGAGGACTTAAGCACTTTAAAAAACCAAATACACGTACGTCAAAAATCTGCAAAACTGCATTTATACTATAGCTTTAAATTTGAAAACTTGAGCAGTTGTGATAGTGGTGTTGTATTCAGGAAAACTTAACTGCACAAATCCTCAAGTTAATACACCTATTGATACACAAAAATTTTTGTTCGAAACTCTAAATATGTAAATAATTATATGGACTATTTACAGTACTTTGCATGTTAGCACCATCGACTTGTCAATCGATTTTTGGGACAAATATTGATTCGATCGAAAATCCACGGACTCCATCGGCTACGTTACTTTTAATAATTTCTACGATAGCTATCGATAAAATATTTGCAGAAAGCCTTGAAATATCGACATAATATCACTAAAAATTATCCTTTTTTCTTCAATGGCAGGTTACGATGAATTATTTTTTAGTGCATTTTTTTGAACTGTCACATAAAAATGTCAAAAGAAAAATTATATAAAGCTTAAACATTTCAATAAGATAATATCCAAGGGAGAAAACGATTAAAATAACTTTAAAAAGGGACATAAAAACGCTATGCCGACCACAAACTAACATTTCATGGTAAACGGCCAACCGCAAATTGGTAACACATAAATGTTAAAACAAAGTAAATAAGAAAAAAAAAAAAAAAATAGCATGCCTTCAACCGATTTACAACCACAGAACAATTTATGTAACTCAGTTTGGTGCGTTGCGGGCAGGCGACGCGGTGGGTTGGCATAAATGTTTGTTCCTTAATACGCCTTAAGTCATGTGACAGATTTGGTGCACGCTGAGTTATGAGATGGAGAAATGTAAGACGAAAAATATGAAGTAGCACTGTTTGCAAAAAAAAAAAAAAAAAAAAAATATACCGAAAAGGAGGAAAGAAGAAAACCCGTAAGTTGCGCTTATTTCAATAGACGCTACAAATTATTGTTGGCAGGAAACTCAAGCGTGGAGGAAAAACAAGCGACAGTATTTTTATCACGCTGAGTTTTAAAAGAACTTTCAATTCAATATGTGCTTGAATATACTTAGGTGCCTTGATTTATTAATTTTACGTAGTTTTGTACCGTAAGAAAGAGAGAAAAGAAGAAGTTTACTTTGAAGACCCTCGTAAGGACTTACCTCTCCGCGTCCACCGGAGCCTTCAATGCCTTCATCATCGATATAAATTTCATCCCGTGGCGCAGCGCTGTTCGTCGATAACGTTGACAAGGATGATGTAGAGGCTGATGATGGTGCAGGTTTAAAAGACTTCTGAAAGAAAGAAAAAAAAAACAATTATTTCAATAAAATGCCAATGAAACTTTATTGTTGATACTAAAAACTTCATAAATACAAAGCGATTTATTTGGAAATTATTGATTTTTATTGATATTTTGCAATTTAACTGCTTTCTTCTGTATAACGAAAATGCACACCAACGACAAGCAAGACACGAGAGGTAATAGAATTTCTTGTGACTTGATTGTCCTTGGAGTGCTGCTTCGTGATACAGAATGCAGTAAGAACCTTAAAGCATTTTGTTTGTTGATGTGAAGAAAATATAAAAAAATTAGGCAAAAAAAAATTGAGTTTTCATATTATAAATTTTGCTCATTGAACGTTATGAATGCAGCATACTTTTAGAGTAATATTTATTTAACACCAAAAATCTGCACAAACTGATAAACAATTTCTTAGCAAAATTTTCATCGCAAATGCTGTACTCGTATAACTCTGGGTTGCTGTTTATAATTCAGAACCAAGAAAAAAAGTTATTTTTATAAATTTATTTATATAAAATAAAAAAATTGGCCATTTCAACCCTAGAAAGGACTTTATCGAGCTTCTATTGATCAGTTATTAAATCTGTGTCGATAAGCAATAATCGCTTAAGTCAACTTATGACAGAACTGAGTTATTGATGTAGCTGTGCTTCACGCATAAAGCACTATAAACACACAAAATCTGGAGCTTCTAGCCTGACTTAAGATAAAGTTATGACACAAAAACAAAACATCCTTTGATATAACTTCTATGGCGATTGAAAATTTTTAAGTCTCGAAACTTTGAAATTAGATTTAAGCTGTTATTACTTATCGACACAGAAATTTTAATCGGGAACTGGACCTTCGAGCTTAATGCTGGCTCCAAACGGCTAGATTCTCAAGAAACTATACATGGAAGTTTTTTTACTCTCTGAGGTTTGCCATTGTTTTACGACCGAACAGAAAATTACTTCAATTGAAAAAACATTCTGTCTTTGTTGGGAATTTAACCTGGAGTGATACGAATTAACAGTCATTGAATATTTCTAAATATTATCATGTTACCTTTGACAAATCAGGAAATCCCTTTGTCTCCTGCTATCATCTGAACAAAAATCAATTAAAAACTGTTGGTGAAATTCTAGACTTGGGAGTAGTCCTTTACTCAAAATGCACTTTTGTTTCACATACATGGTATAATTATTTACCAGGTATCATTGACAGTTGGTTTGGAAGCTATCTCCTTTCAAAAAATATACTCACAAAGAGAGCGCACTCAATTCTTAATGACAGCATTCAGCAGAGTCAACTATTGATAACTGTTATATTAGCGATACCTAAGTGAGTGATGTTTTTCTCTGAATGTGTTGTTACTCTATACGAGTGTTGCCAGGTGCCTTTCACCATTTACCCCTAGATTGGATTTCAAATCCCCCTAAAATTCCCCTAAAATTTTTTTCGAAAAACATACTAAAATTTTATACGGGGAAACTTAAAGTAGTGCAGCTGCAATGCAAACCTATGTATTTAAAGTGCTGAGCTGTTGGAAGTCTTTAACAAGGGCAGAAAGTTGCTTCATATTTTTCAATTGTCTAATGTGAAATTGACCCAAAAATGAAGTCTTACTTTTGAAAAGAGGCTCCGTCTCCCACTTTTTGATATATATTTTCGGCATATCTTTTTTGTCTATAATTTTTCTATACTTGCTTTGTTTTTAGTTTTTGCACACGGTTCAAAATTTTTAACTTATTTTTAATCCAAGCATTGGTTTAAAGGAATTTTTAATCCAAAACGTACTACTTTTTAATCCAAACATTAGTTTAATTTAGCTGGATCTCAAACCCACGTTTCTGAAAAAAACTTACTTACATTTGTAATGAGGCAAAATAAGCGAAACTATGTTAACAACTAAGTTGGACGAGTGGATAAGGTATTGGACCAGCTTCAGAGGACGTGTGTTCAAATCACGAACTGGTTAGAACATTTTTTTATTTTACTTTAATTTAGCTGGGTATCGAACCATCGTTTCTACTCGCTTGCTTACTTACTGCAAGCTTACTTGCATTCGTTATGATGCAAAATAAGCTTAACTTTCTTAACAAATGGGATGGACGAGTGGACCAGCACAACAGAGGACGTGTATTCAAATCATGAAGTGGTCAGAATAGTTTTTTATTCTAAGTTGATATTTATATTGCTTTTTTCAATTTGTTCGGATTTAAAACTATTCTTTACTGGATTGAAAAATTTTAAACATGCCCTTGGATTAATAAGTACGCTTTCTTTGGTGTTGTCCTATATGTAATCCAAAAAAGTTTAAAATTTAGTCTAAGATTTTTAACCGTGCACGGAATCAATCAATTGCAAGTAAAGCGCGAAGCATGTTTGAAGTGAAGTAGGAAATGATTGGTAATTTATTTGAAGTGCTGCCAATTCAGCTGTTTTAAAAAAGTGTTGCTGAAATAACCAAGAAGACAAATATCTTATTTTCTTAAATTTTTAGCATAATTTTAAGAAAAAGTAAGAAAACTTTGTTTACAAATGTCAACTTTTCAAATACCTGTAAAGAACCCCTAAAAAACATTAAATCTCATTAAAAAACCCCTAAATATTTATTACACCTAAAATCCCTCAACTCAGTTAAAAAACCCCTAAATCTAGAGGGAAATCCCCTAACCTGGCAACACTGCTCTATACGTCAGAAAAGTTGTAAATAATTTAATTTAATTTTTAAACTATGTAAATAATTTCATTGCAAAGGCTATACACTCAAATTTGCTGCGTTCTTTTTGTGTTATTTATTTTAACAACACAACAATTGCCAACTTTTGACTCCGCTGAATGGCGACCATTGTGATTTTGTAATGTTTGTTTTTGAAACTTTCTTTAATTTTTGCTTTGCATCACTTACTTATACCATGTTTCACATATAAATTACATTATCCCGAAAGCATATTGCCCTACTTGCTTTTTTTTCACCGTAATACTTGTGAATTCTCTGATCCTTACGCATAAATTGCTTTACACAATATTTTTTCGGCCAAAACTCGAATATGCGTCGTTAAAGAATATGCATCCGCGACTTAATCGAATAAAAAAAAAAAATTCCAAAGGTCCTCACATATTTAGATCCTTAAATTTCGTTATGCCAATTCCCTCATATAATTCACAATGTTTGCTTAAACGTCTTCAATCTCTCGAGAGCAGGACAAAAATTCGTTCTTTGACGATCCTGTTCAATATAAGTTCCGGTCAAATTGATTGTACGGCTTTGTTAAACCTAATTAATTTTTTTTTAGCTTCTCGTCTTCAAAATAATATCTTTGCTATTCTATTTCATAGTAGTAACTATAAAGCCAATGATCCATTATCGAGAACTATGAAAGATCAATTTCGACGTCAAGATCTGCAACTATTGTTCACTCAATTATTGAGCAAACGTCGTCAAATAAATATTTACTGCATTATTCTGTATCACGAAGCAGCACACCAACGACAAGCAAGACACGAGAAGCAATACTTTTTTCTATACGGAATTGTATTGCTTCTCGTGTCTTGCTTGTCGTTGGTGTGCATTTTCGTTATACAGAATAAAGCAGTTAAATTTTTGATCGTCGAAATGATCTTCGACGACGATTCGTTTGCATGAGATTTACTTGATGCGGAAGAATAAGGGTGATTAATGCCCTTATTTTGTATGCCTGTCCGAACACTCGTTTCGTGCAAAACACTGTTCGTTAGTGGTTTTGAAATTTGCAATTCGAACAGATAACAGCTGTTGAACTGGCAAACGACGCCGTAACAGAGTAACATTTGTGCAGTTTGCATCCCTAACGATCAATGAAATGCCGAATTCAAACGTCAAAATCACACGAATACTCAAATGCTATCGTTGTGTTGTGCTCGTTGAATTAGATTGTTTAAAAAATGGATAGTTGTGCAAGAAAAAGTTGCAAAAAATCTCACATCCTGCGCCTGTGCACCCTCAATTCGCGTTCACCAGCATGCTCAAAATCAAAAAATGCTAAAGCTGCATACATTTTTTTTAAACACTTAACACTTCAATGTCACTTTATTATTGAACACTTGCTCAATAGTTATAGTTTATTTAAAACACAATCACAATGAAAACAAATAAGCAAATTATTTTATTGTTCAAAATAAATTGACTGAATAAAAACAAAACAGCTGTTCACATAAATAAACCAAACAACGGCGTTGCCAGCAAACAATAAACGAAGCAAAATTCTTCAAAAATCTTTAAATTAAGTAGACAAACACAGAAAACTTCTGAAATGTTTTATCTGGCATTACCGCATTTGACAACTGCTTCTGTATAACAGTTTGAATTACATAAGAAACGTAAGCATGTCATAAGAGTTACCGAGTAGCTTCGTTATGGATACAAATTTCCATTTGCTTACAGCATCGTTCGCATAGCATTCGATTGTCGAATGCTTCGTTAGGCATACAAAATAAGGCCATAAATCACTCTCCAAAATATTTTATATTTCTAGAGATCACTTTCAAACTTTGCTGAATGAAACATTAATATTTTAGTATTTATGTTCTTAAAGCTTCAATATTAAATTTTTATTTATAATATACTACTTAAGTTTTTAATTTTAGTATTTCAGCCATTGTTAATAAATAATATATAAACTAGTCTGTGAGATTTGTTGTCATCGACATTAATCAAATAAGCAACCTAATCAATTTTTGATAATTTGATGCTCGGTAGAATAAAAGAAGGTAGCTGCATGGAAGAGAACCGAATGCTGGAATGTCAAATAAAAAATTCAGACACTACTGAATGGAAATAATGGTTTGAATATTGGAAAAACTTTCGTAAAGAAATAACATTTGAAGTTTCGTCAAGTTAAAATAATTACAACGAAGATTTACTGCATTATTCTGTATCACGAAGAAGCACACCAACGATGAGAAAGACACGAGAAGCAATACTTTCTTCCATACAAAATTGTATTGCTTCTCTTGTCTTTCTCATTGTTGGTGTGCTTGTTAGTGATACAGAATAATGCACTTAATTTCTGTGATTCTGATGGGTTAGTTTTTATTAATAATAATCTTAATTAAAGTTTTTTCTAAATGACCCTGTTATTTATTATGTTGATTTTATATGATAGTAATCTTAATCTTAATAATCTTAATTTTGTACAGAATTGGCATAAATTGGAAGATTGCTAATGGGAAGTGGTGTGTTTAACCCTTTCAGTGGATTTGCTCAATATATTGGATACGTCAGAAAGTACTTTTTTTTTATTTTGCAACGCTTTTTTAAATCAAATCGTTTGGTTCTATGAGAAAAAGATGAACCAACCTGATAAACATAAATTTAGAGAGATATTTGACATAAAATTCAGTTGGATTTTCGATTTTGTGATGAAGAAACGCAAAAAAAAAATTGTTGGCCTATTTTATAAGAACAAATCAACCGGAAAAAAAAGACAATTTATGTTTTTGTAACTTATTATGGCTTAAATAAAAATAATATTAAGAGGGTTTAAGAACCAAAGATCTAAAGCATTGAAAAACCTTCGAGGATAAAAAACTTTGATTTTGTGCCGAACAGGAGAAAAACAAATTTTTCTTTGTTCAAGCTTGCAAATCGTAAGTAGCGCAGGTAAAAATCAAAGGTATGTTTTTGTCATCTTTTTAATACCTAAATGATTGGAATATTACCTCAAAAAAATTATTTTGTTCTTAGTTTAGCCTAGCCATTGAAAGGGTTAATGTAATTTAATTTTATACATTTTCTTTAAGAATATTTGCAATAGGTGTTGATTAATGCTAGCTTACACTTAAAGGCCATTGAAAGTTGTGCCTATTAAATATTTACAATTTAAAAATGTTTGAATTTTTTTCTGACGCCAATAAGTTGCATATTTGTAGGCGCAACAATAAAAATGTTATTTTTATTTAAAAGCAATCGTTTTTTATTACTTCTGTAGTGCAAAATTTATCCGTCGAATGATGATGTCGATAACAACGACGGACAGTGGTGTAATCCCAAACAAAGTTTGGAAAAAAAATAGAAGGAGTCGTCGTAGATCGATGAAATTTGATACGAAATAAGTTGAAAGCATCTCTTTTAGAAGATATAAAAAATGTTGAAATCCGCCCAAAGCCACATCTATCTCCCATATAACACAAAATTCTAAAACGCTATATTTTTCGTTTTGAAACAACTCTATTAAGAATCTTAAATGAATAAGTAGATTAAAAAAAATAACCACGCCCACCTCCCATACTTTTTATACAATATTTGCATAGCATTCAGAAGAAGTGTTCGGATACCAAAAAAATTTGGCATATAAGTTGAAATGAACAATATAAGATTAGATACTTATGAAATACTTTGCAAATCCACCTACAGCAACGTCTACCTTACTTTCTCTTTAGCACAATAATTAAAAACGCAATAATTTTTTTAGTATAAAAGTTTTATTAAAACAACTCACTCAAGAATCTGAAATATAAGTTTACATATAAAAAAAGTGTCACGCCCACAAACTACTTAGATTACCAATATTTCAATATAGCTTTATCAGAATGAATGCAAACATTAAATGGCTTAAAACCTCGATTTAAAATTATTAACACTTTCATTATTAAATAAAATAATTTATTGGATTTGTTATCGATAAAAGTTCTTTTATGAAATGCGGGATGAAAACATGTGGCGTTAATGTGGGGAAACAAGGAGGAAGTAGGACCCCCTTTAGGCACAGCTCACTTAGCAACTGTAATACAATTTAATTATTATTTATTAATAAGTAAATTACAGTAGTTAATTAGTCCAAGTCAATTTTTTTCAATTTCATAACAATGCAATATACTGCATAATAAAAGGACGATTTTTACACATTACTTCTCAAGAAATTATCCCTCTTTAAAACAAATTTCACTACGCTCAATTTGAATTAATGTTAATATCTGTTTACATAGTAGCAAAACATGGAAAGCAAAAAGAATGATGACAAAACACAATACAATAGCGATCTTTATCTACTTTTAGGGGCACTTTTTGCCTTTAGTTGTTGCTGAAAAAGTTGTTTAAAACATTGCATACTAACAGGCTTACACTTTAAAATTCACATTTTCAGAGGAAATTATATAAAATTTTGGAAAAAGAGGTTTAATTATCGGGGTTGCAGATTCGAGCAATTACGTTTTGAAGAACTTGAAAGTGGACAGTTCCACTATGATTTTATTAACCCAGATCGATAAAAAGTGATAACAAAGAAAACTTTTGAATATTTATTTGTTTCCAATTTTTTATGTGTTCATTGATTCTTAATAAAAAATAAACTGCATATATTTTCTTAGATTAGCGAAAACAGATATAAAATGTAATATATATAATTTCAAAATTTTTTTTTTAAACACGATGTTAAACTTCAGGTATTCATTAATAAAATCGTCAAATCTTATGCTTTTTTACTATGTAGATACTATAAAAAATATTATACAAGCTTCGTGCATTTTCGTTCACTTTTCCAAAAAAATGCTTATAGATTTTACTTTTCTGGCTATCTGACATTAATGTAGCTTACTTATATTAAGGAAACATGATATTTGTAAAAACCATTTATTGCCTCAAAAACAAAAACCACTGTGCGACGTGCAAAAAATGCCACTCAAGGTCCTAAAAAATATTTGTATGTCATAAAATATTTACACATCAGTGACGCATAAGTGTGTTCATGCGTTTGTGTTGTATGCTCATAAATTGCCGCTTTATCGTTATCGTTATTACAGAAATAAAATTCACAACAATGACAACTTGTTCAATTTTATTTTTATATTATTTTAAGCGTAAGTCGTAAGAATTTGTTTTTCCGCATATTTGTATGTTAATATATTAATCGAAGATAAACGTTTTTTTAAATATTTTTATGATGTTTTGATGAAGTAACATTTTGGGGCTGTTTTAAATTCAAATAAAACAAATTTCTTTTACAGCAACATGAATGTCAGTGGATAGCTTGATGTTAGAAGATAAAAAGAGGAGAAAATGATTGTTTGTTCAACAATGCATAACAGATAAGTTAAAATTTGTATGAAATGAGACTTGGAATATATTGGTTTTCGATTTCAGCGAATTGAGCTTCAATGTTATCAAACTACGGTCTTCGAGCTTATGAAATTTTTGACAGGTTCTGTCGTACTTTTTTGCATGTGCTAAAAGCAAACATTTTGTTTGCTAAAAGCAAACAATGTTGTCCAAAATAACTTTTTTAATGTTTAATCAAATTTTACATTAAATCGCCAACCTTTTATTTGCAATAATTTGTTTAGAAACTTAGCCACAAGCAATGCGACCTATAAGCTGCTTTGCAAAATGAATGCATATATTAAGCATAGATTGTGTGTTAAACACAAATAACAATAAAATAAATTTAATTTACAACAATGATCAGTGCACACAAATTAAGTTTATTGACATTATTTTGTTATTTAGGCTTAAAGCGCAATGAAAATCGTATCAATTGAATGCAAAAGTATACATTTGGATGTTTGTACAGCATATAATTGCATATTATTGTAATTTAGCTTAATTTAAATTGTGTCAATTTAAAAAGTAATTTTTTTTCTGTCGGTTAAATAAATTTTAATTAATTTGTTGAGCACTTATATATGCATGCTACTTCAATCTAATTGATAAAGTGAAATAAAGTGTGAGTGTGCATACATATGGTTGTTGATATTAATTTTATTGCCTTTTTTCTAGAATGGTGTTTTTATTCAGCCCGCTTAAGGGTTTTAAACTGAGCAATGTTTGATTGGCATACAGCTCCGTGCAACTAATTAGGGACACTATATTAACATAAAAACTTAAGGAAATTATGTTATTTTGTTTACGAAAAACGGGGAGTTTTGGTTTAATTTAAATTGAATAGGTTATTTACCTTCATGTTGAAGCCTGTTTTTTAATTATTTAACAGTATTTTTGTAAGTCTGGAAAAAAATCATAAAAACATAACCAAATAAGTATATACAGTGTTGCGTAAAACAATAGCAACAAAATAAGTGCGCTGCAACAAAATCGTGTATCTTTTTTAATATTGCGGACACACAAAAATGAATATAGGAATCAAAGCATATATTCATACATCATATATAAAACAAATCAAATTCAAATTTGGTTTTGTTTTTTTTTTATTAAATTTTAAATTAATGTGGCTACATTCAATTTGTCTGAGAGCAAAACAAAAGCAACAAAACTTGAAAAATGTAAAAAGAGAACAGAAGTTCCAAGAATTACCGGTAAAAGTTCTGTTATTGTAAATCACGTGTTGTTTGTAAGTCATAAACATTTAAGTTTAGTTTTGTTTTTTCGCTAGTTGTGACATTGACTGTTCCATTTATAATGGCACGTTTTAAATACTGTGAAGGTCTTAAATTGCAAATTATTCCGAATATAAAAACGGAAATTCACAAATATCTAACGTAAAACAGTTAAATATTAATCAGTCAATACTTTGCAGATTAATAAAAAAATATACCATCACAAAACACGTAACAACGGCACATTAAAGAGGGCGGCCGCGAAAGACATCACTGCGTGATGACAGGAACATTTGTGGCGTGTTCAAACGAAATGCATTTGCCACATCCAAAGAGGTTGTTCGGACACTTGATTTATATATCCATCACAGCAATGTTTGATGACGAGCCGTTGAGAACGATTAAAGAAGTAACAAACCGGCAGAGAAACCTTTGCTTACAGCTAAGCATAAAAAACAAGGTGAGGTGTTACAATTTAAACAATTCTGTCTGAAATTGTGACAACAAGCTGCAATTTAATGTTTTTTAGACTCAGTCTTGAAAAAGAGCACCTAAATTGGACCGTTCAAAAATCGAAAACCGTTTTTTTAGCGATGAATCAAAGTTCAATTTGATTAATTCAGATGGGATGTGCACGGTACGGCACCACCCAGGTACACGACTTGAAGCCCGAAACTAAAAAATTAATTTTAAGCACGAAGGCGGTGGTATTATGGTCTGCACCTGTTTTTCCTATAATGAAGTTGAACCATTTAAAAAAATCGATGGAATTATGGATCGATTTGATTACAATGACATTTTAGAAAGCAAGATGTGACCACATTCAGAGTAGAATATGTCGCTTCAGTGAACGTTGCAGCCCGACAACGACCTGAAGCGCACTTCAAAGCTCATCAATGACTACATTAGAGGCAATGGGATTCAAGTCCATGATTGGTCGGCACAGTCACAATGACTTGAATCCCATTGAAAATCTTTTTGGGATTTTGAAGGTAAAAGTTTCTGGTCAAAGGTTTTCCAATAAGACTGCACTGTATGCAGCCCTGAAAGTTAATTGGGAACATATACCTTATACCAACATATCTAATTTATTAGAGTCGATGTCGCTCAGATGTGCAGTGGTTGTAAAGTATATTGAATCTTACACCAAATATTAATTATGTTGCATTTGTTTTGCTCTCAGACAAACTGAATGAAATCACGTTAATTTTAAATTTTATAAAGAAAACAAAACCAAATTTGAATATGATTTGCTTTTAAAATGATGTATGAACATATGCTTTGGTTCCTATAAACATTTTTGTGTGTACTTAATATTTAAAAAGATACACGATTTTGTAGCAGCATACTGATTTTGTTGCTATTGTTTTGCGCAACACTGTATAACCATTTAATTAAGGACACTTGAGTTTTAATATTTTATATAGTATATTATTAATATTTTGCCACTATTTTGTAGCAAAACCATTGTTGTCAATTTTCACATATATTGCTAGGAAGCGCTGCCAACATTTTTTTCTTTCATCGTACAGCTTATCAAAGTTGCCTATTTTGAGCAAGCTCACTTTAACACAGAATGATAGAAACTTAAAATGTAATCTAAAATATAAATGAAATTTTGTAAGCAAACAAAATGAGTAATATAAGACTAAAAAGTAAAAAATAAATATTTAAGTAAAAAAAATTTTTTAATATAACACGTTTTAAAAACGAACTAAAAAGTATAAAATAATTTCTCCTAGAGTGAAGCTTTTAGTTCAACTAAAAACGTGGGGCGCATACTATAGAAAATGTTAACCCTGCATCACTAACCTTAGGGTGGAATAAACCCAGTCACTGTTTCTATGAAAGATTTCTAATGCAATACATTCCAAGTATAACTTACTGGACTAAACACAATAGATGCCTACATACTTGAATCTATTATCCATCCAAGGACTTCTATGTTGCAAGTAAAGGACCTGGGTTAAGAAATCAATTGCTTACTTACATACTACAATTGTTTATAACCTTCTTACTATTCTATATTAGTTAATAGAGTTGTTATATTCCTTAATGTAATAATTAAAGAATATTAACCCTGCATCACTAACCTTAGGGTAGAAACCACCCAGTCACTGTTTTTATGCAAAATTTCAAATGCAATACATTCCATGTATAACTTACTGGACTGAACACAATAGATGTCTGCAAACTTGAATCTATCATTTATTCAAAGATTTCTATCCTGACACTCAAGGGACTTGGGTTAAGAAATCATTCGTTCACTAACGTATTACAATTGTTAATAACACTTCTTACTATTCTCTACAGCATGCGTCCCACGTTTTTAGTTGAACTAAAAGCCCCACTCTAGAAGAAATTATTTTTTTACTTAAATATTTTTTACAAAATAGTCAAGTCTCAAAAATTTTTTATGTTAAAAAGGACCAATATCTCTTTTCAATCAAAAGTTATGGCTTAAAATTTATTTTCATACCATTGACCATTTATATTAATTAAACTCATTTTTGTATTAAAATTCTCTATTTTTCTCTATTAATATTCTATTTGCATAAAATGGCAAATAAAAAAGTTGCAAGTGAAATAACAAAAGAATTTTTTTTTGTCAATTTTTTATGTGTATTAATTTGTGGTTTGTTTTTTAATTTATATTTTAGAAAAATTTTCCTGATGATTAAAATATTAATTTTTAATATTTTAAAGTTGTTGTAAAAAACAAAATTTCATTCTTTTGTTTTTAAATTATAAAAGTTTGTCAAATTAGGTATTTGCTCTAATAACAACACAGTTTTTTCTTGCATTTGTGGTTGCCACACTATTTGTTCGTAATCAGAAAAAAACAACTTTTGTTTGCGACTATTTGTTTGCACAGTTTTGGAGTAATAAAAAATGCCAATAAACAAACTGAACTGATTGGTTTTTATTATATGCATTACAAAACAGTAGAATCTGCATTGTATTAAAGCATAGTTTTAGGCTTTTAAAATTAAAAACAATTGCAAAATAAATTAAAAAGGAGTTAATATACAATATATTTTTTTTGTCTACATATAAACCTATAGATATAAACCTATAGGCATATTGTCTACATATTGCTTCTCATGTCCTACTTGTCGTTGGTTTGCGTTTTCAATATCTACCCAGCCAGCATTTGGAAAAGAAATTTTTCGCCTTTTGTCTAGATAAGGCCAAAATAATACTTCTGAAAGATATTAAGGCGAGTTTCCTTTTGCTTTCCTTACTTCTTGGTGATAAATTTTGTTTTCAGAAACAAAACACTACAGTTTCGTATTTTTTTTCCAGGGGAATAAAAAGCGATATCATTCAGTCGTTTTCAAAAACTAACTGTTTATTTTATAACTTTAAGCAATGCTCATTAGAAATAATCGTTTTCTATTCCTCAGTTAGAATCATTTTCTGCTCTTCTAGAAGATCTCGCCACGATGGACTTTTTTCTTCCACGAGAGAGCAGAAAGCGATAAGATAGCGAAAAATTATTCTTGAAGAAGAATCTCATTATGCTCTTCCGCGATACTAAATGCTGGTTGGGTACATATATAAAAAGCAAAATACTGTATGTGTGTGTGATGCCTATGGACTTAAAAACTACTGAACCGATTGAGAATTTTAGCAGCCGATTTGCTTCAGGTAGGAGATGGTTTAAGAAAAAAAAATTGCCACACCCCCTTTTACAGCCCAAAAATCAGTGAAAATACTATATTTCAGACGGTTTTATAAGACTAAAATTTTATAAACTAGTTTGTATGGTCACTGTCGGAAACTGTACTAAAAATGGGCTTCCACACCCCCTTTTACTGCCCCCAAATCATTGCAAATGCTACATTTCAGATGGTATGGTCATATAACACTTAAATTTGGTAATTTAGTTTGTATGGTTACATTCGGAAATTATAGTTGAAATGGGCGTAGTCACTCTTAAGCCACGCCCACTTTTTGAGAAATTATTAAAATGTACTGCTGTGCCGATTGAGCTAAAATTGTGGCTTAGTTTGTATGGTTACTATCAGAAACTGTTCTAAAAATTTGTCCATTCCCCCTTTTATCGCCTTAAAACCAAAGAAAATGCCTTATATCAGACGGTTTGGATCGTATAAGACTAACATTGTGTAATTTACTGCATTATTCTGTATCACGAACATGCACACCAACGATAAGAAAGACACGAGAAGCAATACAATTTTGTATGGAAGAAAATATTGCTTAACGTGTCTTTCTCATCGTTGGTGTGCATGTTCGTGATACAGAATAATGCAGTTAGTTCATATGGTTACTTTAAGAAACTATACTAAAAATGGAGAATATATTTGTCACTTTCGTATAAGGCAGTAAAAAGGTCTGTGACAGAACAACGTAAAGTTGTAAATTTCTAAAAAATAAAGTAATAAATTTCTACATATATAAAAACACAAAGGCAAGCAAGAACTTCTTATTATATATTTTGAGGCTGATGAAGTAAGCATAAAGCAAAAAACTGAAGCATAAAGCAATGTGTGGAACGAAGTTTGTGAAGTAAGTCTTTTTTATTTTATACTCCCCCCTACACTTTACTTGACATTGCATATTTTCAGGCAGCTTAAGTTTTTTCACATATATAAATATATATATAGCTGCTATCCAAACCAACACAAAGCAATCATAGTTAAACCATATTTCCAACTATGATGAAAAACCACGTGTCACAAACACGACGCTTACAAACAATATTTATTGCGGCAATGCTTTCCAAGAGGTTTTTGATCCCAACCAAACACCTAAAAGTAGGCAAAAAGAAGCGTTTGTTTACTGGCTGCGCCATAAACATTAGTTTTCACTGCTTTTCATATCCTTTTTGTCAGAACTTTTTATGGATAAAAGGAAAATTATAACGCCTCTGCGAATGTGCATCATTTATATTAAAGTGTGTGAGTGTGTGTGTGTGTATGTGTGGTGTTTGCTGGTATGTTTGCATCATTTGCGCCATGTTGGCAAGCAAATGGTTTCCTTTTGAGTGAGTTAAGAACATGCAGAGCAGAGGAAATCTAAAAGATGACGAAAGTTTGTTGCCATCTTTCAATGCAAACTGTAAGAAGGAATGGAAGATGAATAGAAAGCAGCATCATTAATTTGTTTACTTTGAGGTGAAGATGTACAAGTTCTTGCATGCTTTCAGACATTATTGCAAATATGATGATTATACAAAATAGCAAACATTGTCGCTTACAAAAACGAAAGATGACGCGGAAGTGGGTACATTTAATAAGTGATGAAAATATGTTAGAAAACAAATTCAAAGCTAAGTTTTAAGCATGAAAACAGATTTGATACGTGTTCAAAATGATAAGAAAGAAAATAAAGTTGACTAGCTGCCTCATTTTGTATCACGAACATGAGAAGCAAATGAATTTCTTACAGAAAAAAGTATTGCTTATCATATCTTGCTTGTCGTTTTGGTTTGCATTTTCGTGATACAAAATGAGGCGGTAAATGAAGTGTGTGTACTTTTTTTGTACCTAAAAGTATGCAATAATTATTAGTAAAATTAAATCAAATCTTTATTTACTGCATTATTCTGTATCACGAACAAGCACACCAACGATGAGAAAGGCACGAGAAACAGTACATTTCTCCATACAAAATTGTATTGCTTCTCGTGTCTTTCTCATCGTTGGTGTGCTTGTTCGTGATACAGAATAATGCAGTTAATCTAATTAAAGCTTCTGCCAAAGATAAAGAGTTGAAAACGTAAAGTTCTGAAAGCTTTAAGAGCATTTGAACTTAATAATGAAAGCCAGATACAAATTTAGAAATTTTTATGCAAATTTTGCAACATTATTTAAGGCACAGAATGTATTGAAAATAAAATTTGCAGTTTGCCAACCAAAAACATTCAGCCAAAATATTAACAACAATGACTGGAACATCGCCGTAGCCGCATTACAAGAAACACTTGGATTATCTTTTCTATCTTGCTATCTTTGCGAGTTCATGATTCGTGCAAGATTCGTGTAAATGCATTTTGAAATTTGGCGTGCACTCAACAGAACAGAGCGCAACACAACGCTGCCATATTGCTACGTTCTTGCTGCCAAAATGCTGTCATATATAAAGGTGTGAATAACCGCTGCAGGATGTGGTGCAAGCTTGAAGAATATTTCCTTTTTTTTTTACAGTCTTGTAGTGATGATAAAACAAAATCCAGTCGTACGTAGTTGTTGTCGTTGCTACAATTTTAAAAAAATTTAAAACTTATGATGTATGTATCTAGAGCAACAACACAAAAAAACTTAAATGCCGTGGCATACCAAAATGATTTATTTACAAACCCAAATGAGAAAATATTGCAGACATTTTGCAATTTTTGGAATTTGTAATGTTTACGTTCGTAATAAGGAGTGGCAAGAGAAAGGCGGCCTGAATGGCGAGTAGTAATTGAAAACATCTGGTTGGCTTTTTAGGATAAGGAAGTGAGTGAAGAATCATCTTAATATGCAGATAAAGTCAAAAACACTTAATTATGTTTTGCATATTTTAAGAGTGATTAAAATTTTTATTCTTTAATAAGAGTTTTAGAGAAAGTTTAACTAGATTGCTTGCTTTATTTCATTTTTCTATTTACAATTCACTGTTTACAAATTAAGTTTGAAACAGCGCTCTCAATTTCGAGCCGAATCGAAAACAAAAAAGGCTAATGGGCCATTTTTGGCAAAATTTTATACTACCCTATGTTCGAGAAGGAATCGTTACAAAAGAATCCTTCTTGCATCACTTTGATATGATAGAGCATAGCAACGCGTAAGTAACAGATCAACTGAAAGACCCCGAAATATTTCTATCTGTGTCTGAAAGTTCATATGATGATAACTTTTATCTCTTTAGGGATTTTTAGAATTATCACATTTAGGGGTCGCTGATTTTAAATCTAAAGTCAAAATTTTAAATTTCAATATGGTTAATAGGGCTGCTACCTAAATTTTTCTTATTTTTGCGAATTCTTGTAATTTCGAAATTCTGATAACGGATTCGGAATCAGCTACCCATTTTAACCTAGTGTTCGCGCTAGCATCGAATTCATAAAAATACAAAAAATTAAGGTGGCAACCCTATCCACCATTTTGAATTTTAAAATTCTGACATCAGAGTCGAAATCACTGACTCCCTAACACTGTTAAATAATGTTTAAAATTCTTAAAAATACATATTATTAGGTGGTAACCCTATTATTTCAAAACTTTATAATTTCAAATTCTGACCATGGATTCGTATTCAGCGACCCATTTTTGATGTACCATTTTTTTTGACAGCCCCGAATTCATAAAAATACATAAAATTAGGATGGCAACCCTATTAACCATTTTTAATTTTAAAATTCTGACTTCAGATTCGAAATCAGCGACCCCTATTACTGTTAAATTATGTTTAAAATTTTGAAAAATACATAATGGTATGTGGCAGCCCTATTACATAAAAAATTACATAATTTTGAAATTCTGACAACGGATGCAGATTCAGCGACCCATTTTTACCTAGTGTTCGCTCCAGCACCGAATTCGTTCTCTGATACAAACCATATATCAGTAAATGTCGTCGTTGCATTGACTGCAGTGAGCTCTCTCATGGTAAAATTAGACAAGGTAGTGTTAAAACGGAGAGCCGGTGACCAAAACTGTCAAAACAAAGTTGATATTTCATACAAAATCTGCAACCAATGAGAATGCAATCTAAAAATGAGCTCTTATGTTACGGCCTGTTCCAACTTAACTGCAACTTTAACAAGAATAATAATTTGCTTGATCTGATAATTTTTGATGAAAGTCATATCGCTTCTATGTCTAGATCGGATCTTCTGGTTGTTTTCGAAGATTCCCATCATCCAATCTTAGAAATGATTAAACATTTTTCAAAACTAAATGTTCAGTACAATGTTTTTCAACCGTTCATTAAGTTTTACTATAAAAAACTAATAACGTGAATTTGAACTATAAAAAACAAATAACGTGAATTTGAGGAATAACTTGTCCAATATTCATTGGAATTCTATTCTAAATATTAATTCAAAAAGTTTATCATCTCACTCAGAGTCTGGATGCTGCGGTATATACGTTTAATGGAGCGCTTAAGGTATCATAACAGTTTCGGATAGGGAAAAAATAAGCAATTTTCTAAAGGTAATAACTTGGCAGGCGCAGATATAAGGGCGGTAAGGGGGGTAATTACCCCTAAGAGCTTTTAAATACTTTACTTTTTAATACTTTATTTGAAGTAAATAATTGTGCCCACAGCTTAAGGGTTCTTTTATGTATACATTACATTGCATTATCCTACTGTGTGTTAACACATGTCAAAATTTTCATGTGTGATAGAATGTGAGATGGTGTAAACAACGGAAAGTAATGTGTGTTCGAGTCTGTCTTGTTTTTTTTTGGCATGTCGTACCACATTTTATTTTTTGGTTTGTTTCTAATTTCATCACACATTCTATTCCACCAGAGATGCATTTTACCATAAACTTACTTGAAATTTATTATTTAAGTGAGAAAATTTTAATGTATTTTCAAATGAAATAACAGAATTCAGCAGTTTTATAGGTTATTGAACTCAATTGAGGCTTTAAATACATTAAAAACCGATTCATTACTCAAATTTTCACGTTTTAATATAGTGTAAAGTATGAAAATGGGGTGCGACTCTGTGAGATAGTCTAAAAGTGAAAAATTAATTTCTTCATACAAGAATTAAAAATGACAGCATGATGAAATTCAATTATACTTTCCATTTCACATGTCGTAACACACAGTAGGACAATGTAAAGCGAGCTTAGGCAATTCTGAAGGCGTTTTTGAAAGAATACTACAAAAAATTGTCAGAGATATTGATATAAAGTTTTTTTATTGATTTCAACAATTATTAAAGTACTTAAAAAAATTTGTTTTTTTTTTTGTTTTGCGACGTCATTTGCGTGTACGTGGCAATTTTATGAAGCGATGCGAGAAAAGTAGGACCATTTTGCTTGCAGAATAACATGATATGTAATCATCTGAAGAAAACAAAATATGTATACTTGTAAAGTAAAAACTTACGCTGAGGTAGAGACTTCGAGATTTTTTGAAAATTTTTATTCGTAAGAAAATAACGCGTCTTTAAAGTTGATTGTTTAAAAAATGGCTATAAATTTGAGTACATAACGAGCTGTAACTTTATTTTCAGGCTCATTTTTAAAAAAAGGACGATATAACTACCTCGACGTAAGTGTTTGCTTCACATATAATCATATTTTGTTTTGTTTCAGATGATTACAGATCATCTTATTGTACAAGCATAATGGTCCTACTCTTCTCGCATCGCTTCATAAAAACATCACCTACACGCAAATGACGTCAACTTCAAATTTGGCAGTGTAAATGGGCGAGCGAAACTAAGGTTAATGATATCAACACCGTTTTTACTCTTTGTGATAATGACATTTTTCCACTAATTTCTAAAACGTTTGCTATCTTTGCCACGCTTCTTATCAGTGTAGCATCAGCTGAGCGAAGTTTTTCTACACTGCGACGATTAAAATGGTTACGTTCAACTATGCAACAAGAAAGACTGAATGGACTTGCATTATTGCATATACATAGAGACATTAAAATAAATATTAACGAAGTTATTGATGAATTTGCCGCAAAAAAGAAGCTCTGCGATGATTTTGTCACATAATTTTTTTCTCTATCTAATGATTATCTAATAATCAGTATACATTTTGTATTGTTCATTTATTATTCAAACTGTACCATATCATAGTCGTAACGTCAGAACAACATGTTTCAAATTCCTTTAATTTTGTTTTATTGTAAAGTACTATATTTTTTCATTGTACATACTTGAAAATATACTTGTGTAATGTTTTTATAATGGAATAAATGTGAAAAATTTGAAAAAATTAATCTTTATTCCAAAACTAGTTAAATATAGAGTTTTTATTTACTTTTCGCTAAGATATTATTCCAGAAAAAGGGAGAAATAAATAAATACGGAAATGTGCGTGTATGTGTCTGGGAAAAATACTTCTTAAACAATTCGATAATTTCAATTCAAAAAAGGAAATTTTGTGTATTTGAAAAAGAAAAAATTTTCTCAAATCGAGAAAGTGTGTATTTGATAATTCACCCCCCAAGATTTTTTCCAGATCCGCCGCTGTAACTTGGGCACTTTTTATATATAAACATACATTTTGTACGTCCTTGAAAATAAAAAAAAAATAATTTGTATTACTCATAACATTTGCAAAAATGAAGAAAAAAAAATTGGAAAATATTTTAAAAAAATCCACCTTATCTTTGGACCTTTTACCGTTGCTTATTATTTTTTTTAATATTTTTTAGATTTTTTTTTTAGAGAATATGTTAGTAAAGAAAATAAAACAAGAGTTTTCAAAATCGGCCCAGGCAATCCTGAGATTAACTGTCCACCAGTTGAAAAAATATTGTTTCGAGAAAAACGCGTTTGAAGTTTTTTTATTATTATGAAAATTATATTTTTTTTTTCAATCTACAAGGATGAACAAATTAAAAAAAAAAATGTGTGTTAATATCTAATAAAGGGCCCAAGTTATTAACTTTTGAAAATTGCTTACTTTTTCCCTATCCGAAACTGTAATGATACCTTAATAGAACACTCTATGATTGCTTTCTGAAATCTGTTCCGTAAAGGAAACCCTTTTTTACATCTCTTCCTATATGTGATATCAATAAATTACGAAAAATTAAGAATTTGAAATCTAAATACAATAAAAAATAAATAAAAAACACAGAACATATGTGATTTTGGATTCTGTACCTCAATTAAATAAATTTACCAATAGTTATTAAAACAATTCTTTAATATATACTTAACATTAGTAAGTATATCCGGGGACCGTACCGGTTATGGTTTTTATCAAAAAAGTCAGATATTAACAGTTATCATTTAACTTTTATTTTTCCGAGAAAAATACTAGTTATTTAATGCCTTTTATTTTTTCGCGCAAAAATAACTGTTACTTTTGACTTTTATGTTTTTGGTCAAAAATAACAGGAATTTGGGGCTTTTTTTTCGGTCAAAAATATCAGGCAATTTGAATTTTTTTTAAAGGCCACTTGAACGGCTAAAAAAAGTTTTATGAATTTTTTATCGTACTATCAGCGCGCACATTTTGAGCTTTAAAACTTTTTAGTTTTTCAAGCTTTTTATTCTACCTTAAAAAAAATACAAATTGCCTGATATTTTTGACCGAAAAAATAAAAGGCACAAAAAACTGTTATTTTTTACCTAAAAAATAGAAGTCCAAAGTAACAGTTATTTTTGCCCGAAAAAATAAAAGACAAAAAATAACAGTTAATTCTCATTTTTATATTAACAGCCAAAATTTAAAAGGCGTTTAATATTCGCGAAGCTGCTGCCATTACTGCTGCTGCCATGGTATATTTAAAAAAGTCTCCGGCAACTTTTTCGTTACACATTTTGTATCTGAAAATTGCAAAATAACAGTTATTTTCGGTCCCTGAGTATATCGTAACGAAAGATTGATTCCTATACTTTTTTTAAGAAATTTCGGACAGAAATGAGTCCGAAAATGATAATAGTATTCGTAATCTTTTCGATGACTTTTTCAAGACGACTTGCTGCTTTATTCTATTCTGTATGACGAAAATGCACACCAATGACATGCAAGACACGAAAATAAAGAGAATTTCGTATAGAAAAAAGTATTGCTTGTCGTTGGTGTGCTGCTTCGTAAAACAGAATAATGAAACTATTCATCATAATCCTATATTTATTTTCCAAAAGTTAAAACAAACACAGTCTTATCCTACATAAAAAACATTTGAAACGTAGTTTAAAAGTGGTCCCGATAACAAACCTTCATGTATATTAATTTACGGCTGTAAAGAACTAGGAACTCCAATCTCTTTCCTATGTACAGCTGTGGTCAAAAAAATAGTAGTAGTCTAATATTCAGACATGTTTGTATAAATAATACTTGTCTACAAATGTTGTATCTGGTACATCCATTATTGTTCCTATATGTCCTTTTAACGCTTCTTCAAAATCTGTACTCAGTTTCCTCCTATATTGTAAAATTTTTCAGATACTGGGTGTTTTACGTTTATGGAACGTGTTTAGTATTACTGATCTAGAATCTAAACTACTTACCATAAAATAAAAAATAATATTTCGTATGTTAGAAAAAATACCAACTTTTCAATCAATATATCAGCCACTATCATGTCATGTGCGGTAGCGGAGCAAAAATTTTGAGATTATCCAACGAAATATAAACAAACATTGCATCTTTTGTTTTAGCGGAGCTGTAATCGTCCAAATTTAAAATATCTTTTTTCATGTGAAAATACACTTAATCAACAGTTTTTTCTAAATTCTAACGTTGGAAAATAACAGCTCCGCTAAAACAAAAGGTACAAAATTTGTTGATATTTCGTTGGATAACCTCAAAATTTTTGCTCCGCTAACGCACATGACACGATAGTGGTTGATATACTGATTGAAAAGTTGATATTTTTTCTAAATTACAAAATATAATTTTTTATTTTATGGTGATTAGTTTAGATTCCAGATCAATAATACTAAACACGTGCCAAAAACGTAAAACACCCTGTATCTTGAAAATTTTACAATACAGGAGGAAACTGACTACAGATTTGGAACCAGTGTTGAAAATACATATAGGAATTATAATAGGCTTACCGCATTCGAAATTTGTAGACTAGTATTATTTATACAAACATGTCTGAATATAAGAGCACTGCTATTATTTTGGCCGCAACTGTACTTCTTAATTAAAATGTTGTAAGTCGCGTTTCGTTTCGCTTTTCGTTGTGCTTCTAGAACAGAGAGTACATAGTTTCGTTAAATTTGTTTGTTCTCTATTCTTTCTTGTACGTCATAAACAGCATACTCCCATTTTCGCTTACTGTGTAAGGTAGATGTAATAAGTGTTTAAGCACCAGCTTGTAAAAATTAGTCGGTGATGTCATTGTAATGCAGAACTGTAATCGGAAACAAAATGTGGTTTGTGCTCAGTTCTTGTTTGTGCTCACATTATTTTCTTTTCATTGTTCAAACAACAGTTTCACTTTATTCGTCTATTTAGCTACATCGTGTTTTCTAACAGGAAGTTTTGCAGTGAAGTGTGTGTGTGAAAACTATTAATCTTTATGTTTAAACCAGAACAAAGCTTTATTCTAAAATAATAGCAAAGTATTATTAAACATTAACTTTGAAGTGCTAGATAAAAGGTAATAAATTCGTTCATTAAATTGTAAAAATTATTGTGGAAATAATTTGCAGTGTCATTTGCTTCTTTTCGGTGTGTTTTTGGCGTAGAGAGGATTTTTGTTCAATTTACTTGTGTTCTCTCCAATTTTGGGCGTCATTATTTTGTTCTCTGCTATCTTGTGCATACCTACTCCCATTGTCGCTTACTGTGTAAGGTAAATGTCATCAGTATTTTAGCGGTCATGATCAAACATATGTAATATAGAATTGTAAATAGAATTCGGAGGCCCCGCTGCTACATTGTATTTAAGGTACTATTACAGTGTGTAGCTAAAAAAACACCTTTTTTACTAATTTTTTTTTACCTAGTATTATTAATTTTAATGATTCAAATTTTTAACCTAATCAAGAATTATTCATGAGGACATAAAAAATATTTTGTTTTGGTGTTTATAGTTGTTAATTTTCTACAAGGCGTTGAAGTTAGCGTTTTTAAAAATAGTTGCAATTGGCTTCTCGTCTGCAGCATTAACAAAGTGTCTGAAAGTAAAAAATTAAAGTGCATTCTTGAATTAAGGGTTGTAATTGAGCACTCAACCTACGCAAATAAAAAAAATAAAAAATAAAAAATGGCATGCGTTGAAAAAAAAATTGTACAAAAAACCCGTTTTTTTTGACGAAACTTTCAGCCATGCAAAAAAAAAATATAAAATTTTGTTGGCTGTTTATAGGTCCAGTGCTCAACAGAGTCTATAAGGATCGCAGTGAATCAAGATTTATCAAGCAGAACTTCAGATATCTTAGAAGCCGATTCGAAAAAGCTTCTTTCGAGAAAAACGCGATTGAAGATTCTTGAATATCACGCGACATGCGAATATAATATATGTTGTAACTTTTTTCTATTTGATATTTTTTTCTAAAACTTTGTAAATGCATTCTTAAAATCGGAAAGAACCATATTCTAACGAAAACAAAAAATTGATTTTTAATTTTTACACACTGTAATAGTATCTTAAGAAGTAATTAGTAACGAAATTAAACCATTTACCACCGCGATTTTTTGATATCGCTTCTATCTTGTCGTAAGCAAAATACCTTCTCTCATAGTTGCTTACTTAGCAAGGTAAATGTCATAAGTATTTGGAGTGTTTTTTTAAGAGAATTGTAAACAGGGCCCTAATCACGTTACTTTTAAGATGACTATTGTTTGAAAGATACTGTCCGACGTTATCGTTTTAAGTTTGCTTCATTTAGGTGCATCGCTATTGTTTCGACTATTGTTGAGTTTTCTAAAGTTTGAAAGCCACTGAAAAAAATATGTTCAGTGCCCAAAGTGACATTATCTTATCAATTAATTTGTTTTGGATTTGCTTCCTTCAGAAGTGTAATCATAAAATCTTCTGGAAACACGTTTTTTAAAAAGGAACTATTCTATTCTATTAAAATGAACAAAATCAGTCGACTAATATGCTTACCCCTCATTTCACTGAAATCGAAAGATTCAGAGATGATGACAGGAAAATACAATTCGACAAATATTTTTTATATTGGACCACATTTTAAATAGTTTTGAACTAGTTCCAAAAAGGACCAGTACTGGTCCCTCAACAATACCCTTTTTCAGCTAAGTGATTGACTCTATACAGAGTTGTTGTTGTTGTTGCTGCCTTCTTTAAAAACTTACTTGATCTAAAGCTCACAATTTAATTAATACCCTTTTTCATTGATCGAACTGACGCATTTTACGTATTGATGTCATAGAAAAATACAATATTACCCAAAAACATTCCTTTGTCCCTATATTTGAAAATTTTCAAACTGCTTCTTTTTGCTTAAGTGTTAAAGTAAATCCTAAAGTGGTTTCAAAGAATTCAAACGTTAGAGGTATTTATTTCTTATCTTTTGCATGTATTACGAAAAGTTGTGCATCACGTAAAAGATGATGCATTTATTTTATTTTATGTAGTTATTTTTTTAGATAAAACTTACCTTTATTGAATTCCTTCAATTGATTTTCCTCAAAAAGTTTGAAAATTATAACAATTGCCACAGCACGTGTTTAGATTTAATTTATTTTTGTGAGTAAAAATTTTGACAAAAAAACAAAATAAAATCAAAATGAACTGTACTACGCTGAAAGTTTTTTGTACTATTTCATAGCAAGTAAAAATTGCGCTAGAAACGATCTAGTTGGTTTTTCTAATTGACTCCAAAAAAACTGCTGGGATCTAACAACAATTAGTTTGTGTGAAAATGAACCAAATCGGCCGACTAATACTCCCACCTCTCATATAACCTAAGTTGGTAAGGTGGCATATTTCCCCAAAATAGCACCCCAGATCAAGATGCTTAGATAAAGAGTTTTTTGACAGTTCTATATTTTTAAAATATATAATTTAAGTGTTTTTACTTTAGTAATAAACGTCAACAATTTGTATATTATGACTGTTATACTTTTGACAAGAACTCGAAAATTTACTGAAAAGATAAAATGTTTTTCATATTTTCATACACAAAATATGAGGTACTGTTTTGTTTTTTTTGTTTAAATCACTTTCGAAGTTAGAGAAATTTTTTCCTTTTTGTTTAAAAAAAAAGAGTTCTACCGGGACCATGATAAATGAAAGACATACAAAAAAATGTAAACGGCTTACACTAGTTCTATATTTTTTGTATGTGTATAATCTATACTATTATATACAAATGAAACTTTTAAAAAGTTAGTATGTTTGTGGCTGCCGGTAAACTCAAGAATCTATGAACGGATTTATGTGAAATTTACACTATTCGAATCGGAATTGATCTCAGATGGTTCATGTATGCTCAAAATGTTTATATAAATAATAGCGAACAAGTATTGACTGAGAAACAGGCTTAAATCTCAATTTTTGGTAAAATTCGGCACATTTTCCCATTTTCTGCCTCAACAGTGATATATATCTGAAAATGATATACGAACATATGAAAGATCTTCCCAATCCCAATAAAAAAGTGTTAGGTGACATGCATCTACGGTTGACTCGTTGATGATTTATTTCTTAAAATGAATGAAGATCTAAAAAAATTTCAGTGTGGGCCAGAACCAATATGCTGAAATTAAACCCCCTTAAATCATATAGACTACCGATCTCGAAAACGCACCTTCAGAATACTGATTTCCCACCTGTGTTATTGGACGACATTGAGCTGAAAACAGTTAAAAAGGTAACCAATCTTGGATTCATTGTTAATTCCAACCTGTCGTGTGAGGATCACATTAACTCTTGTGTAGGCAAAGTTTATTATGTATTACAAAATCTCCGTATGACTGCTTCGTTCATGCCAACAAATACTAAAAGAAAGTTGGTTTTACAATTGCTGCTTCCAATCATAACATACTCAGAAGTTGTTTATAGCCAGCTAGATTCGAGGTCTTCTCACAAGCTATTAGTTGCATTCAATAACGCTGCCCG
Source organism: Dichetophora obliterata (assembly GCA_963920525.1). NCBI lineage: Eukaryota > Metazoa > Arthropoda > Insecta > Diptera > Sciomyzidae > Dichetophora > Dichetophora obliterata. The sequence continues at coordinate 100,520,936 of OY986437.1, forward strand.
CTATATTTACGATCTGAAAAGATTTGACCATATCTCGCAATATTACAACCAAATTTTGGGCATTGGCTTACTCGAATACCTTAAGGCAAGAAACTGTATTTTCTTACACAAAGTCATCTACTCGCGTTCCCCACGATATCTTTTTGATAAACTTGAGTTCTGCAGGTCAAGTAGAAGTAGGAACATTTTGGTCCCAAGATACAACTACATTGTTTCTAGTAGACTGTTTTTCGTAAGTGCGATCAGATTGTAGAATTCACTTCCGCTTAGCCTCAAAAGTATTCCAAACTATAGGACCTTTAAGCATTTTATTTTAAACTACTTTCCTTAACTACTGATTCTATCCCTCTTGATTTTACTCTTCCTTGATTCTATCTCTAATTTTATTTTCGCTGTCGTTTATTTTAAGGTTGCTCAAAATTATTTCTTTAATTAAATATTAACTACTTTTAACTTTATATAAATTCTGTTTTAAATTTTATCTTTATCTAATTAATGGTTGTTATGTATTCATATCATGTATTCCGTCTTATTTTTAATCTAAAATTCTTATATGATTGTTGCTTTTAATTTTGTATAAATTCTTTAAAATTTTATTATTGTCTTATGAGTGGTTGTTATGATCTCGTTGAATGTATTTTATATTTTTCTCTGGGCTTTTAAAAGAGACTTAACTCTTAATTGCCAACACTATATGTTAAATAAATTGAAATAAATTGAATTGAAAATTGAAATAGGGCTGCCATAAGTCTACAGCACTTGACCGGGAAAACTTTGCACATTTTTTTTTAAATTCCACAGAAACACAAATACGCATTTTAAATATTATAATTTGCCGTTTATTAAAAAAACATAAATCAAAATAGTTCACAGGTACACATAGTGAAAAGAAAAAAAAACATTAATTTAGTCAATGAGGTAAAAAATATTGTTTGGACTTATTCAAAATAAAGGTTTGGCCCGATCATATTTTGTAGACTTGCGTTTTAATATTTTAATAAAATTCTGTGCACGTCATAGAATAATTAAAATTGCATTGCATAATGCTTTCTAAGGTGGTTATGTTGAGATAGTTTCTTTCCTTACTAAATTGCGAGAAGACCAGTGAAAATACTCGCTCCATTTCCCTTGAGCCCTGGAATAGCGAATAAAAATTTATTTTCGCTCTTGGAATTCAGAATTTTGTAGAAAATATAGTTCCATTTTCATTCATTTATACGCATTTGTCAAAAAATTGTTCTGTTTTTACTGATAAACTTTTAATTTTTTCTTCAGTATTTTTAACCGGGACATTTTTTACTGTATACCGGGACACAGGGACACCGATCTCAAAACCGGGATGTACGGCAGCCCTAATCTATGATCAATAGTTTTGTCGTAAAATTGACATTTTAATAAAAAATTAAACCATTTTCTTGCAAGCAGTTCGTCTGTTGATTGACTTCGATGCTGTTACTGCTTGCAGCTTTGGTTTCGTTGTTGTTGCGTGTTTCTTTGTAACTATAACAACAGTTGTTCGTTGTAATGAAAAGAGAACAACGTGGGCAGTTTTTATTTCATTTACTTAACAAACCATGAAATAAAGCAATTATTGAGCAAAATAATAAATACCACATTTTCATTGTAATATTTTCTTTGGCAATTGCAATTTTAAGACTTATTGAGAATTCAAAATTTTTGCAATTCATTAGTGTGGTTAAATGATTTCATATTGTTTGAGAGTAGTTCTTTTAAAATAAAATTTGTTAAAATGCATTTGTTGAATCATAAATTGAGTGTTGCTTTAGCTTTATGATTGCTTGTACAAGTATTTAATAAGCCCAACCTCAGATACTTATACCAAAAAGTTGTAAATAGGATTGCCTATTTTGGCAATCTTTTCGTATTCTCTTTGTGTATTTTCAATACAAAATTTAAATTTTAATGCAAATTTCATATTACAGATTACAATGACTCAAAAACTGCACTATCAAATTTTAAACTGACTGTAACGCTAATATCAACATTAAAATATAATATAATAATATCAATACTCCTTTTAGGCTTATACTCCTCAAGACTTGACGTTCAAGTTTTGCATATTCCCTTTTAAACTTGACGATTCAATTTACACTCGTCAAGAGTTGACGGTAAATTGTTTCTATCACTCCTCCTTTTTCCTTCTCAAGTTTGTACTGATGACGCCAAAATAAAATTTAAAATAGTGGGACAACGAACGAACACAAAACGAATTGCCCAAGAACTGACGGTACGGTCAATTTTTTTCTTTTCCTTTTGTTACGATTCCAGCTCCACCGAACGCAAGACTTGACCGTCAAGTCTTGACGAGTATAAACCGGGACATAGTATTATATATTTTGAGTTTTTTTCCATATACTGGAAAAATTAAAAAGGTTTTTAATTCGAGTTGACGCGTACATTTTCCAGTCGTAACACTTTTTCCAATCGTTGTGAACCGAAGGACTTAAACGCTACGAATTTTTTAGGTTTGAGTTGGATCTGCGTTCATGTTGTGATATTCGTTGCATTCAGCATTAATAATATGCCCGAGTTATGGTCTTGCCTTAACCAATTCAAGTTTATTAAAATCATCGCAAATTCCTACAATACAACTTATATATTGTTAATTTTACCTTCTTTTAAGACCAAGCTAATACAGAATAGGTATCTCCTGTGATTATTCAAAAATCATTTATTCATGGAATATAAAAGCTTAACCAAGCTTCATTTTTGAAATTATAAAAAAACTATTGAAATGCAGATAAGATAAAAGACATGTGAAAAAAAAGGATTATTTTAGTTTTATGTGTACTGGAAAAATGTAGAAAGTTCTTGAATCCGAGTCACCGCGAACATTAGACATTCTGGACATTAAACTTAATTTTCGATCGTTGTAAGCCCAAGGATTTATGCATCACGAGTTACTTAGGTGTGACTTGGATTAACATTTAATTTTTGATATTCGTTGTATTCTTAATTAATAATAGGCTAGAGCTATGGGACTGCCTTAACCAATTCAAGTTAATTAAAATCTACTTCAAAAATTCTCACAATATTATTAATTGTGGGATATCTTAAAATAGATAGTCAGAACCCCAGGACCGGGACGAGTACCAAAAAAGGATCCAATACGAACTTTTACAAGGCAATCTAGCGCAGCTAAGGTTTTTAATTTTGGTTAAACAAGTATTTTAATGCCATATGAGTTCTATGAAAGGTTGTTTAGTTTTTGTGTCATAGCTTTGGCTAAGGTCATGCTAGAAGTTCCAGATTGTGTTTCCAACCATAGTTCTTTATGTGTGGAACACAGCTACATTAACAGCTCAGTTCTGTCTTAAGTCGACTTAGGTTGCAAACAGAGTAAGCGCCGAAGCGGACAGGCAGGCAGACAGGCGCAGGAAAACAATGTGAACAAGTGAGAAAAAAGTTATTTCTATCTCAATTCTTCGCAGGTTACTGCCTGCGCCTGTCTGCCTGCCTGTCTGAATCGGCGTTCACTCTGTCAGCAACCTCAGCGATTATTCCTTATCGACACAAATATATTATTTAATCTAGGGTGGGCTATTTTTTTGACATTTTCTTCGTGTCATGTTTTTTATAGTTTTGGTTGTTGCAGCTTTCATTTCACTATTATTTTAATGAGAATGGAGTCGCAACAATATTCGAAATTTTTCAAAAACAATAAAAGCTGTTATTTTCATTACTCACTGTTACAACAAGAAATAAAAAAAAATTAATTGTTTTCTTATCGAGAGCAAAGCCACAGAGGGTTGCTAGTTTATATATATTTCCTTAATCAGTTATTGTAAAAAATTACTTATATAACTTTTCTCTCCCTTAAGCACAGCAACACATAAAGAAAAAGCTTAAAAGTTATCACTACAAAAATTAAATTTTTGTAAAGGTGTGCAGTTATTTTGATTTAATTTTTCTTACATACAATTATTAAAAAATTGTAGAGGCATCATTTCGTATTGTTTTTAAAAGCACTTAAAAAGTTGCTGAAATTTTAGTTGTTTATTTGTCAGAGACCACTTTATAAAAGTACCGGTATCACGATTATGGTACATAATTTAATTTAAATCATATAAAGTCAACATTAAAAAATAAACAAAAAAATATTTTTCCAGTCAGATACAATTCCATTTTTTTTTCTTTTGCAATTTGTTCATACTTTTAACAATTTGAAATCAAAACTTTTCGAGTGTGCTCTTTCAGAAATTGACATGAGTTACACTAGAAATTTGAATCAGTAGATTATTTTGTGTTTAAAAATGTACAGTGTTTTTATCTAGTTTCATTTAAAAAATTAAATTTTGTATTACTACTGTTTTTGAATTGTCGCATAATCAATGGTAACGGTTTTTTTGTCTGAATTTTCCCAAACATTCATAGTTAATTTGCCAGTTAAAATTAATCCAGTCATCAAAATACTAGATGTTTAAGTAGATAAGTCTCGTTAGTTTAAAAGTTACTTAAATGGTAAACTTTTCTTAGCTTTACAATGATTATCACTTTTTGAACTGTCCTCAATCGAAGTTGTTAGATACTATTTCTTTTTAAATTTCCAAAAATATCTAATATTAAAATAAGCGTAATTTTCAAGACTGCAGAAGATGTTGATGGAAGTGTATGTAAAGAAATAATAATTTGGCAGGTGTTGTTGTGTTTTTGACACATTTCCCACCCATACTCCTCGCATGCTGAATCTAGCTAAATAAGCTTATGCAAGTCATCTATTTAAAATGCATGCGAAAAATAATTAGATATTCATGAGTTTCAGCGCTATTCAATAATAAATGCTTCAATAGGTGGCATTACTGGCTTACATATATATAGTGAGTATATGACACAACTATGTTTATTTATGTATGATGTCAAACGCCAAAATTCCAATGACAGGGAAAAAAAAAAAAATGTAGCGCATGTTTGTGCTGTATGCAGTTCGAGGCATGAGGACTTTCAAAATAATGATTAATTCATAATTTGCAATCATGAAAAGCTGCAAAGTGAAGTATATAGTTGGATATTTTTCAACACTGTAGAATCTTGGCAAAAGTCTGCAAAAATTCATATTGGAGAAATGTTATAGAGAAGAGTTCAAAATATTGCTAAACATCATAAAGAAAATACGGCATACTTCTAGCCATCAAAAATTATAAATAGTAAAAAAAGGGGAACTAGTAAAAAACTTATTTAATTATTTTAATAAGAATTGCAATGCATAATTTATGGAATGCATGATGTCAGGAATATGAAAGAAAATCACTAAGTATATTTTCCGGCAATGTTTTGAAGTCATCCAGTTTAAAAAAAAAGGATTCTATGCAATGTTTCATTTATTACTTTCAGTAAACTATTTCTGCACAATATTAAATTCTGTACAAACTTTGAACGGAATACCTACATTGTACACATACATTCACATGAATACACAAACACATAAACCCTCACGTGTATAATACAGTACTAATATGAAAGCATTTTGGTAGCAAAAATATAAAAGAACAAGAACAATTTTATACAAACCGACAGAAGGAAGGAGCAAATAAAAGTTACTTCAAAACACTAGCACAAATATGAAACACAGACGGACAGCATTAAAGTAAGTGCGTCATAGACGAAGAAACTGTAAGCATGCACTTTTGACTATGTGCTTGATTGTGAGTATGCTAAACCAGATACACAGGTTTATACATTAGGTTTAATGTGTATAAACTTCAGAATAATAAAAATTTATGATACAAAATTTTCGAAGTAGTAAACGAGGGCTTCTAAGAATTTTTAAGTTTCCAAATTGATAGGAAATTATTTACAACGCATTAATGTTAATGCTAATGTTAATAAAAAACACAAAAATAATATTTAATATTTTCGAAGTAAGCAACCGAAACAAAATCATTATTGATGTGGATTGGATATGGATATGGATATGGGTATGGATATGGATATGGATATGGATATGGATATGGATATGGATATGGATATGGATATGGATATGGATATGGATATGGATATGGATATGGATATGGATATGGATATGGATATGGATATGGATATGGATATGGATATGGATATGGATTTGGATATGGATATGGATTTGGATATGGATATGGATATGGATATGGATATGGATATGGATATGGATATGGATATGGATATGGATATGGATATGGATATGGATATGGATAGATATGGATATGGATATGGATATGGATATGGATATGGATATGGATATGGATTTGGATATGGATTTGGATATGGATATGGATTTGGATATGGATATGGATATGGATATGGATATGGATATGGATATGGATATGGATTTGGATATGGATATGGATATGGATATGGATATGGATATGGATATGGATATGGATATGGATATGGATATGGATATGGATATGGATATGGATATGGATATGGATATGGATATGGATATGGATATGGATATGGATTTGGATATGGATATGGATATGGATATGGATATGGATATGGATATGGATATGGATATGGATATGGATATGGATATGGATATGGATATGGATTTGGATATGGATATGGATATGGATATGGATATGGATATGGATATGGATATGGATATGGATATGGATATGGATATGGATATGGATATGGATATGGATATGGATATGGATATGGATATGGATATGGATATGGATATGGATATGGATATGGATATGGATATGGATATGGATATGGATATGGATATGGATATGGATATGGATATGGATATGGATATGGATATGGATATGGATATGGATATGGATATGGATATGGATATGGATATGGATATGGATATGGATATGGATATGGATATGGATATGGATATGGATATGGATATGGATATGGATATGGATATGGATATGGATATGGATATGGATATGGATATGGATATGGATATGGATATGGATATGGATATGGATATGGATATGGATATGGATATGGATATGGATATGGATATGGATATGGATATGGATATGGATATGGATATGGATATGGATATGGATATGGATATGGATATGGATATGGATATGGATATGGATATGGATATGGATATGGATATGGATATGGATATGGATATGGATATGGATATGGATATGGATATGGATATGGATATGGATATGGATATGGATATGGATATGGATATGGATATGGATATGGATATGGATATGGATATGGATATGGATATGGATATGGATATGGATATGGATATGGATATGGATATGGATATGGATATGGATATGGATATGGATATGGATATGGATATGGATATGGATATGGATATGGATATGGATATGGATATGGATATGGATATGGATATGGATATGGATATGGATATGGATATGGATATGGATATGGATATGGATATGGATATGGATATGGATGTTAATATGGAACATATTCAGCAAAGATTTCTGTATAAAAAGTAATAAGCAAGAAATTTTTTAAAATCAGAAGTATTCGAAAGTGACTACCTGCGGATAGCTTCACATCACGAAGAAATCTCTTTTTGTTATAAGATTGAAAGAGGAAGACATGCACCGAAAGAAATTAAATCCATAAAATCAAAGAAAAGTGTCTTTAAAAAACTGTTAGCAAAATATCTTTCTAACAAGGACAAAGTCTTTGTTATTAATTTATTTTCAAATAAGCAACTGCTGTCCTCAAAACAAAAGCCAAATGTTTTTTGTCGATCAATCAAGGAAAAAGTTAGTAGCCGCAGAGATAAAGTCTTTGCCAGAAAAATGTTTTTCTTTGTAAGCGAGCAACTGAAAAAGTCTGTTAATTTAAAAACATTTCTTGACTTTATTAAAGACTTTGCCTTCCCCAACATACTTTAATTGAACTTTAATTTTCGTTACTTGTATTTTGTGTATCTTTTTCATACAACATTTTATGGAAATTATGTGAAATTTATTTTTTGTTTTAGTTTTATATAATAATTAAGACAAACTCGTAGAAATTTTAATATTAAAGCATATTCTTTTATTGTACTCGTCTTTAGCAAAACAACAAAAAAAAAATCTTCGTTCGCTTAGACAAGAATATCGTCTTTGTTTTTAAAGCTCTGTTTTTAAAGCTCTGTCCTAAGCTGTATAGCTTAATCTTTAATTCATTTTTTGAGTTTATACTAATTTATTATTATTAATTAATTTATTATAAGTAATTTTAAAAGGAAATTAAAGTTTAGGAAATTATTTATTACATAAAATATTTATTATGAAATATTTTAAGCCAACCATATGAAAAATAGATTTCAATTTTTCAAAAAAGTGGGGATAAACTAATTGTAGCCATTTTTCTGTCAAGCAGAACTACAGATACCGCTACGGAGAATAATCTCTCATACCTAACAATTTTTTCACAAAAGTGAAATAGAAGCGTTTTAATTTAATACATAAAAAACATAAAAAGATCATTGCATTTTAAAATTTTTTAGATGGGGATCGATCACTGCATATAGGTGAATATCAGTGAACAAAAGAAACAAGAAAAACAAACAAAAAAATTAAGATTGCTATTAAATTAAAACGCTTCTATTGCACTTTTGTGAAAAAAATATTAAGTATTAGAGGTTATTCTCCGTAGCGGTTTCCGTATTTCTGCTTGACAGAAAAATGGCTACAATTAGTTTATCCCCACTTTTTTGAAAAATTGAAATCTATTTTTCATATGGTTGGCTTAAAATATTTTAAGTTTTTCTCGTTATTACAACAATTTTGAAAAGTGGAAAAGAAGAGATTTGATTCCTTACCCCACAATTGTTCTTACTTCGAATGAATATTGCTGTGCTAAGCTCACGCTCACTCTTTTTTGACTCAGTTCCCTTCCGACATAAATGTAACGCCAGTTCGTCGATAAATATTTTTGAGAATTTAACACTACATTTAGCCAACTCATCTCCGATATTTAATTGTTCAATGATTTCATTATTTAAGTTGTCACTTTCAACGCAGCTTGAGCCTAGAATATCACAGTGGTTTTTATTTTCTTTAAGCAACATGTCAAAAGCATCAGCACTGAAATCTTCCTCAACTTCACTTTTTCAATCTTCCACAGTCCCACATTTTTTTGTTTGTTTAAAAGAAGCTCAACAACTTCTTTTGATTGCTTTCTGACACTTTTTTATAAACTTATTTGGCATATTAACCGAAATTATTAAATTAATAATTTTTTAAGAATCTCTACAACTTACAATACAAAAACAATACATTTTATTTGGCGGAAGAAACATGGATAGAGATTCTGTTGTCTAAACAAATTTTTTCTCAGCAATATTTCATATTGCATTATCTTAATATATAAAAGGCAAGAACGCTGCTCCGTGTCCAATATCTCTCAAACGGTTCAGCCTGAAAGTATGCACATCTTAATACATAAAAGGCAAGCATGCTGCTCCGCACACAGTATTTCACAAATTGTAATTATTTTTTGACAGTACAGTACTTTTACAACCAATATTGTTCTCAAAAATGTTCGGCCTGAAAGTATGCACAGAAAATATATTTGATACTTATCAGTGACAATATTAGGTTTTTATAATAGTACTTTTTTGATCTAACTACCTTTTCAACACTGCTTCAATACGTAAAGTGTTATTTAATGTGGTACATTTGTATTTTTCAAAATCAATTGAATAAAAAATCAAGCTTTAAACAGAAAAAAGTTCTTTCAGCAAATAGCTCCGAAAAGGAAGTGTGCGGAGGACCTGTCGTAGGACAGGCTTTTATACTAGTTATATATAAGCGTTTATTAAGCATACTTGAAAATCAGTTATAAATATCAAGCGTTTCTCACATACGATTGAGATTTTATTGTGATTTCTCAATTTGGCAAGCTTTTTAAAAGTGATACTATGAAAAGCTTAAAACCCTCTATTAATATTAAGCTTATTTGCCAGTCGCTTCCTAGATTGCCGGTTGGGTGTATTCTAAAATGTTTCGTATTCCTGAACATTTTTCGTCTTTGAAATAAAAAATTTCTTTATCGGAATAGTAAACTGTTTTTCAGCGGAATCATCGAATTCTCACACTAATTTTGCCACTCCAGCGACATAAGTAACAACTTCATCACCAACACTAATAATTCGCACAGAAAACCATCAACTTGGCTGCTTTTTTGAACATATAAAATTCAATAGAAACATTTGCGAATGGAATAACAGATATGCATTTTATGCTGTGCAGGCAATGCAACTCATATTCGTGTGTGCTTGAAAGTGTGCATCATGTTTTGTGTGTTTTTTACACACCAACGTATGCTCCAATTATTTACTTCGAGGAGAACTAAGCAATTGCTATACCAAACATCTCGACTTTTTTTACTGAACTTCAGTAGGAACTCAGTTTTTGGCCAAAACGCAAAATATACTGACTGACGTTCTGCTCAAATGATGATGGTAACGTTTACTTCGACTATGACTTGCGAGTTATGATGCATGAGTATGTGGAGCACTAAAATGTATGTAGATATGTTTTTAGTTTTACTGCATTTTGACTGCAGTAAAATATTAAAAATAAACAACATAAAAAAAAAACAAATTCCTATAGCATGAAAATGATTTGTGCTATGTTTGAACAACAAAAAATACAACAAAAATGGTATTTCGTACGGTTTATTAAGAATATGCAAAGCTCATGTAAACATATGTTAAGAATAAAAGCATTGCATACTTTTGAGCTGTAGTGAAGAGCTGTCAGAGCTTTCTGCTTGTCTTATTTAAACAGAAAAACTTAGGTGTGTCCACAGAATTTTAATGAACCCATTATTTGCTACACCAAACAAAGAAATTCAATGAGAAATATTGATACATAAATCAGGAACAAGAAAAATGGAGTCGTTCATATTGTTGAAAAATATTATTTGTGTTAATCTTACCTTTATAAAAACAAGCAAAAATACATAAGAAAAATATAGTAGTTTAAATTTTAAAAAAAGAATTGCTGCATTATTCTGTATCACGAAGATGCACACCAACGATGAGAAAGACACGAGAAGCAATACAATTTTGTATGGAAGAAAATATTGCTTCTCGCGTCTTTCTCATCGTTGGTGTGCATGTTCGTGATACAGAATAATGCAGTTAATTAACCTTATAAGGACGATGATGCAATATGGCATCACTAAGTCGGATGTAGCAAAACTAATGATATAACATAAAAATTAGTCATAATAAAAATTAGGTCAAAATTAGCCCATGTGTTTAAAAAAATTGTCCCGTTTTTAAAGAGTTAAACCTGAAGCTATTTGTTTTTTTTAGGATTAATCGATGTTGGATATGTATCATAGTGCGTTGAATGGTGACAAAAATAACATAATAAAAGCAACTTAAAAAAAAACAACTTCAAAACCACTAAAAAGTAAAAAATAAATTTAAATTACTTTTCATATTAATTCTTGGTCAAATTTGATAATTTATTTATATATATTATTATATTGGAAATCTTATTATTATATTTTTTTATTTTGTATTATTATCATAAATATATTAATTTCTCCATGAAAGCCGGAGCGTTTTTTTTATAAAAGTCTGATTATATAAGCGCCGACTTTAAAGGTTTTATATTCATTTAGAAATTAATATATTGATAATAGTATTACAAAATAGAAAAAAATTATAATAATAAGATTTCCAATTTACTAATATATATAAATAAATTACTAAATTTGACTTAGAATTAATGTGAAAACTAATCCAAAATTATTTTTACTTTGTAGTGGTTTTAAAGTGTTCTTTTTTTTTGTTAAAAAAATGTTTATTTCTTTCTTTTTTGAGATAACAATTTTTCCCATTCTTGTAACGAATTTTCGTACCCTAGTGTCAACATTAACAGAAAAACAGTATTTTTCTTATATTGCCATGCCCTTTTGTCAAATAACGCCCACTTTCTTGACCGTAAATTTTCGTAATTATGCCTACCCCTGTACCTAATTTCAGTATCCTAGTGTCAATATTATTCGAGTTACGGCGTTTTTATAATATTTCCGCGCCTTTGTCGAATAACGCCCACTTTCTTCACAGTAATTTGTAATAATTGTTTCAACCCCTGTACAAATTTGCAGTACTCTAGTGCCAATATGAACTGAGATACAGCATTTTTCTTACATTGACACGCCTTTTTGTCCAACAAAGCCCACTTTCTTCTCTGTAAATTTTCATAACTATGCCTACCCTTGTACCTCATTTCAGTACCCTAGTGTCAATATTATTTGAATTACAGCGTTTTTCTAATATTGCCACACCTTTTTTGACCATAATTTTTAATAATTGTGCTTACCCCTGCACTAAATTTCAGTACTTTAGTGCTAATATTATTTTATATGCAGAGTTTTTCTTATATTACCACGCCCCTGTTGAATACCGCTTAATTTTTTAGACAGGCACCTCCGCGTTTTTTCCAATGTTTCTATCTGTTGAAAAAAAAATTGCGGCAATCGGGTAAGTACTTTAGGAGTTACCGATGTACATTCATTGAAAAAAAAAGTATAGCAGTGAGGGGACTGCCGACCGAAGCGAAAACCTATGTATGAAATATTAGTATTCCCTGGAAGACGTTGTCCTGCCACGGACGTCCTACATGTAGGATGAAAATCAAAAAGTTCTAAAAGTTCTAAAAGTTCCGTTATGATCTTGTGCTTCTCTGTGCGTCCTTGCTTGTAGATTACCTTGGTAATTGTTTTTGGCGCAGTTAGCTGGAAATTTTTTGTAGACGTTGTGAATTCTAATTGTGTAGCTACAGTCAACATATGAAATTAAAATTATTTTTGTTAAGAGCTTATAGCAAAATTTTTAAATTTTTTATATATTACTGAAACTATTTCTTTTAAGCAAAAGTGTTACCAGTAATTTAATTAAATTATTTCATTATTGAAATAATACAAAAAATTATATCTTATTATATCTTTCTATATAATAACACAATAAACATGCACGCTATATATAGATTTTATTGTGTATTAAAATAAAAATAGATAAAAAATAGATATAGTATATAAATTTAATTATATAATATAATTTATAATATAATTATTAGGGCGGGTCAAATTCTTGCTCAGCGAAATTCGTAAAATACATGTAATTTCAAGACTTTTTCTCCACTACAGCATATACAAATTCTGAAAAAAAGCTGTGCGAACTTTCGTAAATAGATTCATACACATACATTCATACATTCATATTTTATAATTGAGAACAAAATCTATTTACGAAAGTCCGCACAGCTTTTTTTCAGAATTTGTATATGCTGTAGTGGAGAAAAAGTCTTGAAATTACATGTATTTTACGAATTTCGCTGAGCCAGACCTCCAAAAAATTCGTCCATACAAATTGACCCGCCCTAATAATTATATATACATAATATAAATTATATTATATAAATTATATATACGATATGGTAGTACATTTAGTTAAAAGAAATAGTTTCAGCCATTTATACAAAATTTCAAAAATTGGTTTAAACTCTTATCTAAAATAAATCAGTTGTCATATGCCGACTGTAGCTACAAAAAAGTCTAAAAAAAATTCCAGCTAGCTGTACAACAACAATTACATGGCAAATCTTCAACAACAACGCAGTGAGAATGGAAAGGTTCACAGCGGTTGCGCAACGTAAGAGGGGATGAACGAATCGGCGTCAGAAAATAAACAGCATTTTGCTAGCTGTTTTCTATTTGCCTGGTAGCAAAATCTCAAGTGGTGGAATGGCAAATTAGACAAAGTAGTGTTAGGGCGGAGAGCCGGTGACCGAAACTGTCAAAACGAAGTTGACATTTCATACCAAATCTGCAACCAATGAGAACACAATATGAAAGCAAAAATTGGCCAAAATACCAAAATGGCTGAGTTTGACAGTTATGGTCACTAAGGAAGAATACATTCAGACCTAACACTACCTTGTCGAGTTGAACTATGAGTGGTGGCATCAAAAGGGACTTCACGGCCAGTCAAACAAAAACCAAATATCAAAAATTATAAGTTTATTTTAATTTAACCTACAACAGCTCTAAATATATATGAGCTTCTCGGAGCACAAGTGGCGTAAGTCCATTTTTGGTAGTTTTGAGAAAATTAAACATTTAAAAAAATTCTGATAATAAATTCCAAGTAAAAAGAACTCAGTTTTGATTATAAGCTAGGTCAAGAGCATAAATGGAGCCTATCCATATCGTAAAAAATAAACTAAATAATACACAAAAATGATGCAGAATATTGCATATTAGTAAAAACATGTGGACTTGCGCCACTGAAATTTTTTTAAATTTCTCGTTTCCGCTGTAGAAATATAAAAGGAGATATTTTTCCAGAATTTTTTGATGAGGAATGACAGCATTTTCACCTAGAAAATGGACAAAACCACCCCTTAGCGATTATCTTCATAATTAAAGGAGATATTAAATGAATGGACTTATGCCACTTGTCCTCTGAAAATTTTTTAAAATTCCTCCTTTCCGCTGTAAAAATGTAATAAAATGTAATAAAAATGTAATAAAAAACATTTTTATGAATTTTTTGATGATTTTTTGGTAAGGATTGACTGAATTTAGTTTCAGAAGTGCGATTAAAACATCCGTTTGTGATTTTTTGAATAATTGAGGAGGCCAGAATGCATTTATTCTTATAAAAGTTTCACAGTTGAAATTAAACACAGTTGTTTCTATTTAGTAGGAATGTAATAATATATAATATTTATTTATGTATCAAATAATGTGTTCAAAAATCTTTACAAAAATAAGTTTTCATAGTTATCGTTATCTTTTTTTTTATCGTTATCGTTATTTGGAGCAATGGTAAATTTTCGAAAAGGTATATATCAAAACTCCCTTTATAATGAGCTAAGGGGTGATTTTGTCCAACTTCTAGGTAAAAATGCTGCCATTCCTTATCAAAAAATTCTTAAAAATATTTTGCATTAAATTTTTACAGCAGAAAGGAAAAATTTTAAAAAATTTTCAGAGGACAAGTGGCGTAAGTCCATTCATTTTATATCCCTCTTAAAAATGAAGATAATCGATAATGGGTACTTTTTTCCATTTTCTATGTAAAAATGCTGTCATTCCTCATCAAAAAATTCTTAAAAATATTTTCCATTACATTTTTACAGCGGAAAGGAGAAATTTTTAATAATTTTCAGAGGACTAGTGGCGTAAGTCCATTCATTTTATATTTCCCTTAATAATGGAGATAATCGCTAAGGGGTAATTTTGTCCAACTTCTGTGTAAAAATGCTGCCATTCCTCATCAAAAAATTCTTGAAAAATACTATTATTAGATTCCTACAGCGGAAACGAGAAATTTAAAATAATTTTCAGTGGCGCAATTCCAAATGTTTTTACTAATATGCAATATTCTGCATAATTTTTATGAATTATTTAGTTTATTTTTTACGATATGGATAGCTCCAAGTATGCTCTTGACCTAGCTTATAAGCCAAACTGTATTCTTCGTACTTGGAATTTATCTTAAGAATTTTTCTTAATGTTCAATTTTCTCAAACCTACCAAAAATGGACTTACGCCACTTGTGCTCTGAAAAAATAATGTTATTTGTCAGAGCAATAACAAACAATTGCATTTTGTTCAGAGATTACGTAAGCTAGGAGTTTCTAGCCCGTACTCATAAATTAGTTACATTTTTCTCTTCACTTCTACGTACTTAACTCAATTTCCCTAAAAAATGGACTTACGCCACTTGTGCTCTGAACAGCTCATATTGAAAAAAACAGTATCATCCAATGTTTCGCAGTTGAGCAAAGGGAGGGAAAAAAACGATGCGTCAGCAGAGGAGCTTATTGATGGTTGCTTGCTACATTTGATGAGCGCCTTGTAGTCAAGATCTAAGAGCGTCATTTAAAAACTTACTCGCTGTCTGTATTGATGACAAGAGTTACTTGCAAAATGACGATGATGATGACGATGATGATGACGATGACGCAAACCAAAGATTTACCCTCTACCAAAATCGTTCAACGCGCCTAAAGAAGTTTTCATTTAGAAAAAATAACGAAAGTGCTTGAGTTTGTGTGTGCGTGTTGTGGGCCAACGATCTCCCGGTGCATCAGCAAGTGCAGCAAAGTTAAATTGGCTTTCTTTGCTGGTGAACGTCCTTCAAGTGCCACCAGCAGCAGCACAACCAAGTGCAGCGCAAATTTCTTGCTAGCCAACTTCCTCGAAGTGCCATCACCAGCAGTACAAGCAAATGAAGCGCTAATTCTCCGCTTTCAATTTATTTAATTCACGCCGGAGTATAATGGCAGAAATTTGCCTCTGCGCTTAAGACATACTGAGACAATGGTGCTTCTGAAATATTGGAGAGTTGACTAGTTAATTGAATTGTGCTGCACTTGCTGGTGCTGCTCGTGGCAACTCTCGGAGAACATTGGCAAGAAAAGAAATCAGGAAATTCGCGCTGCACTTGCTCGTGCTGATGATGGCATTTGGAGGATGTTAGCTAGCAATAAATTTTGCACTGCACTTGCTGGTGGTGGCACTTGGAGGACGTTCGCCAGCAAAGAAAGCCAATTTAACTTTGCTGCACTTGCTGATGCACCGGGAGATCGTTGGCCTATACACACGCAAACACAAACTCAAGCACTTTCGTTAATTTGTTTATTATTTTGTTATTTTTTAAGTTACAATATTACAAGTTTACGAAAAAAGTTGCAAGTACAAGCACTCAAATTAAATATTTCGCAAATTGAATAAAACGCAATTTAAATAAAATATTTGCGGTAAAACATGACCGAAATGAGAAACAACAAAATTTGTAACTGTCAAAATTTCATCGTCCATTTGACACAGCAAAAAAGACAAATTTATTTCAACACACACAAATTTTATTTAACCTGCTATTTTCTATCCTACCATGACTGAAAAGTTTCCTGTTGACACACACCCTTTATGAAAAAATTTATCAATAAAACAATGGTAGTTTACAACTCTGAAAATAAAATGCCGCAGTGGTGAAAATAAAAAGCCACTGAAAAATACAACAAGTGTGAAAATTGTCGAAATTTGTTTGACGATATATAATAAAATAAGAGCATGCCTGTAATTATTTGAATGTTCAACATATTCCTTTATCACAACTTAAAGATTAAAATGTTAAAACACTCAATCCATACATTATTTTTCTTGTTTGCAAACGAGGTTCCAGCAGAAAAAGAAGAATATCGTTAATTTTTAAGTCTCACCATGAATAGCGGCTGTTTGAGTAAAAGCAAATTTTTCAAAAATGTTGACAAATACAACAACTGAAGAAATTGTTTAACTTTAAAAGCATATATAGACCAATATAAAGCGAATTAATAATAAGTTTTGGTTGCAAACATCTTATTGCAACCTAACTTAAGTATTTATATACTAGCAAACATATTATATGCATTAATTTCAGGAGTTGCCAAGTGATTTCTTTGTGAGCTTGCGGACGATTAAGAACAAGAGTGACGATCATTGTTGATTTTTTTTTGTGCACAAATAAATGCAAACAATTTTTGAGGATATGTTTTCTAAGTATCCTATCTTGTTATCTTTGCTGTCTGTATTGATGACGAGAGTTCCTCGGAAAAAGACGATGACGCAAACCAAAGATTTACCCTCTACCAAAATCGTTCGACGCGCCTAAAGAAGTTTTCACCTCAAAAAACCAGCCAAATTGAGAACCTCCTCCTTTTTGAAGTCGGTTAAAAAAGGGTGGGATTTTGAAATATTTGTATCTACAGTAATAACCAGGGCTCGGATTTTGATGACCCAAAAAACTGCAAAAAATGACCTAAAAAAATTACAAAAATGACTTAAAAACGCTATCATAAAAAAACATAAAAACATAAAAAATAGAGATTTAAAAATAAAACATTACTTAACTTAAAATTTATTTTAATAATTTTTATACAAAGCGTTACAGTATAATACAAGGTACATTTTAAAGTTCTTATAATTGAAAGAACGTCGACTGTCTTTCTACTTCTGAGCTGACGAGTGGAACATATTTAAAAGACGATATGTCATCAGATATAAAATTTTTATTTTTTTTTTAATTTTACATTACATGTCCAAAAGTAATTCATATTAAATATTTTACCTCAGCGCCGATAAGGCATTTATGAGGCACGCTGGCTTATTATAAGTACATAATAATTAACTTAATATCTACATTAAATTTTTAATTGCATCTATGATTACGAAAAGCAAAAAAAAAAAATCAATTGCAATTACAAAAGAATGACAAAAGAATTAAAAAAGAAGCGATTCAAGATTTTGAACAAGTGCTCTTTAACATAAGTCTTAAAGAGTGATATCCTTCTTTGGTTTTTTGGAAATGGTGGTAGTTGATTGAACTCAGCAATGCCTAAGTATTCCATGCGTTGTTTTGTAGTTTCTAACCTACACCGCGACACTTTTAAATTCTCTTGGTTCCTGGTATTGAACACCGACTGATTTTGTAAGAAGTTAACGGTATGGTAACCTATACTGTTTAAACATTTGTATATATACAATAACAAATTACAGATACTTGTATATTAAATGGATTGGCATAATTGGTCTGCAAATAAGATTATAAAGTGAAAATGTTGAATATGCATTTGGCAGATTGTAAGCTACCTTCAGAGCTTTATTTTGCATGCTTTGAAGTGATTTCAAAACATTTGCGTTCGTATAACTATAGAACATAACCATATAATTAAGATGGTTTTGTACCAAGACATGAGAAAGTAATAATTTAGCTATTAGTTATATAAAGTTATTAGTTATTAGTTATTACCAATATAAAGTTTTATTGGTTAATTTGTTTTTTCATTTTGTATAAAATACCAATTGTAGGGGCTATTTTTCTTTTAACTTCACAACTATGTAAATTTCAGGAAAGATTGCTTTGTAACATTATTCCCAAGACTTCACATAGCGGGTTTCTGGTATAAAATTTTCATCAACAAAAATGCCAAACCATTGTTTGCAGCATTGTTGTGTGGTCTGAAGCGTACAAGCTTAGTTGTATTCTCATTTAAAACAAGTTTATTTATTCTAGCGAACTCAAAAATAAGGGAAACATCGCGTTCCATATATGATTTCAAGACCAGATCATATTTATGAGAATAAAATATAATCACGTCATCGGCAAACAAGTACGCGCGGCCAGTAAGATTTAAATTAGACAAGTCATTTAGATATAAATAAAAAAGTAACGGTCCCAAGCAACTACCTTGAGGAAAAACGCATTAAGCTTCCAGAGCATTGTTTTTTACTCCATTTATTTATACATACTGTTTACGATGTTTGAAGTAACTCTCAAATATCCTAAGCTCTTTTCCTACCACACCATTTTAATTTCAATTTTTTCAACATTATATTATGATCCACTATGTCAAAATCTTTCGAAAAATCGAGAAATAAACGTGAAACTTCCTTGAAAAACTGATCCAAACCATGACAAATATAATTTACCACATTTATAACAACTTATTTTTCGATACCACAACCTTTTTTAAGCCCGTACTGGTAATTATAAATAAAATTACTGTTATCGACATATCATGAAAGCCTGTGATGGGCAAGTTTTTCAAAGATTTTATCGATAACAGATAGAAGTGCAACTGGACGAAAGCAATTAACTGTCGAGGCTCTTAAAGTTTTAGGAATTGGTACGAGCTTGCTCAGTTTTAAGCAATCGGGATATATTCCTGTGCCAATAAATTTATTAAAAATTGTCACTAAAATCGGTTTAATAACTTCTGTACAAGTAACAACCAATTTTGGTGAAACATTATCGAATCCTGCTGACTTTTTGATTTCAAATTGCCTATAATTTCGTCCATTTCACCTTAATTGGCAGGTCGAAAGGTAAAATAGCTTGTACTTTGACACAAAGTTCTGAGGAGGTTACAGTGATTACCAGAAAAGGTGAGTAACTGCTGCCTCAAGTCATTGACAGATTGTATGAAATAATCATTGAAAAGATTAACTTTAATATTATCATTAACAATTTTTATACCAGCAGGAGACTGAAGGTCATACTCTTTTATAAGTGCGCGCCCGAGACAACTATTTTTAAAATTCCAGGACCGTTTTGGATCACATTCAAACTTTTCACGAAATTATCATGATAATAATTGACCCTTGATATTTTGCATGTAGTCCTAATTACTTTACTAATTCGCTTCAAAAAACTGTCACATTTACCGTCTTTTTCTTAAGGTTTTTTCATTAGTAATTGCCTTTTTAAAATAATTAGAGCCTGCAGGTTTTTTTTTAATCCACGGCGTTATTTCAAATCTTAGCTGCGATCTGCTCTTGCTCTTTATCATCGAATGACTTATGGTGTCAGTTAAACAGGATATAAGTTTCTCCGATAAGCTTGAAGAGTTTCCAGAAATCTCAGTTACTTGCAATTAACATATCAAGTAATCTCTAGCTTTTTCATAGTCAAAGTCAGTTTTTACTATTTCATTGTATCGATTAGAAACAAAATTGCTACATAATTTGCAGCTTATTGTGTTTTGGTCTGTTAGCTTGCACTATACAGAGTCGACAAAAATTTTATCAAAAACGTTACTGAATTCTTGTTCACTACAACTTCCACTTGCAGGCCTTGTTGTCATATAATGGGTATTGTGACAATAATAATTTTGAAGTAATTGAGAAAAAACGAAGTTAGTTAATTTAATTTTCTATTAATGTTAAAAATGATTCCTTAACTAATTAAAAAACTATTAACTTCGCTTCGGAAAAAACGGGAAAATCTTTATGCTTCCGTAATGTTTTTTTTTTTTAAACTTCTTATCAAAAAGGATATAGAAATAAAGTCGAAATAGATTAAAACTTCTGTATTGCTGTTGCTTAAATAGAAATAAAATAAGAGGCAAAAAAACCAAAGCACATTTAAACCCATACTGTTTTTTTTTTCTTTAAACGCAGTTGTTTTTAGAGCGCAGATGAGTTTTAGTAATTAAAATTTAGGAGTATTATCTGTATGAGATCTATTTAAATCTTAAAGAGGGTTAAATCAGATTTTGTGTTAACAACACTATAAAAGCAATCAAAACACATTTACGTGGTTTTCTAATAACACCGTACCACAATTATCGGAAAGAATTTTCACACACAAAGTAAACAATATACATGTGAAACTAGAGGAAATTAGAGGATAGTAAAACTGCATTCTAACTTTTTCTCTTAAACGTCAATATTTTGTAGAAGCATTATTAAGTTATATAATGTATATGTATGTTTCAAAAATGTATTCAAATACTAAAAACCTTCAAATCATGCCATTATGGGTATCGAATGAGAGAGAAAAATCTCTTTAATCTCTCGGAGACACAAGTCGTTCATATTATAAGCAACACGTTTTTGGGACCCCATTTTAGACCCTCTACCCCCATGTCACACATTGTCGCACAGTCTTCACCTCCCACCCATCCAAATCACATCACACTTTGGTCATTATTTTCATTTTATCAATTGGATATAAAAAAAATTATAGTTAATGTAATATTTATTATAGCTTTTGCTATATCACATTTTATGGTAAGACGATAAAGCATTTCAACTGCCAAAATTCAAATCACTAGATTAAACTTTTTCCAAAAAACCATAAAAAATCTACAGTAATAAAACTCATTTTTTGTATAGAGTCAATCACACAGCAGACTAGACAGCCTGCTTCGGTAATCGCAACATTTTCTCTTCAGTAGTTCGCTTCAGTAGTTTGTAGCAACAGCTGTAAGTCTTATTGTTAAAGTTAAATCCATTGTTAGTCTTATATGATTTGACACTTGTTCGAACAAATTCGTAAGAATTTTAACGTTCATTATGTGACATTAAAGCAGTAGTTATTTTTAGATCAAGCCTTTAAGGGCCAATTTTTCAGTGCGAGTTTTAACTCCAGTCATATTAAACTGAGGTTAACTCACAAAAATTGGACGTTTAAGCTCGGTTTAGACAAAAAAGAAACACATTGTATAATAATTTAAGCCAATTTAGGTTCAACGAATACTAAAATATCTAGTTAAACCGTGTATAAACGTCAAATTTTGGTGAGTCTAGCTAGGTTTAATTTGACTAAAGTTTAAACTCGTAATTGAAAAATTGGAAAAATCTGCCAGGTTTGCTGCCTGTTATAGTTGCTTTTTATTTTTTCGATATTCATTGGAGTTCGACGAGTCTGCCGAAATGCACCATAGAATTGAATCGAATTTTTCTTCGCTAGAAGCTGGAGTTTAACTAAACTTGTTGTTGCCTTCTTCAAACTTATTTGATCTAAAAAGCTTACAATAGATCACAATTAGTCATCACATAATAGTGATGAATAGAACACAATTAATTATCAAATTAATTTTATGTTTGTTTTTTTTTCTTGGTCTTTATTCAAAACTAAGCATCTTGACGGATTTAACTCTGATTTGGTATACATATTGAGTGCACTCTAGATCAGAGGTGTCGTGGCAGTGAGCTAAATTACTGATTAAAAAAAAATAAAAAAGATTCGATGGCGACGAAAAAAATTTAAAAAAAAACCAACAACATGAGCTAATGTCTCTTTTTTTCAAAAAAGAAAATTGCAAAAATAGATTTTGAACATCTGTCGAGGCCCAAAAGTTACACGCAGCCAGTAAACAAAAAATAAAATTATTCCAGACAAGTGATATTGAAAAGCTACAACAAAAAACTCGTCACGTGTATCCTACGATAAAATACCAACAAAAAAAACACACAGCAGCAATAACATCCCTCCAGGAAAAATCGGAAGGCTTCCATCTAAAAGTGATAAAGAAACATTCCCCACCGTATCTTTTGAAAGCTTAGGGGTAGTTCTGTATTTATATTGTTTCCAAACCGCTTCTTTAAGAATGCATGTGGAAACTTTAATTTATTGTCTAGCAATGACAATAGAAAATATTAATATCATTGTTTTCTAGCCGCTTATTGTAGAATTCAATAGTCTAGTGGTAGCGCGCTCGACTGTCGCTCAGGGGTCCCGGGTTCGAGTCCTGGCCGAATCCATTTTCATAACAAGGGAGAGGAATTTTCAGCGCAGGGTCTTTTCAACTTCTGGTATGCAATGGTAAGTATGGTCATTTACAAGCAACAAAACAAAGACATAAAGCGTAACTCCTGCATAAAAAAACCAGCGCTTATTTTGTTCTCCGAACACAAAGTATTTGCAGTAACATTGCAGTTACTTTGCGTGACATTTGAGAGCTTGTAGCTCATAAGCTAATGGTTCAATTGAGCTGATTTCTTTTTTAAAATAAATTCTAAAGTTTAATTGAGTGAGCAATAAAATTTGTTTAGTAAATTTTTAAAGATATTTATTAAATTTAGTTTTTTAAGAAATTATATCAGACGCCATTTTACTATAAAACACCTTTAATCACTGATTTTGATAAGATTTTGGATGATGCAGATCTTTAATAAAGCTACAACTTTTGTTCAATTGTTCAAAATTTTGAAATAATAGGGTCGCCACCTAATAATATGTCTTTTCAAGAGTTTAAAACTGATAAATGACGTTTAAAACTCTTTAAAAGACATATTATTAGGTGGCAACCCTATTATTTCAAAATTTTATAATTTTGAAATTCTGACAATGGATTTGGATTCAGCGACCCATTTTTGGCGTACGATTTTTTTTTTGCCAGCCCCGAATTCATAAAATTACAAAAAATTAAGGTGGCAACCCTATCCACCATCTTGAATTTTAAAATTCTGACTTTAGATTCGAAATCAGCAACCCCTTAACACTGATAAATGATATTTAAAACTGTTAAAAATACATATTATTAGGTGGCAATACTGTGGTAAAAATTTAGGTGGCAACTCTAACCTCCATCTTAAATTTTAAAACTGTGACATTATATTCGAAATCAAATCCGTTGTCAGAATTTCAAAGTTACAAGAATTCGCAAAAATGAAAAAATCTAGGTGGCAACTCTATCCGCCATCTTAAATTTTAAAGTTTGACATCATCTTCGAAATAAGTTACCCCTAAAACTTCCTAAAACTATTTACTCTATTCATACTGAAGTAATCTACAAACACTTGAGTAAAAATGCAGTGTACGCGCTGATTTCATCGTTCGTAAGTTTACTTTTGTATCATTGCTTAGCCGAAGTTGAAATCAACCTGCAATGGTACACGAGGCAGTAGCTCAAAATAATGCATACTTATAACGATTGGCGTTCGTGCGCTGTGGTTTATACACATAATTCTTTTATGCAAACATCTATACTTTCCACTGAAGTCGAAGCACACATCACACAGTGTTTGACTTTGGTACAATTGGCTAATGCAACATGCTTGATGTTGTAAGTGAGCTCGATGGCGTAGAATATGTTGCATTGTATTAATGATATTGAAGTCATACAAAAACCAAGAATGTACTGAGTGTAAAAGCAGTTGCAGTTCATCGCTGCAGGTCTCTGATAGCTAGCTTTCGACGCGAGCAAACAACAACAATGCCGTGAACATAATTCCTCGAATTACAACACACACAGAAATATTGAAGTTGTTGTAAGCGAGCTAAAAGAGCTAAAAAAGCAATGGGATTTACAGCTCTGCTCTAGATTAACACTCAGCGGTCACGCTATAGTGGTCTTCCATTAAAGGCAAGTTGGGTGCAGCGTACCCAAGAATTTTGATTGCTTATATATCCGATTCTAATTGTGAGATTGATTTGATTTTTTTTTCAAACCGTTAAACAATATAGGAAACTAGTATTACAAAAAACCCATGAAATATATACTTTTTATGTTATTAAATAAACAATCGTTGAACTTGAGGAAACAATTCCTTTTTCTTCTAGGGATTATAGTTTATATCTAAAATAATCGTCCGTTTATCGGAAAATCCGTGTATTTTCTATGAAAAAAGCCAAAAATTGATCGTTCCCAAGAATGTGTCTACTTATAGGAAATGTCCGCTTATTAGAGCATCCATCTATGGGAGCTTTCACTGTATTTGTTTCTCAGTCAAAATCCTTTTATTTATTAACCTTAGCAAATGACATTTTCATTTTCTTTTCTTAAAAAAATTTGTTACTGTGTAATGATTGACTTGACAAACAGTAAGGGGATCATATTGATTCGCCAGAACATTAACAGAAGTTTTTTATTTCATATACATATATTTTACATAGTTTTTTTTCATTTTATGACACAATCAGGCAGGTTCTGAATTTCACTTCCGAGTGAAAGTGAAATTAAATCATAATTGGATTCGATATTTAGTGGTCCAAATATCTATTTTTTTGTTATTTCAATTAATTATATTAAAAAATTAAATATATAAATAAATACAAAACTAAAAAGTGATATGTAGACCACCAAATATCGAATTTAATTATGATTCAGTTTAACTTTCACTCGGAAGTGTGCCTTAATATAACAAATTGTCCTATTGTTAAAGAAAATTGAAATTAAATCATTAAATAAAAAATTGTACAAAAGACATTCCAGAGTAATACCGGGTTTATCAACTACTTATCAATAAAAGTCTAAGTGATTTTTTTTAAAATAGTTTTTATATATTCGTTAAAAAATATCTGAACTTACTACCTTTTATAAGGTCTCAAACGGATGTAACCCCTTTAAAAACTTCCTCGTAGAAACATTTATCAGCACCAGCGAGCCAAAAAAAAAGCAGATTATTACTCAAAATTCCTTTGGGAGGAGTGTTTTGAGACATGTTTGCGAGTTTTGTTAGTCATCAGTAAATTTTATTACATTAACATAAAATCCAAAAAAAGCAGTGCATGAGTTCTAAAACTGGATCATTAGCGCGCATTAACTTTGTATTTTATTTAGCAAAAAGTAAGGCCTACTTTTAGATGCTGAATTTTGTATCATCAACCCCCAGTAAGTCTGCAGCATATTGTATTTACTCCTTCTCCCTCAACCAAAATCAACAAAATTTTATGTTGAC
This sequence comes from Dichetophora obliterata, assembly GCA_963920525.1. Taxonomy (NCBI): domain Eukaryota; kingdom Metazoa; phylum Arthropoda; class Insecta; order Diptera; family Sciomyzidae; genus Dichetophora; species Dichetophora obliterata. The sequence continues at coordinate 100,546,871 of OY986437.1, forward strand.
ATAAAAAGAGCAATTTGTTGCATACTTTTAGGTTTTTCTTTATTCTTCACTTCTTTGTTATTCGCAGAACATGCAAAACGATGTACTAATAATCATTTTTTTATAACCTTTTAACCAAACATAATATCTGCAAATTTATAAAGTTGACAGCAGTTAGGTGGCCAAAGAAAACACAAGAATTGAAGTGAAATCAGACAAACACACTAACACAATATCACGCCATCTACAACAGACAAACCGGAACTCGAAGGCCAGATGTCGAATGGAAAAACTAAATAAATTGTCGATAAGATCTGGCCAGCAATATAACAACAAGAAACAAACATATATAACAGCAAATATATGTAGCATAGAGCGTGCAAAAATAATAATAATAATAGTAATAATAATAGTAATAATAATAATACTTATAAAACTTGGCGGTTGACAAGTTATAAAATATTATTTTAAAATAAGTAGCTTTGACGTCGTTCTGTGGTCTAAAAAACCCAGAATCACACTAACACTCAGTCAGTCTCACACTCACAATAATAAGACAAACCAAGAATATCGAGATAAATAATAAAAATGCCGGAAAGTATGCCACACCAACTTCTGCACAATACCAAATTTGTAATGCTCAGCTCAGCGTCGTCAAATGTGAGAACAATTTTGAGGAAGGTTGACAAGAAAAAACAACGAAACAAAATAAAAAACCAGCTTTCACAACAGATATGAAGTGATACCTAATTCCAGGGAAAAAAGTTTGATTATGAACAGAATAAACAAGACGAATAAGATATTATAGAAGCAAAAATAAAAAAAGCCATGCTAGAAAGCAGAACGACAACAATGGACAGACAATAACTGTATAATGCTAGGCAGTTAAGCATAAGTGAGAAGTGTGAAAAAGCAGGGTGCTGATTAAGAACGTGTTCCGAGCTTTGTGGAGCAACTTTAGACACAGCGCAGCACGCACAAATACAAACACACACAAACAAGCGCAACTGACTGTTCCTAAAACCAACAGGAACACGTACAAATCTGGCGAATATATAATTGAAATCTATTTGTAAGCTTGTGAGTTTTGGTTAGGTTTAAGTATGTGTGTGTCTGTGTGTTATTTGGTGTGCTTTCAGTAATGCATGAATGGAAATTGCATGTGTGAGGAGGTGTGTTTCTGATGTGAGTTTTAGTATTAATGCAAAAAGCTTCTTCAAAGTAGAATTCTCTAAAGTTGGTGCTTCCAAAATATATTTGCAACAGTATTAATTGTACGAAAACTGTTGAGTAGTAGTAAAAAGGTTTTTGGAAGTTGTCATGGTTGCTGTTGTTATTGTTGAGGAGTTGATCTAAGTTTGTGCTGACTTTGACAACGTGGCATAGCAAAATGTTGAAAAAAATGGATGAAAGTTTATTTTGAGAAGTTTGCTTACAAAAATATTGCATACCTTGAGGCAGTCAACACAAAAATCTAATTCAAAGTTTTATTAAAATGTGTAAGCATAATTTAAGGATATCAATAGTATATTTACCGCTTCAATTTGTATCACGAAAAAATAGAATTTCGCATAGAAGAAATTACGCTTGCTTCTTGTGTCCTGCTTATCGTTGGTAAGCATTTCCGTGACACAAAACACATGGAAGATAGCTGTAATTGGAAAATGCTCCTTTATGTGCAAGTATTAAAAAAGTTACTGGAAAATGTTTTTTCCAAATTTCAACTAAAATTCAAGCTGTAACGACAAGTACCCTTATTTATATGCACTTTGATTTTTTTGTTTTCGATTAACTGAGGCTAAAACATCTTGACCCCGACTAAAAACGACTCATTTTTGACACAACCTATCGAGAAGCAGCAAGCAAAAACATTTCCCAATATAGTTTTTTGTATTACCTATTAACCCTGGGATAGGTAATGATCAGACAGTAAATGGACTATGTCGTCTGTACAGATGAAATCAGAGGTGTGCCCAATTACGAAGGTATATCATAATGACAGGTAGGCTAACGGTAGTTTTATGTTTCAGAGTATGTATGCACATTAGATACATTCACATTTATATGGATTTTAATAAAGTTTTTCTAATTCGCCGTGCCCTCCCCGAATATTAAAGGAGCTTGCATACAAATAGTAAAACGTTCAAAAAAAGACCACACTTTTCATAAACTGGATGAGCTTCAGTTAAAAATGTGTTTTTTGGGCCCTCAAAGATAATGTGAATTAATTAATTTTCATACTGGCATTAAAGCTACACGAATATTACAACAAAATTCTATTCCCATGTAAAATTGGTCGCTAAATCCGATTCCGTAATCAGATTTGTCATGAAATCAATTGTGCGGTCACTGGAAGCAAATAAACGCGAATATAGATGATTTTTTCACTCAGTTATTATTTAAAATCTCTCAATCTGGTAGATAATGATGTTCTTTTAAAAATTAAACGCTTTAACTGTGAATCCTGCTAAATGTAGATAATATTTAAAGAAAACATTTTGCAAATCGAACAATATTTAAGCGAAATATGATTTATTATATGGCTGTACTTTTTCGAAAAATATGAATTTGTTGTACATAGTAGAGTATCTGAATAAAATAAAAACTTCGTCACTGCAAACAATTACTTTTTTTTCAACTCGTTGTATTTGGTTAAAAATTGGGGTGAGGCGGATAACCTGTCTCTTGCAAATCGATCCTAGCCTATGGACGAATAACGAAAATTCTTTGGGAGCTGAAGAAACTATCAGAAATATTTCTGTCGTTAATGACTCTGCAGAGAAGGCCAGCAATCTCATGACCGGATTCAATGAGTAATTACCCAGCAAACATTTTATGAGCCATCACAAAATATGACTCTAAAATGCGTCATTCATGTGAGTGTTTTATGAGTGTTCATAAAAAGGAGTCATAAAAGAAAACTTTTAATGCGTGTTTTATGAAAGCTCATAAAAAAGGACTCATAAAAGAGTGTATGAGTGTTCATAAAAGGGACTCTTAAAAGAATCCTTTTTATGCATGTTTTATGATTGTTCATAAAAAGGAGTCATAAAAAAAAATACTTTTTATGCATGTTTTATGAGTGTTCATAGAAAGGAGCCATAAAAGAATAAATATTAAAAAACAATTAGCTATATATAAGGTATAAGAAACATCATTTGAGCCTTTATTTTGAAAGTGTTAAAAAGAGTCATTATTTAAGTTATAAAAGAGTTCATACTATTTTTATGAAGGAATAAAATGGTCACAAAATAGTCTTTGTCATAGTTCATAAAAGAGTTTTTAATATGAGTCTTAAAAGAGTCTTTAATATGAGTCTTGAAAGAGAATTTAATAAGAGTCATAAAATAATTTTTTTTTGCATCATAAAAGAATCACTAAAAGGAGTCATATTGTGGTGCCCTCAACCTAGGAAAAAAAAACTCAAAAAAAGAGCATTTTTTGAGAGCATAATGATGATAAAGCCTCATAAATAACAGCCTAAAAAAGTCTTAAAATAGTCTAAATGTTTGTTGGGTAACTTCGTCGGAGAACGAAAAGCAAATCATTCTTCAAGTAGTAGAAGCTCATCAGAAAATTTTACAGTACAGGAGCACTTCGAAAAAACACAATATTACAAATATACAACAGAAGTACAAATATTCTTAATAATTAACGCAGATATACTACTACAACAAATTCACATTTATTGAAAAAATACATTCATATAATAAGTCATATTTCGCTTAAATATTGTTCGATTTGCAATATTTTTCTTTTAAACATTATTTACGTTATACAGGCATCACAACTGAAGTGTTTAATTTTAAAAAACATCATTACCTACCAGATTGAGAGATTTGAAATAATAACTGAGTGGAAAAAATGAATGATATTCGCGTTTATTTGCTCCTGGTGACTGCAAAATTAATTTCATGCCAAATCTGAGTACGAAAGTGGATTCAGCGACCAATTTTTATGGCCAATGCCAGTATGAAAATTAATAAATTCACATTAACTCAGGGGTCCCGAAAAACACGTTTTTAACTGCAGCTCATCCAGTTTATGAAAAGTGTGGTCTTTTTTGGACGTTTTACTATTTTTATGCAAGCATCTTTCATATAAGGGGGGGGGGGGGCACGGAGAATCAGATGCAAAGTAGAATTTGACTGTATCTAATACATATTTATGCTATGTATGTTTGAGCATACGCAGCAGGATAAGAGAAGAATATGAAATTAAACAAAATATCACGCTCTTATCTATCAGAAATGAACTTCGTCTGGGCAGACGACATAGTCCACGTATGAAGAATTTGATTTTGAGACAAAAGTTATCAATATCAACATTTACAGAACCTTTCGACTTTATACTTTTCATATACATAGAAGGAAAACATACTCGAAAGCCTAAGAGAACGTTTGCCAATCGAACAACTAGGAACAAAGTTATTAAAAAAAAAAAAACCATTTCGTCTGGTCAGACGACATAGTCCATATATGAAGATTTTGACTTTGTGACAAAAGTTATCACTGCAAACATTGACAGAACTTTTCGATTTTAAACTTGTCATAAAGAGTGAAAATATACTCGAAAAATCACGAGAGCATTTTCCAATCAAGCAACTAGAAAAAAAGTTATTCAAAAAACAAACACCATTTGTAACCTTAACTTTATTTAAAAAAATATTAAAATTATAAGAGTAAAAGAAAAACATTAATTTTATAAATTTGTGCATAGCATGAGGTTTACATTTAGATAAGTCACAGTTAGAATAAGTATTTGTAGCACTAAAGTATACCATAGTCATAACATTTCAGTGCACATAGTGCTTTGAAGAGGGACTTGAATACAAAATAGTTATAGGGTAGTAATTTTAACAACTTATAATACATCATAAATTATAGAACGTAAATCAGAAAGATTTTTCTCAGCACATTTATTTATAAAGAAATGTGAGATTTTTATTTTAACCTATTTATTTATAAATTATGAATTGAGACCATTTATTTGGATTAGTTCTGGTTATTATTCCGAAAATATTTCAATTACACTACTTCACAAAATTCCAAAAATGTTCTATTTGAAGGTTTGTACAGTTAATTTAGATATAAACTAGGACTCTTCTTTCAAATATCAGCCTTAAAAATTATTCTGTAACGCCATTTTTAAGCTATCGGCCATTTTTAAGCTATAAACGTTATTATTTTCAAGTGAATTCCCAAGAAATGTTCCTTCAAAAAATAAGACACGTTTTTAAAAAATTGACTTAAATATATAGTATATTTAATTAAATGTAGTTTAAATATCTTTCATTTATTACTACATTATGTTCCATTGGGATAAACCTCTTATTCTCTATTAATTAAAACATTTGAATTTTTTTATTTTGTTTCTACAAATTTTCATGGAATGGAAAATAAGTTTACTCACAAATATATAAAAATAAAAAAAAATTATATGGTCTCATAATTTCATTTTAAAGTATGTTTTATTACAAAGAAAATGATATGCAACTCTAAAAAATCTGTCATGAAATTCAAAAGTAATAACTTCTGAAGTGAAAACGAAAAAATCTATTTTTTTCTAATTTAATGTTTAAAGCCTGTGTGATACTTCATTGGTTTGTTCAATTTTTAGTCAGAAACTAGAGTGGTTCAAATAGTGCTAAAAGTAAAATGCAAGAAGTGTAAGTGTATTCGCATATGGTACGAATTGGAAAAAAAAAATAATTTATGACAGACAGCATTTTTAATGCATTGTTTCGCACTCGTTAAGTTTCGATTAAATATTAAGTGTCAAAAACAAGCTTGAGCTCTTTCTTCCGCAGTCAATAAGAATAGAGAGAAGAGAAAGTAACGTTTCGGAGATATAAAAAATTGGCACGATGTATGTTTTTATCCATTTTCTACAATATGTATCTGTCTAGCCCACGCGCCACTTGTTTTCAGATTTTGAAATTTGACAATGAAGTGTCATACAGGCTTAAGTAGCTTGAGCATAGCCTTCCTTATATATTAACTGCTTCTTTATGTATAATGAAACGAAGGCTGAACGTCGTAAAAGAGACGAGCAAAAAAATGTGAAAAAAAGTATTGCTTACCGTGTCTTGCACCTCGTTCAGCCATCTTTTCGTTTTACATAAAAATGCAGTAAGCCTTAAAGATGTAGTCTGGTGCTCGAGTTTTAAAAAAATCTGTTTTGAAGTGAAACTTCTATAGCCGCGTATACAGCAATACAGCAATACGGCGAATTTAACGTGTAGTAAGACCGATGAAACGATGCAACGTTCTTTAATGAATTTGAGCATGTTTTTAGGTTGAAGAGATGAAATTTTCTCTAGACCCAGCTCATAGTTCCCCAGCGTTAGCTTACGCCAGCAAGCCACAGCGTCGCAGTTTGTAAGTAGGTGTATTGGAGTCTATTTAGCTTCTTTACAGAAATGGCAGTTGCTATCGGTTTCGGTGCCCAAGTTCGTCAGGTGATACTTGAATTTGCAGTGTCCTGTAAGAAACTCTGCCAAAATTTTTAGATTTTGTTCGCCTGAGCATGATTTTGCTCCCCGAGTGCTAAAATCTTTGAGGAGCAATTTGGATTGTCTTAGCTTTGGCAGGCTTTTCCAAAGGATTTATCGTTTCTGTCTCACCTCCCTTCTTAACTCTTCTTATATAGAATGTGTGCTCAATCCGCAGAATAGTTCTGGTCCTATAAATTGGTGGCTGCGCCCTGTCGCGCTAAGCCATCCGCTTCTTCGTTACCTTGTATTCTTTTGTGTCCTGGGACCCAGCGTGTAGTAACGGTGTTATTCTTGCCTAGTTCATTGAGTTTTTTAGGCATTCCCATGTTACTCTCGATGATATTTCATGGGAGACTAGTGCTTTAATTGCTGCTTGGCTGTCCGACATCCCAATTATATCCTAACCTTTGTATTTCCGGTCCAGGTTGAATTCTGCCCACTCACTACACTGCATTGCTAGGATTTCCGCTTGGAAGATACTGGGTGTTATCTCCAAAGGTTCATAGTGCTTGGTTCTTGGCTCGTGCACCCCTGCGGCTACACCTTCCAATATTTTGGGACATCAGTATACCATGATATACTGTGTGGTTTCTTTTGCACCCTTTTACTATATCGTCTCTTGGTAGATCAATTTAAGGTATTTGGTTTGCAATATCCTCCTTCTCTATACTGCTGATAGTTTTACCTAAACCAGTCCCCTCTTTAGCAATGCATAGCATAGTACGCTTCGTTACTCCCTCAATGAAGAGGTGTAATGGGGTTAGGTCAAAAATTACTTCTAGTGCTGCTGTAGGTTCAAGTTACAAAAAATATTTGATTAAAAAAATTTATTTAAATATTTTATACCATTAAAACATGACAATATGGGTTCTAAATAATAGAGGATAACCCCTTTTATAAAAAAAAACATAACTTGTCTTCTATTTTTTGATTTGGTATTAAAAGTAATAAAAGTTTTTTTACTTCAAACAAACTGAAAGTTATTTCCATTTTCCAATAAAACATAAGTAAGATAAGCTAATCTATATACTTGGTATGTACGCATTGTCACTTCGTAGTTTTTATGACAAAAGAGACTGTCCTCTATGATTTGATAACCATATTGTAATGTTTTGAAGGTGTTAAGTATATAAATAAATTTTTTAAATAAATACTTGTTGTAGCTTTAAAATCCTTTAAAAAAATCCACATGTTCTAGTTAAAAAGTGGGAACTTAGTTTTACTATCCTTTGCCTCTAGTTTCACGTATTTATTGTTTACTTCGTGTGTGAAAATCTTATCCGATAATTGTGGTACAGTGTTGTCATTCAAATTGAGTTGTTTTATATCATAAATGAAAAAAAAGTTCATAAAAATACAGATTTTTTTGTAAGTAAATTCAATGCATTTTAGTTCTCTAATGAGTGGATGTTTTTCAAAGCACCAACCCACGAAACTACCTCTATAATGTCCAAAGTTCAAAATTGTACAATATCGTAGAGCAAAGGCTTTTAAGGATTAAATATAGAATTTTGTTAAAATATATGCGGCATAGTTTTAGGTGCACACATTAAAATTAAGTAAAATGCCAGAATGTCAAAGGAAATGTTGCATACTTTTTGGATCGTCAAATAAAAATTCCTCTGATCTTATGAAAAAACTTTAGCAAAATGAAAATTTATAATATTCTCATAAATATGATTTCGTTATTGCATACTTTCAGGCGCCTTTGAACGCTACAGAACACAAAGAATGCTATGCAGCTAAAAAATGCTGTAGCTAACGAGCCAAGTAAACAAAACTTTTATATTTTCTTGCATTTCATATGACTCTTTCAAGTCACAATTTCAAACATATAAAATGCATGGTGCGTGACTTAGAACGAGCGAATGACATACGGACAGCATAAAATGGAAAAACATATGTTGGCATAATGGCAAGAGTAGCACGCAAACATAACACAAAACAACACAAATTCCCTCGTTTGTGCGAATTTGTATTTAGCAGAAAAATTCAAGAGTTAAATAAATAAAGTGAAAATAAGCAACGCCTAATGGTATGCATGCAATGAGGACAAAAAAGTAATGGAAAAAAAATAAAGATAAACAATAAAAGAGACAGTTTGACAGAAAAGCAGCGACGAACAGGATCGTGCAAAATTCATAGCAAAAATCGTGACACGAATTGCAGTATAAAAAGCAACAACTACAAAGAAAAGATAAGAAAGAAGGTAAAAATAAACAATTTAACAGTAAAGTTTTACAACTCTACGTTATTGAAGTTACTGTATGCGACAACATTTAATTTGATTTCCTCAAAGTTCAGCTACTGTCGACAGCTTGTTAAACAGAAACGAACAAATCATGCAATGCAGCAGCTATTGAAGAGTTTAAAAGATATATTCTATTTAGTAAATATGAGTAGATGTGAGTGTGTGTGATTGTGGATATTGTGGGTGTGTTGCACAGATGTATGCACGAGAATGCGTGAAGGCATGCCAGTGTAAATTGTCAGCAACAATTATGCGCTTTGGTGCTAAATGCATCCAGAGTGATGAAATGAAATTTCAATGCTAACAAAAAAATGCGTTGCATACCTGCAGGAGCTAAAGAAAAGCTGTAATATGTTGAATTATATGAATTGATTTTTAATAATTTAATTTGTGCTCTATTTTTTTGTATTGCCTTAACGTATGCAATATTTTTAAAGACGTATTTTAAATTTTTTAAAATATTCGAACTCATTTTTCTAGCATTAAATTATCCAAACAATATATAACGTAAAGTTTAAAATAAGCCAAAATGTATGCTACATTTTTTAATTGCTCAAAAAACAATGCGAGCATTTGTGAACAATAGGGTTGTTCACAATCCTGTGCAACCGGTTTGCATCATAGCATTTGCTAAATGGTGGAGTATATTTTTCTCTACACTAACAAAATATGCAGGGATGCATTTACTACGCTATTGCAAAGAAACAACACCAAAAACCCATATTTTATATTTACTATACGCACGCAATACTGAAATGTACACTGAAAGCTGATAGTTAAACAAGAAAAACTAATGAATGATCTGATATGGAAAATAAAGAAACCCTTCAAGCTTTTTTCGACATAAGAAGTGTTTAAGCAAAATTTCCAATTGAAAAGTATTTTGTTTTTCATCGATCAGCTGTAAATTTTATGGTTTGCAACAAGGGTTGCATATAAACCGGAAGAGACCATTCACAATTGGTGGCAAATTTTTACAGTTGCACAAATTTGCAATCTCAAAAGCACAAGATTTGTGGATTGCCCTAATGTTTAAACACATCTGAAAGTGTAAGATTATAGTGCAAAAATCTATGCTATCATTTTTAGCATTCAGTATAAAACATGTCTGACCAGTATTTTTTCTTCCATCAAATATGGCCGTCAGAAATAGTTTTCAATAAACATTACCTTTTACAATTATTTGAGCGCCTCAAGGTATGCAGTGAAATTTTTTCGTTTAAGTCAGATATTAGCACAAGATTAACTAACACAAAATAATTTTTGTTCTTTATGATTTATCCTCTTTATTTTGAACACACAAAAATTATGCACAATTGAGTAACACTTGGAATTTTTACTAGGAATATTTTTTTTATTAACACTTTTTTATCAAACGTACAGCTTGCTGGTGAAATTCAAACTGACACAAGAACATGCTTGAACACGTATTTTTTATGTCGCTTTTAGTGTAAAAAAAAAGAGAAAAGGATAAGGTGGCAAAAAGAGAAAAGTGATGAGAGGACCAAAGAAACCCTGAAATTCTTTAATATTTGATGTTGTTGTTTGAAACTGATATACGTAATATGGTCCAGCAACAAACCAAAAAAGGTACTATTGCAAGTGTTCTTGTGTACGTGTGCTTTGAACTCAATAAAAAGCTCTCCAGAAAACTAAACTCAACTTTAAGAGCAACGTAATACAGCGCAGCTGCCAAAATACTCCAGATAAAACAAAGCAGACAGGTCGAGAGACAAAAACAGAGAGAGAGAAAGAAAGAGAGAAATGGCTTGTCAAACGTCAAGAGCAGTGTTGCCATATTGTTGTAAGTAAAAGTTATTGGTCGATTCAAAATACGTAATTTTCAAATAGTTTCGGAAAGTTATATAAAAAGAAACGCATAAATAAACGCATATTCTTATTAAAATTTATTAATGCATAGTAATAAAAAAAGTATGTTTTTTACATAAAAGTATTTCATACCACACAAAACAAAACAAAACAAAACAAAAGTTAAACTTATTTAGTAACTTTTTCTTTGCACTTTTCGATAGAATTGAATAACGTCAGCAGTTGCATTACAGAGTACAATATATTTTATTAATTTATCGATTAGTTTTTATAAAGCTGCAAATAAACTTTTAAAGGCGGGGTAAAGTTAATTCGTTCAAAAATCATAATATTTTTGTGAATTTTATTCAAGAATATGATTAGTATACATTTATTTATTAAAACATGATATACTTAAGTCACATTTTAAGAGTATTCCGTAAAATTTTAATTTAAAATATAAACAAATGAGGTGGTGACATCAATATTTAGTGGGCGCTACAAAAGAAAAAGGTATTTGCGGTGGGCACGAGAGCTCATTACTGAATTATCAGAAATGAAAACATAAAAAAACTTTTATAAGTTAATAAGTTTCTGAAGGTAACGCTGTCAAGTTTTTTTTTCATTTTTGAATTTTTGGTATAGAAAACATCGATTATGGATTAAAAAAAGTCAACAATTCAGCTGTTATAAAAATCATATAAAATTAAAAAAAAAACTTGACATTGTTATCTTGCAGGTCATGAGTAGAAAAAGTGTGCAGAGTGTGAAAAATATCGGTTCACTAGATTTCGAGTAAAAGTGTCCACTGACTTTGAAAAAAAAAGTTGTGAAAAAATCGAGTTAAGGATTTACATCCTTTGCCCACCGTATGGGAGGGACGGAGACTCAAAATGCTCTTTATCCGTCAGCTTATCTCTTAAAATTTGAAATGTTTAAAAGTCTCAGATTGACTTAAAATTTGAACACAATAGTTTTGATATGTTGTACTTTTGTCTGACAAATTTTGAAAAAATCTTAAAAAATACTTTTCAACCCCCAACATTATCATTTTGTGTGTTATATTGAAGTTTTTGCATTTTTTACTTTGGTTTTTCTTTGCTTATTTTTTATTTAATTTTTTTAAAGACGTAACTATGCCACAAAAATTCGTAAAATATACTTATCTGTGAAAAAGGGCTTATCAAAGCAGCTCATTAAAAGAAAATGATGAATACAATTAAACTAGCAAAAACTGGAAAAAAAAGTTGGTAGGCATAGTAAATTCATTAGGATTTGATAATAATGCTTTTACGTGACATACAAAATTAAAATAAGCATAAGAATTTAAAGTTTCTGGTCCTTAAATACACATGTTTTTGGTGTTACACATCACTCCACCGATTTAAGGTCATGTTTGCTCTACTTAATCCATTTCTCAAAATATTGAACAGCCATGAAAATACTCACTTCAAATTGGTTCTTCTGCAAGAAATAGGCTTTTTAAACAATCCGAATTTAATTTCTTAACACTTTTATTGGAGCAAATAAAAACGTGTTACACACCACTTCACTTCACCCTAATTAATTCAGTAATTTTAAAAACGCTTGAAATATTATATATATATTAAGATGCCTCGACATGTATGGGGGCAAAAAGTTTAATTTGTACTCCCTTTAAAATAAACCTCGATCTGTTCTATGATTCCCAAAATATTTTATTTAAAATGTAAAAAGTTTCTTTTGCACCTCTCTAAAAATCAACCTCGAGCTATTCTATAATGATTCCCAAAATATTTTGGGTGTAGAGAAAGCCTTCAGTGAGCTAGATACATGTCAGAAATTAAAAACATGTCAGAAATTAAAGGCCGCAAAAAGTTCTTCTATTCTGTATCAACAACATTTTTACATTTTTTTGCAATCGGATTAAAGATAATGCTGTTTTTCGTGAATTTTTTTTTTTAATTATTTTCACTAAAATTTCAATAACTTCATTATTTCTAATGCTATCCTCACTTTTAAGAAATCGTAGGAAATATTGTTTTATTACTTGCATTGATTATTGGTCAGAATTACTTAAATTGACACATATTAATGCTAAAATATTAACTATAAAGTAAACACCTGCTGAAAAAATAAAATGAAAATAAAACCAGCAAGAAACTAATAGTAATAGTAATAAAGTCATTTTAATATTGAAAGTTTTCCTACGGAAATAATATAAAAATATATCAAAAATATGCATCAATAATAACACGGTGTTAAAGTTAAAAAAAAATTTTCTTAGGACATAGTGGAGGTTGTAGATCTAGTTTAACCCATCTTTTATCGCTACTAGAATCCGTGAACCGATTTTGAAAATTTTTTATAGAATAGCCTATTTTGACTTTCAATATAACATTTTCACATTAAAAAAAATTTCCGATCTTTCGGTTGGCCGGTACGAAGTGTTGCTTTAAGGAAACGCTGGCTGATAATGTATACAAAAAATTGTGATTTTTATTAATTTTTTAGATTTACTCCAGACTTACGCCAGAAATAAAGTTGTTTTGGGTATTCTTGTAAATAATCTTCTATGGCAAAATTGAAGCATGTGGGAGTTTCATGTGGGTGGATACATCCTATTATTGTGTTTTAATAAAAATGAAAATATTAGTTAACTTTTTTAAAGAAAGTATATGTTTTATTTGGGATCATAAATAACAAAACTAGGCTGGGGTGTATTTAACACTAAAAAGACCCATGCTACAATCTGAAACACCAAAAACTACATTTGTTTATTGATACTTAGGAGTCGTCTATGCACTACGTTACCAATTTAGGGGGGGGGGGAAGGGGGGCTAAATAAATGTTGTCGCAGAGGAACTAGAAATAAAACACATACTTTTCTTATGTTTAAAAAATATTATTTTACTTAAACAATTATTTGTACTTCAAGATCATTGGTATGTAAATAAAAATATTGATGTGTAAATATATTGATACATTTTTCACTTATGATATACACTAAAGCAATCCTTAGGATGCAATCCTTAGGAAATTGGGCCACCACCATTTCTTACTACGAATCCTAATACGGTAATTGGCAACCGCATTATCGTGTATGTCTACTCCTCCCATATTTTGTTTGTAATTGTGTATCATAAGGTTGTTCTTTGGATACAAATTTCTTGTCTTTTCTATTATATAGCGATTTACATTTCTCAGTGGCTGAACTGTGTCGAAATTTGTGGCAACGCGTACTTTAGCATTATCTTGCCATCGTACGATAAGTATTTTGTTGTTTGCATTGCCAGACTGTTGAAACGTAAAAAGACAAATCATTGAAATATCACGAGATGAAAACCCACCCCCACAAAATCTCACACTTGATTTGATGCCTCACGTTCATCTCATGAAATAATTTATAAAATAAATCTATCATAAAGACGCCGATTTATTAAGAAATCGTAGCAAAAAAAAATTATTGGAATACACAAAACTGCGAAATATGCCGGATTGTGTATAGGGTTTTAGCCAGCGTTGCCTTAAAGAAACAGCAAAAATCAACATGTTCTGACATGCATAGATTTTACTTCTACTAATGATTTCTTCACTTATGGCTTGAATTTGATAATTTTTCCTTTAACTGAACCTCTCATAATGGTGATAAATTTATTTTTCGTATTTTATTTTATTTTTACAAAATGGGTCTAAAAAAGGCTTACCCGTTGTCCAGGCCCCCGCTCCACAAAATTTTATAAATAAGGAAATATTTGTAAAGGATTTTGAAGCCAATGAATGTAGAACTCTTTTGCTGTTCTGGGTTTTTGAATATCTCTTACAGATTTTTAAAGTTAGTGTTTCTTAAAAGAAACAGTGGTAAAAAATGGGTTAACATAAAAGCACTGCATACTTGATTTTTCGAATATACCATCAAAATCGCAACTCGGTGCCACAAAACCGTTTTTAAGTAGGTGAACGAATAAAATAAAGTGTAGCACACACCGGCATTTAAAGTTTGATATCAATTAAATCTTTTTTTTTATAAAGAATAACCTTTACAATGGCATACCATTTAAACTCTCAAAGGGTAAGATTAGAAAGATACAATCGAAATAATTAGAAATTTACGACCATTTTTCTAACTTCACTCACAATTTTATGAAAAAATTGTATTTCAAGGCACTAATATATTTCAATACATAAAAAGCTTATAATATTCTGCATCTCACGAACTAATTTGCATTTTAATTGGTTAAAGATTGAAAGAAATGTAAAATTTAAAGCATCTCAACTATTGTTAAATTCATAAAAAAATGTTGTCACTTATCGTTTTCTTTAGCTAACAAGAAATTATATTTTTATATTAGTTTGAGATTTCATAAAAGTCAAGATGCTAATAAGCCAAAAAATCAGTTAAGTTTTAATTGATTTAAATCAAACATATTTCGTATGATAAGTATTAGCACAAATTTTTCATTATTTGCCTATTTAAATTTCTAACACCAAAAATTGAAAGAAGAAAGAAAATAGAAAATAAAAGGAAAGGACAAAAAAAAATTTAAGTTTGCAATGTCAATATGTGCAAACAATGCTGCAGAACATGCAAATATGAATGCAATTTCAAAGGCATTTTCACAATGTTGCGTTTAAAGTGTTTTTTGAAAGGAAAAAAGTTTTCATGTGCAAAATACGTCGTTTTAGCCTTAAAATACGTCAAACATAATTTGCGTTCAGAATGCGTCAGAATTTTGTGCACGTATACATTTTTTTTGCCGTATGGCAACACTGGTCAATTTGTAGCAACATCTGAGCAACAACAGCAAAAATAGCAACAAGAATAAACTTAGCATGTGCTCAGGTATATTAACAAAGTATTTCAATTTGTAGAGCAGGTATGAATTAAAGATGCAGCGCACGAAGCTTTTGGAGAGAGAGACCAGCATTCTTGAAGACAGCGCAAAGTTGCCATATTAAAATTAATTTTAAGTCTTTTTAGTCCTATGTTAACCCTTTGGTAAAACAGTGTTTCACCATTCTGGGTGTAGTCATTGGGTCATATTAATAAAGCGAGTCAAGTGGAGTGAACTCAGTTCCACTCGCTTTTACTCTGATCGGTATGAATAAAGCATATTAATAAGAATAACTAAACTCCACTCTACTTATGTTTTTATTTGACGTTGTGTGTTCACTCAGAAAAAAACTTTTACACTCAGTTTTTGTTTATTTCGTATTAATAAAAATTGAGATCAATCAAAAAAAGTTGAGTGTGCTATCTAGCTGCCTAAGCCTTACTCAAGCTATACAAATATCATATTTTGCCTATTTACAATGAAATATAACATCTATTGCGTTTACCACTTCCTGTTTGGCTCAAATTGTTTTATTAGAATCCGAAGTTATAAATTTGTAGACGAAATTTCCGCGGCCTTAAATAGGGTATTTTTTGATTTATATTTATATTTGCCTTGCTCAGGCAATATAAATGCGATTTTCGTAAAAATGGTATCATTGAAAAGGTTAATTCGTCTTTTTGAAAGGAAAACATTAAAAAATTTTGAAAAATATGCAATAAAATTACACAATTTTAATTTTAAAGTTTACTTATTAAAATTAAAAAATATTCAGGATTTTCTTCAAGCATTTCGTTATCTTGAACTTCACCAAGTTCTAGCGCTGTATTTTCATCAAGATCTACATTGAAATTGCAAACAAACACATATGATCGAAAATTTTGCATACTTTACAGTTTATTTATTTGTCGGCCTTTGTAGCCTAGTGCAGACTGAGCTCGACTATGAAACCAGAAGTTCCTGGTTAGAATCCGGGTTCGGACATGGTTCTTTTCACTTTCTTTGTTCTTTCCTTAATTTAAGAATTATGGAAAACTAAAAATCCACAGCCAAATTGTGGAAAATGTGGAATTAAAGTACAGGAACACAATTAAGAGCTAGAAATGCTTGTCAAGGTTAAAGCATAACACTAGGCTCGGTTAAAAGCAATTCAAATTGTCTTTCACAGTTGTTTCGCCTAATCAATAATTCAAGTACGGTTCCAATCAATTCCTCTAAATAATCTTTCCCTTTCCTTTCAGCTCAAATACCAAACCTTGTTATTAAAAGATGTTTTTTATAGAGTGACACAAGTTTAAATCATAATAAAACATAGAAATGTATTTTTAATATCAACAAAACAGACTTTATTGGATAGAAAATTTTATGACATTATTGTCTAAACACACTTGGGCGATGTAGCTGTCACGGCTGGCGCGTACAAGGCGCAATCTGGAACACTAATTTTCACAAACTTTTCGCAGCATTTGCGTCCGTATCTCGCCGATAACTCTTCGAATGTTGATTTCCAGGTGTTCAATTGTTTGTGGTTTATTGACGTAGACAAGTGACTTTACATAACACCAAAGAAAATAATCCAATGAGGTTAAATCAAACGATCTTGGGGGCCAATTAATTGGGCCATTTCGTGAAATTATTTTTTCGTCAAAAGTTTCCTTGAGTAAATCAATTGCAGCGCCCGGTGTGTGGCATGTGGCTCCATTCTGTTGGAACCACATGTCAGCAAGATTAATGCCAGCTAGTTGAGGTACGAAAAAAATTCGAATCATGTTCCTACACCGTTCACCATTGACAGTAAGATTCTGACCATCATCGTTTTTGAAGATATATGGGCCAATGACTCCGTCAGCCCATAAAATGCACCAAACAGTAATTTTCTGTGGATGTAATAGTGTTTCTTGTGGATTCTCCTCACTCCAAATACAACAATTCTGTTTATTTATGTACCCATTCAACCAAAAATGGGCTCAAAATAAAATGGACGATAAGTTTGACGAACAGAACCACTATTTTGATTAAAAATTTCCGAATTTGCACGCGTTGCTCTGGTGTAAGTCAATCCATAGTGAAATGTCAAAGCAACTATCAGCTGTTAAATATGTAGTCAAATAAAGCAGTGATGCCAACTCGCTCTATAAAAAACACCCTTTATAAGGCGCATGCCTTGGATCTTTGATCTTTATTTAAAAAAAAAACCTTATATGGCTTCGAAAATTACATCCATTTTAATTAAAACAAAAAATTTTTAAAAATGAACCGTATTTTGTCGAATGACACAAAAGATTTTATTATTGAAAAACAAATTTGGCTGTCTGAAAGCTGCTGATATGAGTGAACACTCAAACAATGTTTTTTGCCCTCAGAGTGGAGTGGAGTTTATTTAGTATGGATTCCACACTCCACTTAACTAACATGGCACACTCAAAATGCAGACTCAACCACTTCACTATGCTCGTTCACTCAGTTTTTATTAATACGTCCCATTGAGGTGGGCGAAAGTTTTCACAATCCAAGGATTTTCAAGATATGAAATCTAAGTCCCAAAATTCCTGTATTGTTTCGGAAGTGAGAAATTTTAATGAACTAGAAATTTCAATAAATCATTTTATATATTTGCAATTTTTATAATAGTGACCTATGAATATTAAGAATAGTTGAAAAATGTTATTTTAACACCAATTAAATAACACTGTTAGTAGAATAGCTATGATGCTTCTAATCCAAAAACGCGTGTATTTTCTTATGGGCCTCAAAATTCACAAAATTGTGAGGTGCAGCGCAGTCGGCGTAGTACGATCGGTCAAGTTGGCCGATAGTAGGGTGGCTGAAGCGTCTTGTTGTTGTTGCAAATTGGAGATAAGCATACAAGATGTACGGATGGAGGGATAGCTAGGGGGTATGATCGGTCAAGCTAGCTGAAGTAGAACGGTTGAAGCGTGCTGCTGCTATAAATTGTAGATAAGCACACAAGATGGACGGACAGATGGATTGATAGCCAGATGGGCTATGAAATATGTTCTAGAAGCTTCTAGAACCTTCTAGAACATTCTAGAACATTCTAGAAGTAATTGAAATTGGAGATAAGCATGCAAGATGGACGGACAGATGGATTGATAGCCAGATGGGCTATGACATATGTTCTAGAAGCTTCTAGAACCTTCTAGAACATTCTAGAACATTCTAGAAGTAATTGAAGTGGGAGATAAGCAAGCATAGAAGACGAATGGGTAGACAGTCAGTCAGATAGTCAGATGGATGGACGGACGGACGGATAGCTAGCTAGATGGAGGTATGATTGGTCAAACTAGTTGAAGGGGGAGATAAGCAAGCATAGAAGACGAATGGGCAGATAGTCAGACAGATAGTCAGATGGATGGACGGACGGACGGATAGCTAGCTAGATGTAGGTATAATTGAGCAAGCTGACTGAAGTATGATGAGTGATGTTGTTGTTGTTGTTGGTATAAATCAAATTTTAAGTTTAAGGTGATAAGCCCAAGCTTCATAGCAAGCAGAATGTTTATAGATTTAAGTCGCTACATAAACTTAGGTGTTGTTGTTGTTGTTGGTATAAATCAGCATTTCAAGTTTAAGGTGATAAGCCCAGACCCAAAACCGCAAGCTGAAGATAAGGAAACAGCACAGAAGTAAAGAGTGTAGTTGTTATGCATTTTAATAAATTTAATATGAGTTGACTGACTTATATAAAAATAAAGCATGAAAGCAGCAAAATAAATTAAGAAAGCGATATCATAGCCATGACCATACGCAACTATGCTGATATAAATAAAACAAATCGAGCTGACTTATATATGAATCATTATTGTTCTTTTATTGATTTGTTATATTTAAAGTTTGATAATTACATGTATAAAAGCAATAATTACATGCACAAAAAGTAATTGATTTAACCATTCAGCTTCGAGTATAATTTTGCTCTATTTTCTTCTTCTGTTTCTGCATCTTTTTACTCCTTTACCAATCTTATTTTTAGCATCTTTTTGCTCCTTTGCCCATTTTGCCAACTTTTGGTCATCCTTCTTCTTCTTACACTTCTCCTCTAAGTGCGAGTTGCTACCGCAGTAGTAGCAATAAATTAATTTACGATACCCTCTCAATCTATTCATATTATTTTGCTGATGGCTTTATTCAAAATACCTTCAGCAATAAAGATCAGATGATGACTGGTTACCTTTTTATAATTCGCACACATTTAAATAATTCTTCTGATTTCGCTGGTTAGAGGTGAGTATTCAATTAAACGATCATGGATTACTAGACAATAGGCCGATGTTTTATCTGGAATCGGTTTGTTTGCTTCGGTATCAAATTCGATTCGTATATCAATAGGTCCAGTTTTAACTGCTTCATTTTGGTGTGTTACATCGACAACAATTAGCGGAGCAATAGCCTTGAATTCAGTGACATTTAGCAATGGTTGAGGTTCTCGCATATAATAACTTTGTTGAAATTTCATATACATATCATATAGAACAGCATACTGCCCCATTTCAAAGCGACTATTCAAATCATCATAGGGATATGAATCAGAGTTTAGATATACTTTTAAATTAGATATATTACAATGATTGAATATATTTCCTTCTTCTATACTTTTTTCTCTTTGTAGACCAATGATGAGAAATCTAGGTCGTTCGTTTTGTGGAGCCAGTTTTACATTCCATAAAACCTTTGTACTCTTTGGTAGCATTGGATTTATGTGACAGTCCCAACTTCGAAATGGCATTAATATAGGATTTTTGTTGTTAATTATTTTATACATTTCCAATTTTGCAAAGTCCGATAGTTGTATGTGGGGCATTTTCCATATTATATCCAATATTGTGAATTTTAATTGATCTGTTGTATGAATCGATGGATGAAATGATCTCTCATTAGATGATGAACGTTGAAGGATAAGCTCATGTTTAGAATTTAATATTATTTTATTATAATCTTCAGCAAAACCCAGCAACATTTTTAACGGCACACAACAACTAAAATGAGATTTTTCCAATATGAAATTTTCATCAGGTGCCCAACCAGCGTTTCTTAATGCATTACTTTCAACCACACTTAATGATGCAAAATTTTTCATGGTGGTTGAAATTCCAAGATTGCGGGTACGATCAACTTCAAACCCATTAATTTCATATCGAATTTCATCAAACAGATATGAAGCAAAGTTATTTTTAAATTTCACACCTGTTGTTACCACATCTTTTCCTCCTTCTTGTTTTACTATAAAGCCATGAATGTAAATCATACTCTCACTTGGTAGGACAAAGAGGTCCTGATTCTGAATTGGTATACGAATCTCATCATTATTATTAAAAGATTTCAAATATGGCGAGTAACTATGGTATTCCTTTTTTATAACGCTCTCATCATATATTGGTTTTTGAAGGACATTTATTATATCATTCATGCTTGTAGATTAAGTCTCAAGGATTTTAAATATTCTATATTAGCTGCAGTCAACAGCTTCTTTTTCGTATGTCCCGGGTTGAGTGTAGAAGAAGGAGTAACTGGAAATTCTTTTTGAATTACGTTTTTATTGTTCTTAGTGTAAATAATCATTTTTATTCAGGCTTAAAGTGAAGTCTTATGGAAATTTTTTCTCCTCGAAAATTTATAAGGTCTCCGTCTTGATTTAAGACTCTTATCGTTATGTTGTTTATTTGTTGACAGTTGATGGGTAAGTAAATGACATTTCGAGGTTTCTCATTTATTTTATATCCTGGTGAGACATCCAGAGGAAATTCATGAATTGTATGAACTGATGTGTTATTAATATATGATCCGGTTGTCAAGTTACATTCAATTCGTATTGTGTTTATGTTTGTAATATTTAAAGGTAAATCAGATTCAAAATGTTTCGTAGTTTTATCAGGCTGACCTTTAGGCATATATTCAGTTTTTTCTATTTCTTGTAATAGGTCTAAAGATATCACTTTGATAAACTCATCATACGGTAGCTCATTAACTATCAACTTTCTTTTACTGAATCCCAACAGCTGTCCTATACTGTTTGGTTTTGAAAAATCTATATCCATGGAGGATATAATTTCAGTTTTAAGAGTGTTGTTGTTTGATTCAATTTCCAAGAAAATTGCTCCATCAATGGCTCTTACCGCTGTTTCCAAGAAAAACCCAATATCCTCAAATTCATATGAACCAACTGGTATTGTAATTGTATGTGGCCCGATATGAAATAAATTGTTGTAGACATCTACATTAGGTATTGAATTAAATGCTACAAAGTCTACAAGTCCGCAAACATATTTTGTGGCCAATTCAATTGGTGGAAAATATTTTCCAATAAGAATTGGTGTGGTTCCGCTTAAAGAGATTGTTATGGACATGACAAGTTTTCGTAATGAACTGATGATCGATATCCATTTAATATAATTTAAGTACTAAATAACAATGCAAATTGTTTTATAATTTTAGATCTTTATTTATAAACTTCTTCAGCAGTAATACATTTTTTTCAGCGCAGATAAAATGTTTCTTATGATAGCTACAAACATTTATTGCTTGACCATTTTTATACAGAGTTTTTAAATTTGGACAGTTTAGATCATCTAGGTTATGATAAATAATTTCATCTTTAAACAAATTTTTAATCCACTTAATTTTTTCTAAACCTTTAACATAACAAATAAAATTTTCATCCTTAATATATGCTTTATAATATGCTATAATATTTGCCAAAGTTGAATTGCCTTCTTCCCATTTAAGCCCATGATGATTATTATAAAGCCAATTATACGAAACTTTTTCTCTTGATGTCAGCATAGAATATTGAAGAGGCGGTTTCATTATAAATGTTTGAACTTGTGAGTCATCATCAGCTAAAATACTCATCTCTTTTACACTAAATTCATTATTGATGTAGAAACCTTGAACATCTATAACTAAAATTCTATCCGCAGACATTGTCAAGTGTTATGTAGATCTCTATGTCGACTGAAGAAAACTTGATAAAATTTGAACTTTTATATTATAATAAAAGTTTATTATATTCAAAGCGTCATCCCATAATACATCAATAAAGGAGCATCCACATGTATCAGGACCACGAGTTGTTTCATCCCTTGACCATACACAATTGTTATAATGGTTACCAAATTTAGACGTTTTTATCTTATATAGTGCATATTCATCTAGTCGAACTTTTAATTTTTGTAGAATAATCTTGTGCTCAGGCCATAAAAGTATTTGTTCCCTTAAGAAATCATCTAAAAATTTAGCACGAAACTCATTATTCGTTGTTTGATAATTAAGACCTCTTATCATGATGACTGCAAATTTATAACTGGTTGATAAAATTTTAGTATATTTCCATTTCAAAATCGTGTTTGTAATCTTGAATGTTGATTAATGTCATATCAGAACGGAAAGTAGTGTCATCCTCAGTAACCACCTCTATTTCACCGTTACTTAAAAATCTCTCGTATTCAACTTGACGATATTCAAAACACGAAATATTTAATCGGCGTTTCAAGTAATTGCTATCATATGTACAGCGAATTCTCAATTTTATATTATCTTTGTATTGTAGTTGAAAATGCCTGTAAAATGGTTGTGAACTTTCAATAATTCCAGCAATATTTTGCTCCTTTTTAACTAAGTCTTGCCTAAATGCTTCAATGGCCTCATCAGCTGTAAACGATTGATCTATAGGCAGCTGGCGCTCTTCCTCTCCAGCCGATTGAGGTTCTACTGCTGTTGCTGACTCGGCGTTTACATTTAAATCTTTACTAAACTTTAAAAGTTTAAAATTTAGTTGTATGCTTACAGTATCATTATTAGGTAATTTTACAGCAAACTCGGTATTTTTAAATTCATTTTCACTCAAATCAATTGGTACTGTTGCTGAAAATACGTGTACAATACAAAAATATGTGAGTAATATGATGAAATTATTTTTCATTTTGTTTTTTCTTTTTCTCTAACAGATGTGTTCTTTTGTTGACGGTATATTTTTAAATGACATGATAAGAGTTGGTGCTCATATTTATAGTCTAATCTAATAATCCTCGTCTTCAAATGAGCGGTCAAGTGAGCTGCCACCACCACCACCAACTAATTTGATAGTTTCACTCCCGTCATTCAAATTTTTCTTTTGGGTGTGGTTTTTTGTATAGTTTTTATGAGACGGACGGACTGCAGCCTTACCGAGTATTTTATCCATATCTCCAAAAAATCCATCTATTTCACGGAAAATGCAAGATGATTTGAATGAGTATACGTTTGTATCTTTATAGCCACCTTCATAAACTGTACCAACTAACGATATCATACCACCAGTAACCTCAATTTTTATATGCTGATTGTGACTAAATTCAAATGTTGGTATGTTTGTGGGCATTTGCTGGCCTCTATTAAGAGAAAAAATTTGTGTTCTAACCCCTCCTTCTGCAGCTAGAAACACCTGCAACATAGTATCCAAAACTATAGCATTTATTATTTGTAAAGTTTTCCACTGTGCATGACAAGTACAGTATTTATCATGACTTCTTAAAACTTGCCCCCAATACATATTTTACTGAAGAATGTAATACAACTAAATCACTCTTATCATAGTTTTCTATTTATATCTTGCACACGTCTCTATAAAATTAGGATCATGTAGTCATACATATTTACTATTCTTTCTAACTTTTCCTAGCATACCATAGTATTTCATCACATCCTGTAATATTTCATATGTATATGTATATATATGCAAAATATGTATATATATATATATATATATATATATATATATATATATACACAAAATATATGCATACATACATGCATTCATCATAAAAAGTTATGATTTTATATACACATTTAACCGCAACTGATAAGAAATTACCATATATCAGGATGTAAATAATGACAACTGATAAGAAATCGATAAATAATATGATGCAATATGCTTAATAAGCCCATTTTTAGAATATTAAGAATCAGTTTAAAAGTACCTATCACAGCGTGAAGTTTACAGAATAAAAATGATGAAAGCCAGTCTGCAAAATCTTTTTCAAAATCCTGGTATTAATTACTTACCTATAAAGGATATGGAAGTAAACTTCCCATATGAAGTCAACAGAATCGAGAGAATAGATACAAAATATGGTGAAAGTATCAGATGTCTTGTAAATAAAGAATTGCACATTTATTTGCCGAAAAGATTTCTGATTATTACTAAGAATCAGATGGACTACTTAAATGATACTCCACACAATTTACTGAAAACCGTAGATATGCATGGTATATTTTCCTTAATAGTTAAAAAGAAGAAGAAGGAAAATATAAATTTCGGTTTCTACAACAATAACAACAATAACAACAACAACAACAACAACAACAGCAACAACAACAACTTATATGAAAGCTCTGGTGAAGATGAAGATGATCCACGTGTTGTTGTAGAAAAAATGTCTTTTAAAGAATCAACTTAAAAATTTTATAAAATAAAATTTCAATAAAAAGCCAACCAAATTTTCATTATTAAAAAAATAAAATGTTTTTCTTTATTAAGTAAAGGTATTTATCTTTATTATTTTAGGTGTTTTAGTTCATCTTTATTAATCCAAGAATTATGATGGTTGGAAAATCCTAACCATTTAACGTAAGCTTGCTGTCCCGTTGTTTTAATAACCTTTTCAATCAAGTATGTATTCGGAAAATGCGTCTTCATTACTTCATGTTCATAGAATCCGCCAAGAATAGGGTTTCCTTCATAATCATCTAATAAATATGTTACAGGGTTTGTGTTTCGTATGGAACGAATCTTAAAAACTTCAGTTGTCCAGTTTGGAGTATATCCTTTTGCAAAAATATGCTTATATTTGCTAGTCTTATTGTTGGACCTTCAAATTGTGGGAAAACAAATGTGATGATTAGCCTTATTGAAAGTCCCAATGGACTGAAATTTCAAAGTATTTACTTATACTCAAAGTCAGCACAGCAACCGAAATATCAATATTTGGAGCGTTTAATTAAACCTATCAAGGGAATATATTTTTCATCATTTTCCAATAATGATGACGTCATATCTCCAGATGAAGTGCAGCCCAACTCAATATTTATATTTGATGATGTAGCTTGCGAGAAACAAAATCACATACGCTCATACTTCTGCATGGGGCGCCACAAGGATGTTGACAGCTTTTACTTATGTCAAACTTATACACGTATACCAAAACACCTAATTCGTGATAATGCTAATATGATTATAATATTTAAACAGGATGAGATGAATATAAAGCACATTTATAGCGATCATGTTGGTTCTGATATGTCTTTTAAGACATTTCACGACTTATGTTCAAAGTGCTGGAAAGAAAACTATAGCTTTCTAGTTATAAACAAGGATGATCCCATAAATAATGGACGCTATAGGAAAGGATTCAATGTTTTTATTAGCCTATAAAAGGAAACAGTATAGATATTTTAAAATCAGTACAACAAATGCTGCTTAACGGATGACATTAAACAGCTAACTGCTAAACAGGCAACCGCTAAACTGGGCTATACTGTTAAACAGCCAACAGCTAACTGCTAAACAGCCAACTGCTAAACTGACCTATACAGTTATACAACCAACCGCTAAACTGGGCTATACTGTTAAACAGCTAACTGCTAAACAGCCAACTGCTAAACTGGCCTATACAGTTATACAACCAACCGCTAAACTGGGCTATACTGTTAAACAGGAAACTACTAAACATACCAACTATCAATATGAATAAGAAACCAAATCTAGTGAGCAATCTTATTAAAACTAGAAATATTTTGAAAAGGAAATATAAAAGTCTTCAGCTCGGAGAAGCTGCAAATGATGAGCTCTTAGAAAAAACTTTTAAACCAATATCAAAACCGTTAAAAGAAATAATTCAATCAACTAATAGCAAGAGAACAATAATAAAAAAAAATGGAAAATATTCAGATAACTCTTTTAAGGATAATAAAGTTACTACCAGCACACCATTTAAAAAGAGCAGGCATGATAATAATACATTTTCTCCAAAACTTGATAGAGAGGAAATCGATAAAAGTTTATCCACGTTTAAGTCATTTGATGTTGATAATGACGCTGATGATGATGATACTCATGATGATGATATTGCTGATAATGATTTGGAAAATGATGATGTCACCATTGCAATAAATCCGAATCAAAGTATTCAATTCAATTTATCAAGAGTTAATTTAAATAAATTCGATAAAGTCTATGGTCCTCACAAGGATAAAAATCAGATATGGAGATTGGGTAATGAGCCAATTACTTTTGATTCAGCCAATGTAAATGTAGGTAACTCGCAATGGCCCTTCACACCAGGCTTATATGAACTAATAGTTTACAAGGAACCAATCAGTTTTAATGGCGCAGATTTAAATACTTATAAACAAATATTAGAGATGACTAATGCTCATAAACGAAATAACAGCATAAATGGGCAAATTAATGGAAATCGTTCAAAAAAATATACAACGATTATTCGAAAATTATTTAAAGAAAAAGTTCATAGAGGTGGAGGTTTGATGAAGTTGAGTACAAAAAAATCAAATTATGTATATTGGGATGACCCCAACGAGTTGGTTGATAGATTGCGTCTTTTAATAGCATCATCAATAGCTGGTCACTCGAATCATAATAATGAAATAGTCTCAATTATTGAGGAGCTGAGAGAAGCAAAGATTATTGTATAAATAGACTACAAAATATAACATAATCAATATTCATAAGATGCCTATCGATAAGTTTGGTCATTATATGGGTAGCTCTGAAAGATATCAAAACCCGCACACGAAGATTCATTTAGATAGCGATCGTCATTTTAACTTCAACGCACGTAGAATAAAAAATATTGCTAATCCTGTATTGGAAAACGATGCTGTGAATAAAATTTATTTAAAAAGTTATTTTGAAGAAATAAAGAAACAATTGAATACATTTTATATGGAGAAAACTACTGAAGCAGAGAATCGATTTCATGAATTAATACAACAACAGAACACATCGCTTACGACAAAACTTGCAGACTTAGAAGCAATAATAAATAAATCAACGCAAGATCTTACGTATAAAATTGATGAAGCTCAAGAACGTTTTTTAAGAAAAATAGAAGGCTATTACGAGTTTTTGAACGAGAAAGTAAACCGTGTTGAAAGGAATTCGCCAACTGAAGCTCTAAAACGTGCGTGGTCTAAGGTTGCTGATAGAGACGGGGAGGTGGAAGCTCTTAAACGAGTAACAACTACTGAAGCCATTAGAAATGGAGAGACAAGCAGTGGTGCAGGAGCTTCATAAGCAAGCACGCAGAAATTTTATACGGCGACGTGTGGTAACCAAGGGTATAGACGATCTTTGGCAAGCAGATCTTGTTGAAATGGGCGCTTATTCAAAGTACAACAAAGGTTATCGGTTTATTTTAACAGTAATAGACACTTTTTCAAAGTTTGCTTGGATTGTTCCCGTAAAATCTAAAGGTAGTGAAGATATTACTAATGCAATGATGGTCATTTTTTCGCAAAAGAGGATTCCAAAAAACTTGCAAACAGATAATGGCAAAGAGTTTTATAATAAAACATTTCAAAGCCTGATGAAAAAGCATAATATTAATCACTTTTCTACATATAGCATCATGAAAGCATCTATTGTAGAAAGATTTAATAGAACCATAAAAGGTATGATGTGGGAAAAATTTAGCTTACAAGGAAATTATCAATGGATAAATATTTATAAAGATTTAATTAATGAATATAATAATAAAAAGCATAGAACCATTGGAATGGCCCCAAAGTCGGTCAGCACAAGAAATGAAGGCTCTATACTAAAACAGGCTTATAATCATCCTAAAATTTTTAAAAAAGGTAAACTAAAAATTGGCGACCACGTTCGAATTAGCAAATATAAGCATATTTTTGCAAAAGGATATACTCCAAACTGGACAACTGAAGTTTTTAAGATTCGTTCCATACGAAACACAAACCCTGTAACATATTTATTAGATGATTATGAAGGAAACCCTATTCTTGGCGGATTCTATGAACATGAAGTAATGAAGACGCATTTTCCGAATACATACTTGATTGAAAAGGTTATTAAAACAACGGGACAGCAAGCTTACGTTAAATGGTTAGGATTTTCCAACCATCATAATTCTTGGATTAATAAAGATGAACTAAAACACCTAAAATAATAAAGATAAATACCTTTACTTAATAAAGAAAAACATTTTATTTTTTTAATAATGAAAATTTGGTTGGCTTTTTATTGAAATTTTATTTTATAAAATTTTTAAGTTGATTCTTTAAAAGACATTTTTTCTACAACAACACGTGGATCATCTTCATCTTCACCAGAGCTTTCATATAAGTTGTTGTTGTTGCTGTTGTTGTTGTTTTTGTTGTTGTTATTGTTGTTATTGTTGTAGAAACCGAAATTTATATTTTCCTTCTTCTTCTTTTTAACTATTAAGGAAAATATACCATGCATATCTACGGTTTTCAGTAAATTGTGTGGAGTATCATTTAAGTAGTCCATCTGATTCTTAGTAATAATCAGAAATCTTTTCGGCAAATAAATGTGAAATTCTTTATTTACAAGACATCTGATACTTTCACCATATTTTGTATCTATTCTCTCGATTCTGTTGACTTCATATGGGAAGTTTACTTCCATATCCTTTATAGGTAAGTAATTAATACCAGGATTTTGAAAAAGATTTTGCAGACTGGCTTTCATCATTTTTATTCTGTAAACTTCACGCTGTGATAGGTACTTTTAAACTGATTCTTAATATTCTAAAAATGGGCTTATTAAGCATATTGCATCATATTATTTATCGATTTCTTATCAGTTGTCATTATTTACATCCTGATATATGGTAATTTCTTATCAGTTGCGGTTAAATGTGTATATAAAATCATAACTTTTTATGATGAATGCATGTATGTATGCATATATTTTATGTATATATATATATATATATATATATATATATATATATATATACATATTTTGCATATATATACATATACATATGAAATATTACAGGATGTGATGAAATACTATGGTATGCTAGGAAAAGTTAGAAAGAATAGTAAATATGTATGACTACATGATCCTAATTTTATAGAGACGTGTGCAAGATATAAATAGAAAACTATGATAAGAGTGATTTAGTTGTATTACATTCTTCAGTAAAATATGTATTGGGGGCAAGTTTTAAGAAGTCATGATAAATACTGTACTTGTCATGCACAGTGGAAAACTTTACAAATAATAAATGCTATAGTTTTGGATACTATGTTGCAGGTGTTTCTAGCTGCAGAAGGAGGGGTTAGAACACAAATTTTTTCTCTTAATAGAGGCCAGCAAATGCCCACAAACATACCAACATTTGAATTTAGTCACAATCAGCATATAAAAATTGAGGTTACTGGTGGTATGATATCGTTAGTTGGTACAGTTTATGAAGGTGGCTATAAAGATACAAACGTATACTCATTCAAATCATCTTGCATTTTCCGTGAAATAGATGGATTTTTTGGAGATATGGATAAAATACTCGGTAAGGCTGCAGTCCGTCCGTCTCATAAAAACTATACAAAAAACCACACCCAAAAGAAAAATTTGAATGACGGGAGTGAAACTATCAAATTAGTTGGTGGTGGTGGTGGCAGCTCACTTGACCGCTCATTTGAAGACGAGGATTATTAGATTAGACTATAAATATGAGCACCAACTCTTATCATGTCATTTAAAAATATACCGTCAACAAAAGAACACATCTGTTAGAGAAAAAGAAAAAACAAAATGAAAAATAATTTCATCATATTACTCACATATTTTTGTATTGTACACGTATTTTCAGCAACAGTACCAATTGATTTGAGTGAAAATGAATTTAAAAATACCGAGTTTGCTGTAAAATTACCTAATAATGATACTGTAAGCATACAACTAAATTTTAAACTTTTAAAGTTTAGTAAAGATTTAAATGTAAACGCCGAGTCAGCAACAGCAGTAGAACCTCAATCGGCTGGAGAGGAAGAGCGCCAGCTGCCTATAGATCAATCGTTTACAGCTGATGAGGCCATTGAAGCATTTAGGCAAGACTTAGTTAAAAAGGAGCAAAATATTGCTGGAATTATTGAAAGTTCACAACCATTTTACAGGCATTTTCAACTACAATACAAAGATAATATAAAATTGAGAATTCGCTGTACATATGATAGCAATTACTTGAAACGCCGATTAAATATTTCGTGTTTTGAATATCGTCAAGTTGAATACGAGAGATTTTTAAGTAACGGTGAAATAGAGGTGGTTACTGAGGATGACACTACTTTCCGTTCTGATATGACATTAATCAACATTCAAGATTACAAACACGATTTTGAAATGGAAATATACTAAAATTTTATCAACCAGTTATAAATTTGCAGTCATCATGATAAGAGGTCTTAATTATCAAACAACGAATAATGAGTTTCGTGCTAAATTTTTAGATGATTTCTTAAGGGAACAAATACTTTTATGGCCTGAGCACAAGATTATTCTACAAAAATTAAAAGTTCGACTAGATGAATATGCACTATATAAGATAAAAACGTCTAAATTTGGTAACCATTATAACAATTGTGTATGGTCAAGGGATGAAACAACTCGTGGTCCTGATACATGTGGATGCTCCTTTATTGATGTATTATGGGATGACGCTTTGAATATAATAAACTTTTATTATAATATAAAAGTTCAAATTTTATCAAGTTTTCTTCAGTCGACATAGAGATCTACATAACACTTGACAATGTCTGCGGATAGAATTTTAGTTATAGATGTTCAAGGTTTCTACATCAATAATGAATTTAGTGTAAAAGAGATGAGTATTTTAGCTGATGATGACTCACAAGTTCAAACATTTATAATGAAACCGCCTCTTCAATATTCTATGCTGACATCAAGAGAAAAAGTTTCGTATAATTGGCTTTATAATAATCATCATGGGCTTAAATGGGAAGAAGGCAATTCAACTTTGGCAAATATTATAGCATATTATAAAGCATATATTAAGGATGAAAATTTTATTTGTTATGTTAAAGGTTTAGAAAAAATTAAGTGGATTAAAAATTTGTTTAAAGATGAAATTATTTATCATAACCTAGATGATCTAAACTGTCCAAATTTAAAAACTCTGTATAAAAATGGTCAAGCAATAAATGTTTGTAGCTATCATAAGAAACATTTTATCTGCGCTGAAAAAAATGTATTACTGCTGAAGAAGTTTATAAATAAAGATCTAAAATTATAAAACAATTTGCATTGTTATTTAGTACTTAAATTATATTAAATGGATATCGATCATCAGTTCATTACGAAAACTTGTCATGTCCATAACAATCTCTTTAAGCGGAACCACACCAATTCTTATTGGAAAATATTTTCCACCAATTGAATTGGCCACAAAATATGTTTGCGGACTTGTAGACTTTGTAGCATTTAATTCAATACCTAATGTAGATGTCTACAACAATTTATTTCATATCGGGCCACATACAATTACAATACCAGTTGGTTCATATGAATTTGAGGATATCGGGTTTTTCTTGGAAACAGCGGTAAGAGCCATTGATGGAGCAATTTTCTTGGAAATTGAATCAAACAACAACACTCTTAAAACTGAAATTATATCCTCCATGGATATAGATTTTTCAAAACCAAACAGTATAGGACAGCTGTTGGGATTCAGTAAAAGAAAGTTGATAGTTAATGAGCTACCGTATGATGAGTTTATCAAAGTGATATCTTTAGACCTATTACAAGAAATAGAAAAAACTGAATATATGCCTAAAGGTCAGCCTGATAAAACTACGAAACATTTTGAATCTGATTTACCTTTAAATATTACAAACATAAACACAATACGAATTGAATGTAACTTGACAACCGGATCATATATTAATAACACATCAGTTCATACAATTCATGAATTTCCTCTGGATGTCTCACCAGGATATAAAATAAATGAGAAACCTCGAAATGTCATTTACTTACCCATCAACTGTCAACAAATAAACAACATAACGATAAGAGTCTTAAATCAAGACGGAGACCTTATAAATTTTCGAGGAGAAAAAATTTCCATAAGACTTCACTTTAAGCCTGAATAAAAATGATTATTTACACTAAGAACAATAAAAACGTAATTCAAAAAGAATTTCCAGTTACTCCTTCTTCTACACTCAACCCGGGACATACGAAAAAGAAGCTGTTGACTGCAGCTAATATAGAATATTTAAAATCCTTGAGACTTAATCTACAAGCATGAATGATATAATAAATGTCCTTCAAAAACCAATATATGATGAGAGCGTTATAAAAAAGGAATACCATAGTTACTCGCCATATTTGAAATCTTTTAATAATAATGATGAGATTCGTATACCAATTCAGAATCAGGACCTCTTTGTCCTACCAAGTGAGAGTATGATTTACATTCATGGCTTTATAGTAAAACAAGAAGGAGGAAAAGATGTGGTAACAACAGGTGTGAAATTTAAAAATAACTTTGCTTCATATCTGTTTGATGAAATTCGATATGAAATTAATGGGTTTGAAGTTGATCGTACCCGCAATCTTGGAATTTCAACCACCATGAAAAATTTTGCATCATTAAGTGTGGTTGAAAGTAATGCATTAAGAAACGCTGGTTGGGCACCTGATGAAAATTTCATATTGGAAAAATCTCATTTTAGTTGTTGTGTGCCGTTAAAAATGTTGCTGGGTTTTGCTGAAGATTATAATAAAATAATATTAAATTCTAAACATGAGCTTATCCTTCAACGTTCATCATCTAATGAGAGATCATTTCATCCATCGATTCATACAACAGATCAATTAAAATTCACAATATTGGATATAATATGGAAAATGCCCCACATACAACTATCGGACTTTGCAAAATTGGAAATGTATAAAATAATTAACAACAAAAATCCTATATTAATGCCATTTCGAAGTTGGGACTGTCACATAAATCCAATGCTACCAAAGAGTACAAAGGTTTTATGGAATGTAAAACTGGCTCCACAAAACGAACGACCTAGATTTCTCATCATTGGTCTACAAAGAGAAAAAAGTATAGAAGAAGGAAATATATTCAATCATTGTAATATATCTAATTTAAAAGTATATCTAAACTCTGATTCATATCCCTATGATGATTTGAATAGTCGCTTTGAAATGGGGCAGTATGCTGTTCTATATGATATGTATATGAAATTTCAACAAAGTTATTATATGCGAGAACCTCAACCATTGCTAAATGTCACTGAATTCAAGGCTATTGCTCCGCTAATTGTTGTCGATGTAACACACCAAAATGAAGCAGTTAAAACTGGACCTATTGATATACGAATCGAATTTGATACCGAAGCAAACAAACCGATTCCAGATAAAACATCGGCCTATTGTCTAGTAATCCATGATCGTTTAATTGAATACTCACCTCTAACCAGCGAAATCAGAAGAATTATTTAAATGTGTGCGAATTATAAAAAGGTAACCAGTCATCATCTGATCTTTATTGCTGAAGGTATTTTGAATAAAGCCATCAGCAAAATAATATGAATAGATTGAGAGGGTATCGTAAATTAATTTATTGCTACTACTGCGGTAGCAACTCGCACTTAGAGGAGAAGTGTAAGAAGAAGAAGGATGACCAAAAGTTGGCAAAATGGGCAAAGGAGCAAAAAGATGCTAAAAATAAGATTGGTAAAGGAGTAAAAAGATGCAGAAACAGAAGAAGAAAATAGAGCAAAATTATACTCGAAGCTGAATGGTTAAATCAATTACTTTTTGTGCATGTAATTATTGCTTTTATACATGTAATTATCAAACTTTAAATATAACAAATCAATAAAAGAACAATAATGATTCATATATAAGTCAGCTCGATTTGTTTTATTTATATCAGCATAGTTGCGTATGGTCATGGCTATGATATCGCTTTCTTAATTTATTTTGCTGCTTTCATGCTTTATTTTTATATAAGTCAGTCAACTCATATTAAATTTATTAAAATGCATAACAACTACACTCTTTACTTCTGTGCTGTTTCCTTATCTTCAGCTTGCGGTTTTGGGTCTGGGCTTATCACCTTAAACTTGAAATGCTGATTTATACCAACAACAACAACAACACCTAAGTTTATGTAGCGACTTAAATCTATAAACATTCTGCTTGCTATGAAGCTTGGGCTTATCACCTTAAACTTAAAATTTGATTTATACCAACAACAACAACAACATCACTCATCATACTTCAGTCAGCTTGCTCAATTATACCTACATCTAGCTAGCTATCCGTCCGTCCGTCCATCCATCTGACTATCTGTCTGACTATCTGCCCATTCGTCTTCTATGCTTGCTTATCTCCCCCTTCAACTAGTTTGACCAATCATACCTCCATCTAGCTAGCTATCCGTCCGTCCGTCCATCCATCTGACTATCTGACTGACTGTCTACCCATTCGTCTTCTATGCTTGCTTATCTCCCACTTCAATTACTTCTAGAATGTTCTAGAATGTTCTAGAAGGTTCTAGAAGGTTCTAGAAGCTTCTAGAACATATGTCATAGCCCATCTGGCTATCAATCCATCTGTCCGTCCATCTTGCATGCTTATCTCCAATTTCAATTACTTCTAGAATGTTCTAGAATGTTCTAGAAGGTTCTAGAAGCTTCTAGAACATATTTCATAGCCCATCTGGCTATCAATCCATCTGTCCGTCCATCTTGTGTGCTTATCTACAATTTATAGCAGCAGCACGCTTCAACCGTTCTACTTCAGCTAGCTTGACCGATCATACCCCCTAGCTATCCCTCCATCCGTACATCTTGTATGCTTATCTCCAATTTGCAACAACAACAAGACGCTTCAGCCACCCTACTATCGGCCAACTTGACCGATCGTACTACGCCGACTGCGCTGCACCTCACAATTTTGTGAATTTTGAGGCCCATAAGAAAATACACGCGTTTTTGGATTAGAAGCATCATAGCTATTCTACTACTGTTCACGAAGGACAAATGATCATTCTTGTAGAGGAGTAAAAATTATACGTTTTAAAAAATAAAAATTGTTATTTTTCGTAATAACTATCCCCAGAATTTTTAATATTGAGCTAGACTGGAATGAAGTCGTTGCATTATTAAAGTTAAATAGCAACGGAAACAAAAGTACTAAATGCATAGTGTTTTTAAAAATGCACTTAAAAATTTTTTGTGATATGCTTTGCATTTTGTTTCGACTCTTACTGCATCTTTATGTAAAACGAAGCAAACGCTGAACGTCGTGAAAGAAACGAGCGACAATATTTTTTGATATGGAAAAATGTATTGCTTACCGTGTCTCGCACTTCGTTCAGCCTTCCTTTCATTTTACATAAAGATGAAGTTAAGCAAGTTTTAATCGTATTTCGAAGTAGGTCTGACATTGATATATGTTAGTTTTGAATAATTTTTTTTTTATTATGAGCAATTATGCACATGCTGTATTAATAACGAATGTAACGTTGAATCTAAAATTGTTTTATTTTTAGATCTATGTAGTTTTATTAAGAAACAAAACTCTTTCTGTTATTCACATGTAGTTTACAATTCACATCTATATCAAACCAGCAAGCCGCAGTGGTCCAAGGGTTGGACACGGAAGCCTTTTCTTTATCAATCTTCTTAAGACAAAACAAGTAAAAAAAACATTTCTTCTTTATTTTTTTTGGGGGGGCAGCACTGTATGTATATTAAGTTGGGTCACTAAAACAAAAAGGTGAAAGCGGAGTTAAAAATATTCTGAGGATGAATTGTAGTCCTTATTGAGATCTATTCAACGACGTACTTTTTTACGATAGGTTAAATACTAGCGAAGTTGTACAAAAAATACTATTTGGTGCGTTTTTGGGTCCACAAAAAAAATGTTGTTGATGTTACTAAAATCCTCTCAACATAAGCTTTCAAATGAGGAGCGGTCTTTTCAAACGTTTTTATTTTCCACAGGGGGTGCCCAATCTTAACTCTCCGTTAGTGTGGTGGGGTATGACATACCCCAGGGAGCTTATTTCCTTCAATATCTTGTAAGTAGTATTTGTAGATTTCAATAGAACTATTTTTTTTGTTTAAATTGCAAGCACTAAAAAGATTATTTTTTTAATAGTAATTCAATCAAGAAATCAGAAGCGATCTGAACTTTTTCGATAACATTTTTTTTTGTAGTATTTATAGGACTTTTACTTCTGGGGTACATCATTCCCACCACACTTCTAGCGTGACTTTTTTCCACCACACTAACAGTGGGTTAATATATACGTATTTTTTTTTCGCCACTCTCAAGGCTCGTTTGT
Organism: Dichetophora obliterata; assembly: GCA_963920525.1. Lineage (NCBI taxonomy): Eukaryota > Metazoa > Arthropoda > Insecta > Diptera > Sciomyzidae > Dichetophora > Dichetophora obliterata. Next base: position 100,583,627 of record OY986437.1, read on the forward strand.
TTTTGAAGCGAAGCTTTTTACGCCTCGTTTTGTGATTTGCTTGAGTAAAAACTCAAAAACAAGGATATTCACAGTTTAAGCGTACATTTAACAAATCGTATTTTTAGCATTTGTTATTGTTAAAACTGTGAGAACCCCACTATCAATAGTTAGTCAATGTATGCAATTATTCGACTGCAGACAGAGCATAAAAATATTAGGAACAAAAAACACGTCCAAGGACTACTATTATTTAAGCGTGTTTGCGTATTTGCGTTTGCGTATTTGCGTTTGCATGCCAAACAGCAAAGAAAACTACTCTTACGTATAATGGCGTTAAAATAACAAATCGTACAAACAACAGGCCTGCGTATGCAAATTGTGAATAGTCTTGTTAATGTTTCTTTGTACGCCGCACAGTGGTTGAGCCCCATACAAAAATGTCAATAAATAGAAGGATTCCTCGAAAGCCAATAAAATTTGGAAAATTAGTTTAAATAATATTTATCAGATTGCATACAAAAAAATTTTGAAATCCGTCCACAGCCACGCTTACTTCCCATATTAGACAAAAACTAAAAACGCTTTATTTCTTTCTGTTATTGAGCCTTTATAAAAAGCACTCTCTCAAAACAAATGTGTGGAATAAACTAAAATTTATTTTATGTTACGCCCACCTCCCATAATAAATCATAATAAATTTTTCAGTGCACGTGATTTTTAAAAACTCAAATTTCATGAGACACATAGCATTCAAACGGTTGAATTAAGTAGTTTATGTTATTGAAAGATATTATTTGTTAGGTTTTTTTTAAGAAAAGTAAAAAAATCATATAAAAAGACCAGACCATTTCGTTTTTATTTAAAAAAATTAAGTGAACCTTATAAATTTTGAAGCAAATTATTTCTTATTGAAAGACTGATACAAGCAACATCTTACAAATACTTTTTGGCAGTGTGGTAAAACGTTCACAAGTCGTGTCAAACATCGCTTCTATGCTATAATTATGCTTAACTCGAAGTCTTTAGTTTATCAAGCAATGCCAAAAAGTATACTGATATAAAATTGCTAACGTATTCTTGCGACTGAAAAAATTTTCTTAACCAATTTGTCAACACAATGCTCATACATTTATAAAAAACATCACCTGAGCTTTCACTCTACAAAACAGAAAAAAATCATACCAAATTGTCAAAGTCAAACAAATTCGACAGCAATGGCAATGATTAACATCGTCCACCATCTAGTTGTTGTAGTTGTAATTTTAGTAGTTGTTGTAGTTATAGTTGTTGTAGTTGTAGTTTTAGTAGTTGTAGTTTGCATTTGACAAAAGCACGAGTTCAACAACGAAACGAAAGCAACAAACTTTCAGTGGATGTTCTGACTTCATGTTAGCATTTTGCGGTTGCTTGCTGTTTCGTTTATTTTTTTTGTATGCGCGATCTAAATGAGTTAAAAATTAAACTCAACAAACTTTCTTTGATTCATTTCTTGTTGGGACATACATTTTTTAACTCTTATTTTAGTAATCGAAAATAAAATGTATTCAAACATTTTGAATTCTTATTTATACAAGAATTGTTGAACTGAAATTTTTACGAGATATTTCTTGGATTTTTTTAACAGTTCTTTCGCCCTATTAAAAAAAAGTACTTTACCACACTTATGACACTTTATGTTTTTATATTACGTTAATATATGCTTAAAAAAATAAGAGAAATAACTAATTTTATTGAAAGCTGCTTATTCAATATTAAGTATTAACTGAAGCTATGTGGCAGCAGATGACTAATTAAATTTATGAAAATAATTTTGTATTTGCTATCATACATATACTACACATTTAAAAGCTTTCCAAACAACAAAAGTAACAAAATCTAACAAAAATTTTACTTTTACTTACTACACATTGTCATCAGCATCGTTAAGCAGGTGTTATTTTTTTTTTGTTGATATGAATTAGTTGGTGTCGTTGGTGAAACGTGTTTTTGTTTTTTGTTTTTGCATAGAACGAAGGAAAAATTAACGAATGCTTTAGCAAGTGCGTTGAATAACAAAATGATGAAAGTATCGATATCACTAATTTCACTTGTATATCTCTTTATCAGGGAAATAGTTTTAGTTCTGCAGGAGTTGCAATTTAGTGGCGGAAAAGGCGTGGTCAACTCTAAGTATGTTAAACTCTATTCTAGAATGCACATAATATGCTTACTAAATTTGAAACAGAAACCAAACAGCCGTTTAGAAACAGAAACTGAAATTAATTAATATAGATTAACCCTTTGCGATTACTTCCCTCAAAAAGAAAAAACTCATGAATAAGGCTTATTTTTCGTAATCTTTTTTTTTTCTTACAAAATCCTTGTAATGCAAGTCATTGACTAAAAGGTTTTTTTATTTCATCCGAAATAAGAAAAATACTTTTTATTGCTGAGTCTTTGATAAAATTCAAACCAGCTATGTACCTCAGATACCTTTTTTGCCTCAATGCTAAACACTCTGACAATTTACTTTAGCATATTTTCAGAGAAAAATCGATTTAACTGATACTGATACGATAAAAAAAATACGACAACCTTTTTGAATAACATGATTTGAAATCAAAATTTAACAAAAGCCCCAAAAGACTGCATAACAATGTTTAAAATATTGTAAGCATCACGCCAACAAACATGAGATTCTATTGGATTTTGTTAAATAAAAACCAATCAGTAAGTTTCTATCAGTTTAAGGATAAGGTTTTAATTTTTCTCTAACCACAGCAATTAAATTTTGACTAGAATATTGCAACTATTTATATCGCAAAAACAATTATATGTAAAATATTTAGAACACACGCAAGTCGACGCATTTCACTGGGTCAGTAGGCAGCAGGACAGTGCAACGTAATTAAATTGGTTCTTTGTTGATACGAATTGAAATATTTAGTTTGCAATTTCTATCAGCGATGTCCTTGCTGAAGCAAATGCTGCTTAATGCTGATCGAGGTCGTCGATGATGCGGAATGTATATTCAATGCATATTTGAATATTTGCCAATTATCTGTGGTGCAACATTTTTTGAAATGTAGCGTCAATTCTTGTGCTTAAATTTAGCAACGCGGCAACATTTCCGTTTTCGGATATGTTTGTGAATAAATAACGACCCAAAAACTGAAAAAAAGAAAAATGAGCGAAATGCATAGAAGGAAAACCAGTGAATTGACCTGGTTTAAGTACATACGTACGAATGTAGTCTGATTTGCTTATGTAATGTAATAAAAAAATCATTGCATACCTTCGAGGCATACAAGAGAAAAACATTTGCATTACAGACGTTAATTAGCAGTAAATACAACATTTGACTCTGTTCATTGCTCAACTCGTTGCATACTTTACGGAGGAAAGCAACAAAAAAGTTAAAGAACAAAACCAAAAAACAAATGACCTCCGATTCTTGCATATATGTTAGTAAGTTTGTTAGCAAGCTAGTCTGAAAAAGGACAATTCAAGGCCATTTGCGTCACATGCAAGCAGCATGTTTTTTTTTGTTTTTTTTTTGAGGCAGGGGCGGAAAAAATGGCAAAGTGTTGAATTAACATGTTTTTAGTTTTTACGTGTTGTCAGCAAGCAAATGTATATGGGAGAGTTAGAGAGAGCGCACAATGTGACGAAAAGAGCGAATGCGAGAGAACTCAAAGCTTTCTTTATTGGAGGCGCGGTTCTTGTTATGCTTTGAACAACAGCATGCGCAGTGGCTGACAGTATGTGTATGTAGGTATTTCTATATGTTTTAACCAGTTTGAACTAAAGAATTTCTAATTTGTTTTACAAAATTGCACAATTTTTATGGAGTCATTACTAAATTTTCAAATAACCATATAAAATTTAATTATTTTTAAAGTTAATATTTATTAAAGAACTTTAAAGCCAGCAATATAGCAGTATTGTTTTTGTGTATGTATATGAAATTATTATACATATATCATAAACACAAACCATTAAAAACATTGCTAAGCACCACTTCAGCTAAATAAGCTCTTGTTATATACAGTTCGAATTGAAAGCTTTATGAACTTTAAGCGTTGAAAAATAAGTTTTGTACAACGTTAGGGAGAACCAGAACTTTTAATTTACAGTTGTGCAGCGACTACCAAAATAATTTTTTATATTTTATCTTCTTGAACTTTGCTTATGTGTATTCAGATTTGGTTAAGAGTCATAGCTAAAATTCTTAGAAGAGCTTTTATAGGTTGAAAGTACATAATTTGCAAAACATACGAATATAACAGTTAAAAGCTTTATGTTGTGCAATATCCTAATAGTTCGAAGAACTGTTGCTATTTGGAGTATAAAAAAGCTTTTCTTTAAAAATAAACTTTACTTCACGAAAAGTTCTCATGTACGAATATAACGTACTGGCAAGCTTACTTGTTATATTCACTTTCATTCCAGTAACAGCAATTTTCTAAAGAAGCTTTTAACTTAGAAAAACTAGTGCAAAAGCTTTCGTACGTATGCCAATTTTTTACAATTGCAAATCAGTGCTGCCGGATCCAATTTTTTTTTGGTAACCAGAACGCAAAATAAAAATAGCCAAATTGTAAAATAAATAATCAAAATATTTATTCATGGTACATATTATAAAAGTAAGTAACAAAACAAACTTGCATACCTATTTGTACTAACTACGCGATTAGAAAAACGCGGTTACTAAAATTCAAACTTTTCTGTACTGCATATAAGTCCACACCAGCTTTAGTTTCAAGTCTAGTATTTGCAAAATACTAAAATATGGTTTAATACAGCTTTGGATGTAAATTAAGTATAGGCTTGGATTAAAATATTTAAAAAAAAAAATAACAAAAGTCGTGTGATTCGAACCCACGACATCCAGTTTGTAAGTTCTATAGTCGAACCACTGCACAGTGCGTTGAATGGGGACATAAATAAAAATTAAAAAATTTCGCGTTTTCAAAAATTTTGTATGCAAAACAAAAGCTAATAGTTTAGCCGTCAAAAATCAATAAGCTTTTGTAAATATCTTTATAAATAAAACTATGCGATCTTTTTAAACTTTTCTAATTTAATTGCAGAAAATATAGTGTTTTTATGTTTGGAAAGAAGAATAAAAATTTATGAAATTTTTTGATATTTGTAAAACAAAAAAGTATGCAGAATTATTCTAAGGAATTTTCAGATTACGAAAATTTTTAATTTTGTCTAAATACTGTTTTGCAAAAAAAATTACTTCAACCTTTAATAGAAAACATAAAACGCAAAAATTATCAAATTTTTGCACGTCAGAAAAAAATTTGGGTTTCATCGATTTCCATAAATTTTTAATATTTTCTTGAGAAATGTATCTGTTTTCAGTTTTCAAAGTCTTATTTGCCCCTTTTCATAAACAAAAAAGTAACGACGTGTTTTAATAGGTTGGTTTTTGCGAAATTTGGTCAACTTGGTATGAAAATAATACGCTTTAACAGCCCTATTCTGGCAAATTAACAAATTGTTAACCAGTATTTTGAATATTTCTATGTGTTTGTTGTTTTCAATACAAAATTTAAAGCTAAAAAAACAAAAGTTGTTAATAAAATTGTCAATAACTGAAAAGCAGTTGACAATTTTAATCAAAATATTTTATTGTTGAGCTTCAAATTTTGTTTTGAAATAAAAAAATACAGCAAACACATAGAAATATTCAAAATACTGGTTAACAATTTGTTAATTTGCCAAAATAGGGCTGTAAATTACTAAAGTTGAAAAGGCAAAAAAAAAAAGTAAATTTTTTTAATTTTTTTTCGTATTTTTCTTTGATGTATCTGCTTTTTATTACCAAAATTTTCACCCCTTAACAAAAGTTATTACGTTTTTACCATTATTCGTTTTTGTGAGCACTTAAGATTCAAGTAGTTCCAGTCTTGAAGTCATGATTCATCTCAAATGTTTTTCTTGATCCTTGACGAAACATGCTGATTTGGCCATACATTTCATTGACGAAAATTTCATATAAATGTTCCAAATTCATGCAAGATGCAATGCAGAATCGTCGGGATTTATTATGCATGAACCCTATATCGAAATGGTGAAGAAGTTTCGTTAACAAAAAGTAGATAGGAATGTAAAGAAAATTCGTCAAGGAATTAAAATCGAAACGTGCTGCTGGACCGAATTCAACGTAGTGCGGTATATTTGATAGGGGATAAAAATATTTCATCCTCTCCAAACTCTATTGGAAATCGACGTAATGTTTCGTAATGGCCTGACGCCACCACACCGTATGTTTTACAGGTCCACTCGGGCAGTTGTCCAAGCCCACTCCTTTACCATTGCCTTGATGCCACACAGAACCTTACGTTGTAATGATAATTCGTTTTTTAGTCGTACGTTAAAGTTGTGGAATAGTCTCCCTGCGAGCATGTTTCCCGTCAGTTTTGAGCTGCGCAAATTTAAAATAAAATTTGCACCGAAACTACTCCTTCTTTTCAACCTCTAACTAATTATCACCCATCTTCCGAATCAACACAATGCTCATACATTTATAAGAAACATCACCTGAGCTTTCACTCTACAAAACAGAAAAAAATTATACCAAATTGTCAAAGTCAAACAAATTCGACAGCAATGGCAATGATAAACATCGTCCACCATCTAAACAGTGGTGTCAATGAATATTTTAAAACTATCGAAAGCTATCGATAGTCAGTCTAAAACTATCGATAGTCGCGATAGTGTGAAATTGTCGATAGTTTGTGAACTCTATAGTTTAGCCTCTGAACGATTCGGCAAATTACAACAATCATGAATATCTTGAACTTTTTGTAATAGAGTGGAAAAAGTTAGGCGCTGACAACCGCTACTTTGCATTATTTTTTGTATGAATTTTTTTAAGTCCAGCAGCTCATGCAGACAACTTCCTTTAAGAAACCATATCGAAAAGTTCGCCAATGATGCCGCGAACTACTGGGATGTTAAGCAGTTAACCGCTTTATTTTGTATATCGAAAATGCACACCAACGACAGGCAAGACACGAGAAGCAATACTTTTTTCTATGCGAAATTCTATTGCTTCTCGTGTCTTGCCTGTCGTTGGTGTGCTTTTTCGTTATACAAATTAAAGCAGCAAGAGTGTGAGAAAAATATACATATACATAAATAATTATAGTTTAGTTTTATAATTTTAACAACTGAACTGACTTCAATTAAATTGATCCTCAAAGTAGGCAATCATTTTATAATAGTTGTAGTTTCAAACATATAGTGTATTTTAGGGTTGTATCAAAAACGGTTTATGTTGTCAACTTACTGCATTATTCTGTATCACGAACATGCACACCAACGATGAGAAAGACACGAGAAGCAATATTTTCTTCCATACAAAATTGTATTGCTTCTCGTGTCTTTCTCATCGTTGGTGTGTTTGTTCGTGATACAGAATAATGCAGTTAGTTTTTCTTTTTGCACCAAGTTCCGTCAAACAGATAAACAAAGAAATATAGGCGTCTGCAGGATTTTAGACAGTGGGGCCAAGGTGTTTATTATATTTTGTGAATTGCAGATCAGTTAAAATAATGGTAAGTAAATTAAAGCAACCTACTAAAATAAGTTTTCTGACAATTTATGTTACTTTAATTTTGTTTTTTTTTAACTTTTCATGTGATCATGTTTAAAACATATTAAATCAAACTGAATAATACAGAATACTTGTCCTGATTATTGAAAAATAATTACTCAGTTTTTGTTGTGAAAATATGTAGGCCAATGTAGTTTTTGATAACAGCATAAGTATATAACCACACTATTAAAAAATTCAAATATGCTCTGTATACACTTTTATCGCATAAATGTTTTTTAAATTAATAAAAACTAAGTCTAAAAAGATATGGCTCTAGAAATAAAATAACTATTTTGTTGGTTTTTTTACAATTATATTACAATTTTTGTGTTTTTCTGACGACCAGGGGCAGCTGCCCCTGCCACTGGACCCCTCTACGGATACGAAATAAAAATTAAAACAAATAACAAAACAAACCAAATCGTTCGGAAGTTAATGCCATTTCTTTAGTTTACCAAATAAAATATTTAATTTATTTCTTTTATTGACAAACGTAACTAACATTAAAGTAAGATTAAACAAGTGTAAGAAAGATAAACATGTTTACACAAAAGAAATAGAAGAACAAGTGATGTGGGTTGAACGAAAAATTCGGCTTTTTTTGGTTTCAAAGCCATCGCACTAAGCAAAGGTTTGAAAGCAAGAATTTCTCTTGGGTTAACACTTACTTCGAACTCAATGAAAATGAAACTTTACGATTTTTTTTTATTATGGGGGTTGGAATTAATTTTAAAGGTTTTTTTTCGGTTTTTGAGCATTTATTTAGAAACAACGGTACAATGTATATTATTCAAAGTATTGTCCATCGTTAGCTACAACATTTTCCCATCTTTCTGGCAGCATATGGATTCCGCACCGGAAGAACGATTCGTCTTTTGAGGCAATCCACGAATCGACCCATTTTTTGGTATCCTCGTAATAAGTGAAGCGCTGCTCAGCCAAGCCATGCGTCATCGATCTGAATAGGTGGTAGTCGGAAGGGGCTATGTCTGGGCTATAAGGCGGGTGGGGTAGCACATCCCAATTCAGCGCCTGCAACGTTTCCTTTGTTGAAAAACCACTTTGTCGTGTCTTTTGGCATATTCCGGCCGTTTAACCTTTAATGCTCGGCTCAATTGCATCAATTGTTGTTGGTAGCGTTCCCCAGTGATGGTTTCGTTAGGTTTTAGCAGCTCATAGTACACGACACCCTTCTGATCCCACCAAATACACAGCATAAGCTTGGCGCCATGAATATTCGGCTTGGCCCTCGATGTTGATGCATGGCCGGGTGGTCCCCACGATTTTTTTCGCTTAGGATTATCGTAATGGATCCACTTTTCATCGCCAGTGACAATACGATGCAAAAAACTCTTCCTTTTATGCCGTTGAAGCAGTTGTTCGCACATGCAAAATCGCCGTTCAACGTCTCTCGGCTTCAACTGGTACGGCACCCAATTTCCTTGCTTTTGAATCATTCCCATGGCCTTCAAGCGTTTGCCGACCGTTGATAAGTCGACTCCCAATGATTCTGACAATTCTTGAAGGGTTTGACACGGGTCTTCATCGAGCAAAGCCTCCAATTCCTCATCTTCAAACTTTTTCGGCTGGCCCGGACGCTCTTTGTCTTCCGTATCAAAATCACCACTTTTAAACCGACGGAACCAGTACTCACAAGTAGAAATCGATGGAGCATAGTCCCCGTAAGCCTCAGTAAGCGTGCGTTGTGCTTCAACCTCTTTTTTCTTCAAATGGAAGCACAAAAGTAAACCTTCCCGCAAATTGCGTTTTGTTGGAACGAAAGTCGACATGTTCACAGAGAAAACAATATATGTTGTTTACACTTCAGTGGAATGACACATACTGAAAAATGAAGCTTAGACAATGTGCTTTGAAATGAATATAGTCACAGGTGTGCCCAATGCGATCTATTGATAGTTACGCCATCTCTTAGAAAACCTTTAAAACTAATTCCAACCCCCATGCACTTCAACAAAGAAGTGCAGGACTGAAGATGAAATTCCGTCAACCTCAAATGGTATCAGAGGGAGACCTCTGAAGACTTTTGAAGAACTCTCTTTGAAAAGTAAGCTAAGACGAGCAAAAGATCTGGCATCAAGCAAAATTTTTAATGAGCTCAATTTGGCTGCAAATATCTCTAGGCGGTCCACTTCTCGACAAGAAACTTCACTACTATCAGTACAAGAAGCTTTAGCATTATATTTAGATTTGGAGCCAACCGAATCAAAATACACATTACTTAGGTCAGTAGTTAATAGTGTGCACAAAGATATTTTCCCTTATTTATATTCTTTAAAGAAAACTAAAAATGCTATACTTCCAACACAAATTAGCTCTGATGATTTAAGTTCTAAAGTAAATTTACAAGAACTTATGACATTTATAACGAAAAGTGTTATAAACTCCGTAGACATAAAAGAGTTTAATGAAGCTAGCGAGCTTAAATTGTTATGTAAATGGGGTTTTGATGGCTGTTCCGACCATGGCCAATATAAGCAGATATTACCAGCTGAGTCTAATACTGATGAATATATGGTATTTGTAGCTATGGTGCCTTTAACTTTAGTTGATGCTAAAACAGGTAAAAAATGTTGGGAAAATCAAGGCCATCATCCACCACATACTGCAGACTAATAATATTTATGTTTCAAAAAGAAAATGCAGACCTACAGCCCTATTCTGGTTGTTAGCTTAACAAGAAATAGTTAAGGAGCTCTTGTCAAGCTGATTGTTATGTTATGTAAATATTGGTATTCTTAAAAATCATTAACAACATAAAAGCTTAAAAAGCTTTTAAAGTTCACCATGCATGGTGAAAATCGATATGCCTATTGAAAGAAGAGATGCGCTATATAAACAGATGCTTCGAGTGCAGCTTGTGACTTTGCAAGCGCTTGAAAAATTTGCCACGGCTGCTGAAAAATTTCATTATCAACACTTAAAATAAGTAAAAAATTCTTCCATTTTTCAGTTTAATGTATTTAAACTCAATACTATATTATAATTGGTATTTTTTTATTATTTTCACAACAATTTTCTATCTAAGCACATACATTTCATTCGTTGTTAAGACTCTTTCTGTTATTAACAAAATTGTAAGAAAAAGAGCTTTTAAATTTGCAGCAGAATACGAAACCTTAACAAATTGTTAATATTAATTTTTTTGATAATATGGTGAGCTTAGTTAAGCTGCCAGAATAGGGTTGCTAGTCTGTTGTGTGGAAAATTACATGGAAAATAAAATCAGCCAACTCCTGATAATTAATATTATATCTGAAAGCAGCCGTGAGTTTCATGTTCAATTTGAAATGTTGTTGACGATGGCAGATGGGAGCATTTGCAACATTCTTTCAAAAACAGTAATGAATTTTTGAATTTTTTGAGCATGGCAGCTGCCATACAACATTTTGTGCAATATCTTAGAAATGAGGTAAGCTACGATAACAAAATCCAACATAAAGTGTTAAAAATTTCGACACAATTAGAAAAGTGGACATGGCAGTTCCCATGCAACTAAAACACATTTTGTTATTTATCTTAGAAATTAGGTAAACTACGATAAAAAATTCAAACATAAAGTGTTAAGAATTTTGACACAAAAGGTTGTTTAGGTCTAATAGAACTAAAACTATATAATTCATAATTTAATTTATAAGGTTACAGTCAGCAACTGTTCTAAAAATGGACGTGGTCACATTATGTTTACGCCCCTTTTTCAAGTGAGAAACGTGGAGTAAAGCAAAGAGTGCCAGGTATTAACTAATGACGCTGAAATTTTGGCAGTCGATTTGTTTCGAGCACAAAAATTAATATATTGTAATTTAGTTCATATGGTCTCTTTCGGCAACTATAATAAAAACGGGTATGTCCCCCTTTAGTGATATGTCCCCCACTTTTAGGGTGATAAGCGTGGAGTGAAGCAAAGCGCGCCAGATTTAAGCTAAATTGAGCTGAAATTTTGGCAGTCGATCCAAGCAAAGCGCGCCAGATTTAAGCTAAATTGAGCTGAAATTTTGGCAGTCGATTTTGGCTCTACGTTTTTATTTAGACACTTTGACAAGCTCGAGCTACGTCACAACAAAGGTGACGGAAATACGCAATACGCTATCTGTATATCATTGTTTCATGGTTCATAGCTAAGTTACGATCCACTGGGTAGCGCTGTTGTCAAGTTATTTATTATTTACACAATGTAACATAAGAACCTTTACCCATATTTGTGGAATACATAAAGGTGCAGAACAACGTTTGCCAGGGCATGAAGCTTATCTTTACAGACGTAGAAGAAAGTCGCTCTTGAAAAAAATAAAAAAATAAAAATGAAGGATCGCTTAGCGTTTGCAATGGCCCATATGAATAAAGAAGGCTAATTTTGGAAGAACGTACTCTGAACTGAAGACACAAATTTTAATAGGGTAAAGCTAACTGGAAAAACATTTGTTTGGAGCCATAAATGCCAAGACTTCAACCCGAAGTATACAAAAATCCATTCAAGCATGGAGGAGGCAACGTCATTGCTTTGGGTGCTTTTTCTAGCACAACGTCGAGCCAATTTTTGGTATAATTAAGATATACAAAAGAACAAAATGGAACCATTTGCATTTGAGAACATGCCTGCTAGAGGACTATCATTCATGATAATAACCCCGAAACACATTGCGAAGGTTGTGGAGGATTGGCTAAAAAATGAAAACATAAATTTATTGGATTGGCCGGCTCAAAGTGCAGACCTCAATCCTATAGAAAATTGATGGAAGGATGTAAAGGTCAATAAAAATTTTAAAAACTTAGATGACATTCATTCGACCTGCGTCGTTTCATCATCGAGCTCGTAAAGTGCGACTAGCCAACGGTAATTGTATTTGTGGTCCATCCGCTGATGCGACTGACACAATTAAAGTACAGTTTTTAAATAGAATCAAAACGATTCGTAATTTATGATGGCGTTATAAATCTACGAGTTGTTCAAATAATTTCCTCTTCACTGAGGATTCTTCTTGAGCTAAGGAAGCCTAGTTTTTGGAGTAACTTGAATTAAAAAAAAAAACTTAGATGATTTATAGAGTGAAATAGAGAATTCCGAAGAATAGAGTAAATAACCTTGTGGAGAGTATGAGATAAAGATTTCAGGCTGTTTTGGACATTTCAGGAAAAATAGCAAGTACGCATATTCTTTAACCCATTGGCAAATCATCAAAATTCACTTAAAAAATTTTTTTCCACAGAATCCGAACTCAGCTAGTTATACGTCACCTCAGCTAAGGAGTAATTTCAAATTATTGGATTAATTTTCTAAAGTTTTATTTTTAGACCCGTAAACATTATAAACCTTGTGAACTTACATGCGCGTAAACTATCTGTCAAAATTTGTATGGGCGTGAATTTACATCATTTCCGAGCCTAGCTTGTAAATCTACTTGTGTGAATGAAGTTGCTTTTGGCGCTAATCATTACATATTTAAAGTTGTTGGAGTAAATATGAACACGTTTTATTTATTTTTCTATGTTAATGAAGGTTTTTAAAAGGTTTAAAATTTAAAAAAGTCATAAAGTTGTCGTAGTCGCAGCCGCCATTTTGTCGACATTTACGCTATTTACACTTTATCGCTCATCAAAGTTTAAATGCTATACATGTTTACATGTTTACATGCTTAGATGAGGACCTCTAATGACTTTAAGTTTTTAATGGTTATACTCAAGTACCAAGTAATCAAGTTTTGTCTTCCTTGATGTATCCCTCCAGGAAAAATCGGAAGACTTCCATCTAAAAGTGATAAAGAAACATTCCCCACCGTATCTTTTGAAGGCTTAAGGGTAGTTTTGTATTTATATTGTTTCCAAACCGTGGCTATTGGAAGCTTAAGTGTAGTTTTGTATTTATACTGTTTCCACACCGCTTCTTTAAGAATGCATTTGGAAACTTTTATTTGTTGTCAAGCAATGACAATAGAAAATATTAATATCATTGTTTTGTAGCCGCTTATTGTAGAATTCAATAGTCTAGTGGTAGCGCGCTTGACTCAGGGTTATCGCTCAGGGTTCCCGGGTTCGAATCCTGGCTTGGCATTTTCGTAACAAGGGAGAGGATTGTTTCCACATTAATTCTTAGAACAGGGAAGAGGACTGCTTGTAATTTGCTTTTTAAGACAGCGGAGAGGAATGTTTCCACATTCATTTTTAACACAGCTGAGAGGAATGTTTCCCTCTAATGACATGCTATGTAAAAAAAGCAATGGAGTGTGCAACAAAGGGGAATGCTTCCTTCATTCCATGGAATGTTTCCTGGTAACATCCGGGAATACTCACATTTCCTGGAGGGATTTTACTTTAATTTTTACGAAAAAACCTACATGTATTTTTGTGCTATTTATTTGTCCACAGATGTACATATATAATTTTAATCCCCACGTGGGAGTGAGTTTTGTTATTTCTGCACCTCAATGTATTTAATATTTACTTATATAATAATTTACTGGTATACCTGACGTTGTTTTTTTGTGGTGATGTTGTCTAACAGCCCTATTCTGGCAGCTTAACTAAGCTCACCATACAAAATAGTTAATATTAACAATTTGTTAAGGTTTCGTATTCTGCTGCAAATTTAAAAGCTCTTTTCCTTACAATTTTGTTAATAACAGAAAGAGTCTTAACAACGAATGAAATGTAAGTGCTTAGATAGAAAATTGTTGTGAAAATAATAAAAAAATATAAATTATAATATTGAGTTTATATACATTAAACCGGAAAATGGAAGAATTTTTCACTTATTTGAAGTGTTGATAATGAAATCTTTCAGTAGCCGTGGCAAATTTTTCAAGCGCTTGCAAAGTCACAAGCTGCACTCGAAGCATCTGTTTATATAGCGCATATCTTCTTTCAATAGGCATATCGATTTTCACCATGCATGGTGAACTTTAAAAGCTTTTTAAGCTTTTATGTTGTTAATGATTTTTAAGAATACCAACATTTACATTACATAACAATCAGTTTAACAAGAGCTTCTTAACTATTTCTTGTTAAGCTAACAACCAGAATACGGCTGTAAGTATCTATCTATTTCAAAAATTTTATTTAGTGCTTTAGCAATAATTTGAAAAATAAGAAACAATTTCTCTTACAACAAAATCCAATAACATTTCTAGTAAAGCTTTTTATTTTATTAACAGGCTTTGAGCTTTTGTATGCAAAAATAAAGAGCTTTTAGTTTTTGCTGCCATCTTAGCGAATTTTGATGAACTAAGAAGTGGTTTAAGGAGAAAAAGAGAAATGCTTAAAGCTTTAGCGACAAATAGTGCTTTTGTTTACCAACATATAATGTTGACCTAATATTTTTTCGTACAATGAGGGTAAAATATATTTTAAAATGTTAGTAAAATAAAAAACAGCATTAATCAAAATGTTTTGAAATATTTTTCTATATAGATTTCGTAGGAGTTAAATATCGATTTAAATAAAATTTATTCTTTTGAGAGAAGTATTAGGAATTTTAAAGCTTTAATGATATAAAAAACTAGAAATAGAGGCAATAAAAACCTATTACTTAAGCTTAAACATCTCACCAACATTGGAATTGTCAAAAGAATAAAAAGTAAAGGAACTTTTATATTTTCAAAGGATACCAGAGCTGACTAGTCAAATGCGTGTTTATTTATGCCAAAATTGTTTCAGACTTGTCATGTTACGTTTAAAACGTAATAATTATTGACCATAATCATTTATTTGCTAAGAAAATGTATAACAGTACTAAGGTTTTTTAAGTGTCTAACGCCTTATATGCCTTCTTTAAGAGTTATATGCCTGGTGAACTTTGAAGGAGCTAAGGTAAAAGGCCTTGTGCAAAACTACCAGTGAAGTATAGTTATTAAAATGTCATTGAGTACAAATGATTGAGAATTGACTTCTTATACACGCAAAAAACTATATCTGTAAAGTTTCATATAAATTTCATACAAAATGTACTGATTTTTCCTGTAATTGTGCCACAAGAGAGCCAAAACTGAATAGTTTTCTCATAAAAGTACCACATTTTACTGTGTTTATGAAAGCATTCTCTGATTCATTCCTATGTACATTTTTGTGCATTTAATGTTAAATTTTACTGTGTTCAAACGTAATTTTACCGTTTGCGCAAATGAGTTCAAAATAAAGAGCTTTATTTTATTAATATTGTATATACACAATATATGTATATAAACAATATATAGTAACAAAATTATTGTTAAAACACCGTTTTCTTTTGTTGTTTTTATTTATTTTCTTTGTTTGCAAAAATTATTTAATTTCTTGAAACTTTTCTTGACTTTACGTGCCTTACTTGACGAACTTGACGCGAAAATAAAATTAAGACAAGCTGAACGCTTAAGAACAGGGTAGCCATTGCAGGTTGCAGCAGCTGTCATTTAAAAGTACTGTGTGGCTCTAGCAAAAATAAAAGGAAATAATGTACTTTTTACTGTGCACACAAAAAGTTTTTAAGTTCTCGTACAGGAACTTTTGCTTTCACTTTTTGATTAGTGGTGCATATGGAATATTTTACTATTTTCCACCGCAAAATAAAATACTTACAACGTTATTTTGCGGTGTGATTTCATTAAAACGACTAAAGTACTGTGTTCGTGTATAGTTATTCTTGTAAATAAAGTATTATATACGGACCATTTTTTCCGTGTAAATTTTAGTTTTCAATTTTATTTGAAAGACCCATTAAAAAAAGCCATTAGTCCAAACAACAACAAAACAGCGCAATAGAGCTAAGATTAGCTCTCTTTCAGTACATCCTGCCCAGTGCAAAAAAGAAGGGGTAAAAAGCGATTCTAGAACCACTTCTCCGGGAGCCAGAAGTCCTTACCAACTGGATTATTTTCTTTCTTCTTTTTTGTATGAAACGAGACAAAAAGCAATGCATGTCAATGCAGTTGTTCTATGAAATATATTCAAAAAAGTTACATGCAACCACTTCTAGAACAACTTTTCAGAAGTCCTTCTTGCTAGGGAACAACCTACAGAAGAGGTATTTCAGAAGAGATCCTAGAACAACTACTTTCAGTTTCATATAAATAATTAAGTCTTTTTATAAGCATTAATGTTAGTTTAAATTTATAAAAGGAACTAATAAGGAACATAAAAAAATTTACTATAAAAAAATCATAAAATACCAGCAATATTATTGCTATTTGTGCTGTTTTTAGTTTTTTTAATAAACACTGTTTTTCTTCTCCCCTTCATTGTAATTACCTTTCAATTTTTAATAAATTTAATAGTTTTTAAAAGTTTCACTTTGTTATAAATTTTCCACGACCACGCGCATGCATTGACAGACGACAATAAATGACACGTGGAGCAATCTGAACTCGCGTCCAGTTTTCGTTTTACACAAACAAACGCGTGGAGTGTTCTTGTAAACAAGCTTTCGTTGCAATTGACGAAAAAATGTTAACAAAGAAAGTGTGATACATTCCCGCTTGCATTTGTTTTTTTTTATTCAAAAAGTATGTGAGAAGTGATGCAAGAGAAGTGATTAATGGTGGTGGTAAGGAGGTGTAAAATGGTTGCAAAAAAGCGATTATAGAACTGCTTCTGAATGCACCCCTTGCCAAATATTCCACTGGGTGTATTAGATATACCGTAAAAGATACATGCATTCGATACACCGAAAAAAAATCGTAGCAAAAACAACAGTATTTTTTACTTACATAATACATTAAAATTTTTGTCGTTACAACAATTTAATTGTTTCGTTTAGCAAAATACTTTTGATTTTTAAATTAAAGCTTAGTTAAAGTAACTACATGTAAAGTTGTTCATTCAGCAGTTAAACATCTGTTGAACCCTTTAAATAAGAAATTTATCGCCGCAAGTGCATTATTTTTCCTTTAAAATGTTTTTGCATTTGTTTTGGCTTACAAAAGTGATATTCTTGATATAAGACTTTTCTCTTAAAACTAACAACAAAACTGAATCTAAATTAGGGCTGCCATACGTCCTGGTTTTCCAGGATTGCCCTGGTTTTAGACCAATTGTCCTGGTGTCCTGGTCCACCCTTAAATTGTCCTGGTTTTTTGATACAGGTCAATGCAGACAAAAAGTTTATTTTTGCTGATTTTTGTTATGAACAGAGTTTAAGCTTTATGTTATAACGCTGTTTACGTGAAGTAACTAATCGATTTCAATAAAGTTAAACGAGAGACAACTCTGATTCAAATATTGTTTCAACTAGTTGCTGTAAAAATGTCCACCGTGTAAACAACTTTGATAAGTAATCGAAAACCGATTACAAATTGTTTTCTCTAACATGCTTTGCTGATGATGTGCAATTACACCTTTCTCGCAGAACTGGCCTCCTGGAAGACTTAAGTTGCAGGCTAAATGAACACTTAAATAGTATAAGCGAATGGGCCATTAAAAATTGTCTGAAACTAAACGCAGAGAAGTCTTATGTGCTGCCTATTAGCAAAAGTAATATTGTCTTTGATGATATTCCAGACTTGTTTATAGCGGACAAGAAACTTAAATTAGTTAACACTATAAAAAGCCTTGGGTATCACATTAACTCGTCCTTAACATGCACGGATCACATAAATAATATGGTGCGTACCATATACTTCATTCTGCGCAACCTAAAAGTGTCAGCAGAGTTTACTCCTGTGGAAACCAGACGCAAGCTCGTGCTGCAACTTATTATTCCTATCATTACCTATTCTGAACTCATTTATAGTAGGCTCGATTCACGATCTGAACACAAGCTGCAAGTTGCGTTCAATCATGCTACTAGGTTTGTCTATAACCTTCTCAGATTTGACCACATTACTCAATTCAAGAAAAGCATACTTGGTTGTGACATCATTAGTTACCTCAATGCCCGAAATTGCATCTTTTTGCATAAAATTATTCATTTCAAAACTCCTCGGTATCTTTTTGAAAAACTACAGTTTTGCCAGTCGACCAGAAGCAATAATATTATAATACCAAACTGGAAGTATCTGAACTCTACCAGGCTTTTTTTCGTCAATGCCGTTAGATTATGGAATAGTTTACCCAGCGTAATTAAATGTATATATAGCACAGGTGGCCTTAAGCGAGCAGTTTTGAATCACTTTTCTTAAAACAAAAATATATAATAAGATAGAAACCAGATCTCTACTTTAAATTTTGTTTTTTTTTGCTTTCTTCTTCTCTCTTTTTTTTTCTTTCCTTTTCTTTTTTTTCCCCTTCTAGTTATTAATACGCTAAAAAAAGTTTTGTTAACTTATTGATGTTGTTGTTTTAATTTAATAAACTGCATTTTTTATGATTAATTATGATAACATAAGTATTCTTAAATTTTAATTTTAATTGTAATATCTCAAAACATCATACTTATTGCTTAAACTACTGCCTTTGTACAGCAAAAGAATTCATTCTTATTGTACTAATATGTTAAATTAAATTAAATAAATAAATAAAAAAAAAAAATGTTAAACATCTGTTTTCATTTGTGCATTGCTGGTTTCGCGTTGAGCTGGAGTTTCAATATCTGGTGAGTTTTCATATTTATTTTTATTTTATTTGTTTAAAACATTAATTTTTATTTTAAAGGAAATGCCTAAAAGACAGTGCAAGTTCCTCGACAAGTACACGACTGAGTGGAGTTTTATAAAAAGAGGCAAAAATGAATTATGATTATGAAGCGCATTGTATGGTATGTGGAAGTGGTATTTGCATTGGCAATGGCGGTAAGGCAAGCATTCAAGACCATATCAAAAGCGCTAAACATTCATCCAAGTTATCTATTGCATCACAGTCAAAAGAAATTTGTTCTTTTATGATTAAAAAAAATACAAAACTAGAGCGTTTGATACATGTTGCAGAACTAACGAGCGCCTTCAGGATAATAAATCATCATCAGTCATTCAACTCTATGGATTGTTCAACAAAACTGGATTCCTTATTATATCCCGATTCAGAAATTGCTTCAAAACAATCTAACGCCAGAACCAAAGCTACTGCTCTTGTAATGAATGTTTTGGCACCACACTCAGTTGCAGAATTTATCTCAGTGCTTAGATATGTTCCATTCTATGGAATATCTACTGATTCCAGTAACCACAAAGCTGAGAAAATCTTCCCTCTTCTTATCCATTATTTCACCGAAACGCATGGCTTAAACATTAGACTACTAAAAATAAGCTCATTGCCCAATGAAACATCAGACACAATTGCAGGATTTTGCGTCGATTCCTTAAAAAGTGCTGGCATTCCACTGGAAAATCTAACTGCATTTGGAGCTGATAATACAAATACTAATTTTCGGGGTAGACAAAGGCATGGCGTAAATAACATTTTTTACAAGTTGAAGGGCGTATTGGGAAGAGACATAGAGGGAATTGGTTGCTCTGCTCATATTCTTCATAATACGCTTTCAAGTGCTGCAGATGTGCTCTCAATTGATGTTGAATCAGTTGTCCCGAAGATTTTTAAGTATTTTTGTTTATACACGGTGAGAACTGAGCGCCTTAAAGAGTTCTGTGAAAATGCAAAAATTACGTTTAACACAATCCTTTCACATACAAGGATTCGGTGGTTGTCATTACTGCCTGCAATAGAGCGTATATTGCAACTTTGGAAACCTCTTAAAGAATTTTTTGAAGTTGAAAAAGGAGCACCTAAATTAATAACCGACTTTTTTTCAAATCCGTTAGCAGAAATATACTTTACGTTTGTACACAGTCAAGCATTCGTTATTGAAAAACAAATTAAAAAAAATTGAAAAAAGAAATATTACGGTAATGGAAGTTCAATTAATTGTAAATGATACTCTACGTGATTTAAAAGAGAGATTCAAAAACAATTTTATAGGAATACAAACACAAATAGCTTTGAATGTCTTAAAAAAAAGTGCTTTGGATGAAAACCAAATACCAGCTTTTGAAAAAGGATACTAAAAACTTTTTTACAACTGCAATTGCTTACTTAGAAGACTGGCTATCCCCATTAACAAGATATGAAATTTTTAATTGGATGACACCGCATAATATTCCTGAATGGACGGACGTTCAAAAAACAATTACTTTTTTGCATGAAAAAATGTATTCATGTCTGATGATTGATCGAAGAAGTTTTATATCTTAAATCATTTTTATTTAAAAATCAAGAAGCTTTAAAAACAAAAGACACATTAGAAAAGTGGTTATATTTTTTCGAAAAAACTTCTGAACAAGAAAGAAAGAAAAATTTATTAATGATGGTACAATATTTATACGCAATGCCGAGTCATAACGCTCACGTAGAGCGTGTCTTTTCTTTAATATCTGCACAATGGACTAAAGAAAGAAACTCTTTAAAGACTGAAACACTGGAAAGCATTATTCAGTGTAAATTTAATTTTAATATGACATGCTGTGAATTTTATAATTATATAAAAGATGAGGACGAAGTTGTACAGAAAGTGCAATCTTCACAAAAGTATTTTGTAAAAGTAAAAGAATTTTTATTTCTGTTTATAGTTTTGTTATGTATGAATTACATGTTAAGTTTTGTACCTATTGTTGAATCTAAAATATATGTTTGATACATGTATCAAAATAATGTTCCTTTGTGATTTGTATTATAAGAGTCCTGGTCGATGGGTTCAGACTTCTGGCAGCCCTAATCTAAATGCAACTCTTCTAACACGATTAACTTTTCAAGTCATTTCGCTTTTGTTCTTCTATAGCTCAGAGAAAGCGTTATGGTCTCAGACAGCATCAGAGGACCTGCTTCAAACCACAGCACATTTTTGCAGGACCTTTAAGGTCTTATTTGGAGCTTCGGGATCGAATTCCACGTCGTGCGATATGTTTGATGGGGAGGGAAATATTTCATCCTCTCTCAACCTTCTTGGATATCGACGCAATGTTGGTTGCCTCAGCCATCTGTGTAGGTACTACCATGGAAAGGGAGATACATGGCCTGACGCCACCAGCTCGTGCCTTTCCCAGGTCCACTAGAGCATCTCTTCAAGCCATCCCCTTTAAAATGGCCACGATATTCAACAGAACTTCGCATTACCGAGATAATTCGTTATTTAGTCACATAATGAAATTGTGAAATAGTCTCCTTGCGAGCGTGTTTCCCGTCAGTTTGGAGCTGTGTAAATTGAAAACAAATCACAGAGAGTACTTCATCTATTCACCCTCCAACAAAC
The DNA here is from genome assembly GCA_963920525.1 of Dichetophora obliterata. Classification (NCBI taxonomy): domain Eukaryota; kingdom Metazoa; phylum Arthropoda; class Insecta; order Diptera; family Sciomyzidae; genus Dichetophora; species Dichetophora obliterata. Next base: position 100,605,364 of record OY986437.1, read on the forward strand.
TATCACCCATCTTTCGAATCAATACAATGCTTTTGGATATGTCATAGTAGCAGTCCCCGGTCACGACCTCATATTATCCCTGAAAAGTAATACACTTTTTGTACTTTGTACTTTTCCAATCGATGTGGCGGCCCACTAGGCTGGGTAGAGTGCGAGGCCCCTAAGTTAATAAATTGCGGAAGCCTGGGTTCAATTCCAGCTCAGACAGAAAGTTTTTTCAATTGAATTAATTCTTCTGTTCGGTCGTCACCTCTCTGCAAACAATGGCAATCCTCAGAGAGTAAAATTTGCCATGTAAAGTTTCTTGAGAACATAAGCCGTTCGGAGTCGGCATAAAACACGTAGGTGCAGTTATCGGTCATTTGTTATCAGTGTTGCCGGTACGATTCTAAAAAAAGTATCCATGAAAAGGTCAAAAAAGTATCCAAAAGCATCCACTTAACAAAATCCAAAAACCAATAATATATTCATATTTTAACACAAAAATAAAACTTCAATATTTTAAAACAATGAAACCCAATTTTTCAAGCTTCCATAATATTTTATTTATTTTTAAATATTTATTTATTAAATTTTAAGACTAAGAAGTATTTTTATTAAAATGTAATAATAAGAAATAAAACATGTAAAATAAACATAAATTTCAGAACTTTTGTCTTTTATATGTGTTGCTATTGCCACGTGGAAAAAAAATTTCATTTAAAACATTTATTTTAAAGACTTAAATAAAATTTCATTTACGTAAATAATACAAAAAAAAAAATATTCCTAATAAACATAAATTTCAGAACTTTTGTCTTTTATATGTGTTGCTATTGCCACGTGGAAAAAAAATTTCATTTAAAACATTTATTTTAAAGACTTAAATAAAATTTCATTTACGTAAATAATAAAAAAAAAAAAATATTCCTAATAAGTTTTTGTTTAATGCATTTTCTTCTTGCTAAGTGGCGTAAAATCAAGTAGGCGTTTTCAGACAGGGTCACGATATTTCCCAATTTATCGGAAACAAAAAAAAAAATCAAAGTGCATATTGCTGCGTTTTCATGTAAAATGAAACGAAGGCAGAACGTCGTGAGAGAAACGAGCAACACTATTTTTTTGATATGGGAAAAAATGTATTGCTAACTGTGTCTCGCACCACTTTCAGCCTTCGTTTCGTTTTACATAAAGATGCAGTTAATAAGGGTAAATGACGGTAAAACCTTTACTAGAATTATTAAGTTTCGTTACAATTTTGAATCGCTAACAAGAATCTTAAGGGCAAGAAATTAAAAATTTTTTAAAAACTTTTAAAAATTCATAGGTATGGTAGACTAAAAATATTTTTCACAAAATTTTAAAGTTCTTTGTAAATAGATTGCTTTAATGCATTTTTTGATAAGAAAATATTGCCCAAAAATATCTCAATATCATAATTTTGTAATGTATTTTGCAAACAAAAACATATAGAATCATATTCATATTAGAAAAAATTTTTTTTAAAAAAGTATCTAAACTTACACCGAGGCTTAAAAAGAAGTATCCATCAATTTTTGAAAGAAAAAAGTATCCAAACGGATCCAATTGGATCCAAACGGCAACACTGTTTGTGATCAATTTGAAGCTAGGTCAAAGTCCTTCCAAGGGCTGAAATGGCCAGTTTATTTTTTTTTCTTTTCCAATCGATAAGTGTTGCTATGTAGCCGGTTTTATTATTGCTTTCATACAATCCGTCCTAAAAGTATACTATTTTCTTACTAAAACACAAATGCTGTGAATAGTGTCAAAACGCAACACTGCTTTGATCCCGTGATTTGGTATGAACAGCGGAATCATTTGGTGACCGTGGTGGTCAAAATTTATTTCCTCTATCACTCTCTAAAATTTCCCATTTACATTGAAACAACAATAATTCATGGCCGTGACGTGTCGGTGACCGCCACCATAACATAGCCATTTCACATTTATAGAAGGCATCCCCTGAGCGTTGGTTAAGTCTAAGAAAAAAACTATTTTTAAGGTAAATTTAGGTATCGACATTTTAATGTCGTTTCGATATCGAGATGATATCGTAAAGGTGATAACTTCTATCGTTAACGTTTCAGTAGACAATATCGTTATGATAGCGAAAAAAGATAGTTCTCAATAAAAATGGACATATTATATAAGCATATTAATCCTTGATATCGAAACGATATTGCAAATAAAAACTATCCGAAAATTTGAACCTCGGCCGAGTGTAAGTCCATCAGCTTATCCATTCGACTATCGCAATTGTTAACTAATCGGCGATTAATTTTATCCATTAAGGGCCAATTTTTCAGTGCGAGTTTAAACTCTAGTCATATTAATCCTAGCTTAACTCACCAAAATTTGACGTTTAAACTCGGTTTAACTAGATGTTTAAGCATTCGTTGAAATTAAATTGACTTGAAGTATCATTTAATGTGTTTCTTTTTTGCCTAAACCGAGTTTAAACGTTCAATTTTGATGAGTTAAGCTTGGTTTAATTTGACTAGAGTTTAAAATTGCACTGTAAAATTGGCACTAAAAGTCTTTAGAAAATAAAAATAAAAAAAAAATAAACTGGCCCTTTTAAGCCCTTGGAATGACTTTGACCTAGCTTCTATTGATCAATTGTGTTGTGAGTGTTATTAAATGTTTGATCACAAATTATCGAGAACTGGACCTACGTGTTTTATGACGACTCCGAACGGCTTATATTCTCAAAAAGCTTTACATGACAATTTTTACTCTCTGAGGTTTGCCATTGTCTGCAGAGAGGTGACGACCGAACAGAAAAATTAATTCTATTGAAAAAACTTTTCTGTTTGAGCTGGAATTGAACCCGGGCTACCGCGGTTCTTTAGCTTAGGGGCCACGCACTGTATTCACAATGCTACGGTCGCCACTAAAAGTCCATCTAAAAGTCTTTTACGTTACAAAAAATCAAATGCATTTCAAATGAACTCGTATGTATACTGTTCTGTATGTATACCGTTCTGAATATATTCTGTGTCCAATACTTATTTATACTTATATCCAATAAACATCCTTTATATGGAATATTTAAAATGTTGGCTTGTCCTGTATTTTGCTCTTAAAGTTATGGTCACCGTAGCCACAATACACTCGAGGTCAGTGCACCTCCTTATATTAGGACGTTGAGAAGTTTAGATAAAAAGACTATTGAAAACCTCGAAAGAAAGATCCTTCACAAGATTTACGGACCAATCTGTGTTCAATCGAAAGTACCGGATGGGATGGAATGATGAACTTAACGACGACATCGTCACAGTCCATAAAATATTGTAAAAAACTTGTTCTAACAAACTTTTAATATAGGTCGGTGTATACTAACACTATTTATATATACTCACATATAATGGTATATATTTAGTAGAAATTTTACTTTCTTATTACTAAATAGCTTAATTTACAGTAAACTTAAAGCATGTATTAAAAATTACTCTGACGTAAGCTTTTAAAATGTCGATAGACGTTGAATTCTTTGTCTCATCTACAAAAATCCGTTAATCGAAATCTGTAATTATTTGGGTTGTTGGACTGTATTAACATAGCTGTTTAGCAAAATTAACCGAAGGAATATAATGCTAACTTTCTTTAATGCTTTCTTTTATCATCGTAACTTATTTTATTTTTTGAATATTTTGAAGTAGCTACGAAGTAAATATTGCGACCTTAATAATTTCAGAACTGCATCATTACTTACTAAAGTATGATGCTTTCACTGCTTTCCTTTTTTCTTTCTTTAAACAAATTTTCTACTATTTCCACAGCAATTCGATCGAAAAATTTATAAAATAGCAAGTAGAAGAAGAAATAATGCATAAAAGCCGGCAACAAGGAATATATTAAGAACAACAAAATTTTCTAAAATATATTTTAACAAGTATTTTTTTCTTAAAGCAATGGGCAAATGAGTGGGCAGCGACTTGGTTTGGACTGTGGAATGGGAGTCAGGTTGTTAGTGTCTATCATTGTTTCTTGACGGCAAGGATGAGCTCAAAATGGCGTTCAACAGCGATTAGTTTCGTTAAACTTTTTCATAACTTTTGCAAAACGTGTTCAACAAAGTGTGTGCGAGAGTTTAGAAGAAGAAACATAATAACAAAAACAGTAAGTATAATGAAATGAAGAAAAAAAAACTTGACATCGCCCAATGCGTAAAATATTTTCACTTTAATTTTTAAAGTTAACTTTTAGGAATAACAATAGAGCAAATGGCTGGATAGCATTGCAAGGTTAAATAAGTCATTGTATAGTTTTAGGAATATAATAATTAAAAGCAACAAATAGGCTGTGTTCGAATTACGTGTAAGGTTAAGTTTAAGTTTAAGTATAAGGTAAGGTTTAAGTTTAAGTTTAAGTTTAAGTTTAAGATTAAGATAAAGATTAAGACTAAGACTAAGACTAAGACTAAGACTAAGACTAAGACTAAGACTAAGACTAAGACTAAGACTAATATTAAGATTAAGATTAAGTTTAAATTCAAGATCAAGTTCAAGTTTAAGTTTTAGTTTAAATTCAAGTTCAAGTTAAGTTTTAGTTTATGTATAAGATAAAGCTTAAGTTTCAGTTTAAGTTTAGTTTAAGTGCAAGATGAAGTTCAAGTTTAAGTTTAATTTCAAGTACAAGTTTAAGTTTCAGTTTAAGTTCAAGCTCAAGCTCAAGTTCAAGTTAAGGTTTAAGTTTAAGTTTAACTTTAAGTTAAAGTTAAAGTTAAAGTTAAAGTTAAAGTTAAAGTTAAAGTTAAAGTTAAAGTTAAAGTTAAAGTTAAAGTTAAAGTTAAAGTTAAAGTTAAAGTTAAAGTTAAAGTTAAAGTTAAAGTTAAAGTTAAAGTTAAAGTTAAAGTTAAAGTTAAAGTTAAAGTTAAAGTTAAAGTTAAAGTTAAAGTTAAAGTTAAAGTTAAAGTTAAAGTTAAAGTTAAAGTTAAAGTTAAAGTTAAAGTTAAAGTTAAAGTTAAAGTTAAAGTTAAAGTTAAAGTTAAAGTTAAAGTTAAAGTTAAAGTTAAAGTTAAAGTTAAAGTTAAAGTTAAAGTTAAAGTTAAAGTTAAAGTTAAAGTTAAAGTTAAAGTTAAAGTTAAAGTTAAAGTTAAAGTTAAAGTTAAAGTTAAAGTTAAAGTTAAAGTTAAAGTTAAAGTTAAAGTTAAAGTTAAAGTTAAAGTTAAAGTTAAAGTTAAAGTTAAAGTTAAAGTTAAAGTTAAAGTTAAAGTTAAAGTTAAAGTTAAAGTTAAAGTTAAAGTTAAAGTTAAAGTTAAAGTTAAAGTTAAAGTTAAAGTTAAAGTTAAAGTTAAAGTTAAAGTTAAAGTTAAAGTTAAAGTAAAAGTTAAAGTTAAAGTTAAATTTAAATTTAAAGTTAAAGTTAAAGTTAAAGTTAAAGTTAGAGTTAAAGTTAAAGTTAAAGTTAAAGTTAAAGTTAAAGTTAAAGTTAAAGTTAAAGTTAAAGTTAAAGTAAAAGTAAAAGTTAAAGTTAAAGTTAAAGTTAAAGTTATAGTTAAAGTTAAAGTTAAAGTTAAAGTTAAAGTTAAAGTTAAAATTAAAGTTAAAGTTAAAGTTAAAGTTAAATTTAAAGTTAAAGTTAAAGTTAAAGTGAAAGTTAAACTTAAAGTTAAAGTTAAAGTTAAAGTTAAAGTTAAAGTTAAAGTTTAAGTTTAAGTTTAAGTTAAAGTTAAAGTTAAAGTTAAAATTAAAGTTAAAGTTAAAGTTAAAGTTAAAGTTAAAGTTAAAGTTAAATTTAAAGTTAAAGTTAAAGTTAAAGTGAAATTTAAACTTAAAGTTAAAGTTAAAGTTAAAGTTAAAGTTAAAGTTAAAGTTAAAGTTAAAGTTAAAGTTAAAGTTAAAGTTCAAGTTCAAGTTCAAGTTCAAGTTCAAGTTAAAGTTAAAGATAAAGATAAAGATAAAGATAAAGATAAAGATAAAGATAAAGATAAAGTTAAAGTTAAAGTTAAAGTTAAAGTTAAAGTTAAAGTTAAAATTAAAGTTAAAAATAAAGTTAAAGTTAAAGATAAAGATAAAGTTAAAGTTAAAGTTAGCTAAAGTTAAATTTAAAGTTAAAGTTAAAGTTAGAGTTAAAGTTAAAGATAAAGATAAAGTTAAAGTTAAAGTTAAAGTTAAAGTTAAAGTTAAAGTTAAAGTTAAAGTTAAAGTTAAAGTTAAAGTTATTAAAAATAAAGTTAAAGTTAAAGATAAAGATAAAGATAAAGTTAAAGTTAAAGTTAAAGTTAGCTAAAGTTAAAGTTGAAGTTAAAGTTAAAGTTAAAGTTAGTGTTAAAGTTAAAGTTAAAGTTAAAGTTAAAGTTAAAGTTAAAGTTAAAGTTAAAGTTAAAGTTAAAGTTAAAGTTAAAGTTAAAGTTAAAGTTAAAGTTACAGTTAAAGTTAAAAATAAAGTTAAAGCTAAAGTTAAAGAGAATTTAATTGTGAGCTTTAGATCAAATAAGATTTTAAGAAGGCAACAACAACAGCTCTGTATAGAGTCAATCACTTAGCTGACTAGATTTTACTAAGCCAATTTGAACGTTAGATTCTTAAAAATTTGTTCAAACATGTGTGAAATCATATACGATTTTAACAGTAAGTTGATCACAGCTTAATCACTTGTAGACTACTGAAGAGGAAATGTAGTGATTTCCAAAACGGACTGTCTAGTCAGTTGTTGTTGTTGTCGTTGTTACCTTCTTAAAATCTTACTTATCAAAAGCTCTCAAATAAATTCATGTAACCATTTAAATAATAGATCACAAATAATTAGTTAAAGTTACAGTTTGAGTTTAAGTCAATATTTAAATTTAAGTTGAACTTTAAAGTTCTACATTGAGAAAATTTTAGATTAAATCAAAGCTAAGTTTCAGTTAAAGTTAAACTTAAACACTTCAGGAATGTCTGGGAATCATTTCATATAAACTATAAAACAGTTTAAAGGTCGATATTTTATATCTTACTATCGTTTGTATCCTTTTTCCCTTTTTATTAGATGCAAACAATTTTAACGAACGTTTTTTTCGCTGGCCACTTTCTTGGCTTCTTTTTTCTTGTCTCTATCACCGGAGTTTTACCATATTTAAATGTCTATTGGACTAACGAGGAAATACAATTTATAAAAATAACAGAACCAAAAAGGGTTTCATGCGCATTAAAAAAGGAGTCCTTCGATGTTTTCTGTATTTTCTATATTAAATGTCGGGCAAAATCCCAAAAATAGAGGATGACAAGACCAATAAAGAGCAAGCAAAAAGTAATATAAGCCAGACAACTATTGTTGTTGTTATTGTTTTTACAGCTGTCGCCACCACAGCACAGAAAATAAAACAAAATAAAAAAATAAATTCTGGCAAAAAAAAAAAACATGGAAGAATTTGTAATTAGAAACGACGTTGTTGAGTTTGAAAAAAGAGGATCACAATGAGAAAAGAATGTGGCAGTTAAAAAAAGAGACAGTCTGCGGGTGCTCGAGTATATATATATATATATATATGTGTGTGTGTGCTTTACTCTCTAAGTTGACTAAGTCGTAGCTTGTTGTCAACACTTAAGGGTATGCAAAGTTAATGGAGTGGGTCATGTAGAAGATGGGGAGGGGGCAAGGCGAAGGCTGGCAAAAAGTAGACAACAATAATTTGTAATGTGACAAATTGCTGCAAGGACACTCATACTTACTATGTTTCTTACTGTTGCTTGTTTGTATGTTCTGCTAAATAATTAACAAAAACATTGCATATTTTAAGGCCTAGGCATGGCAGTGTAAATGGAAATGCTGTTGGTTGATACTAAATTAAAAAAAAGGAACAACCAAGTGTATGATTTATAGTGGAAGAAATTACAAAATTACATTTTAAAAATGTATGGAAACAACTTTGCGTTTATGGCGCGGAGATAGGAAATATGTTAAGATTTATGCAGCCCAAAAGTAGGCAACATAATAATAAGTGGAGAAAAATACTTGACGGAAACTCATTAAAAAATAAGACATTGTATAATTAAAATTTGATCTTAATGGGCATAAGCTTGCAATCAAAACAACTAATGATACAGAAAATCTTTTACGACCTAAGCCGAACTGTACCTTTTAAAATATTTAGAAATAAAGAAAACATAATCTTTTTATCAATTGTTTATTTGAAACAGCTTGAACATTATTACATACTAGATAACTGCTAGAGTGAATAGATGTTTAAGTCATACAAAAAACCCACACAGTACACTCTAAAAAGTTTTTGTTGAATTTTACTACAATACTTGAAGGCAACAGTTTTGCGGCTGTTGCTACAGTAAATTTACACACCTTTATTTAATTGAACATATTGTTTACTATTGACTTGTAGTGAAATTCAACAAAAAGTGTTTAAATTTGTGTTAAATATGTAGCAATATTAATGGAAAAATATTGATATTGCAGCAAAATCAAACATCAATTGCTATTATTTATGTAGTACCATAACAAAATTACTACTCTCATGTTAGTAAAATTCAACAACTTGAATTTATTTTTACTACAATTGATGTAATCAATTAAATTTATATTGATATTATAGTAAATGCAACATTGTTGGTTTTGACATTCTTGTTTTAAAACACAATTTAATATTTCTTAAAACTTTACACTTGACGGTACGTGCAGAAATGAATTTAATTTATCTTTATTGCTTATTCCTTCATTAAATTGGCACTATAAACAGCAAAATGAGGAGTAAACACTTGCATAAACAAATTCCTGCCTATGCGATGCAAAAGAGAAAAACAAATGATACACAGCTATTTTTTCTAGATTTTTATTGAATTATTAACATATTGCTCACATATACCTATTGTGTTGTGTTGTACAACACAAGGTACTGCAACATAGTAAATCTTTTAATAAAAATCGAGTTATTACTACACTTTTTCAATTAAAAACCATATAACTCTTACATTATGATATCCGTACACGTTGACAAACAGAGTTGACTGAACATCTGTTGCAAATATTGTATATGTTGAATATTCAACATCTGTTTCATTAGTTAAATTTATGTATGAATATAAGGCATTGCAGTTGATATTGCAACATAATTGAACATTTATTGCTTAATTTTGCTAGGAATAGTGTTTAATGGTAAATATTCAAAGATCAATATAAAATTTATAGTAAAATTACACAACAGTTGGAATTTATACAAAAAATTACTACAGTAATAATAGTAAATTTACATTTATTTTTTAGAGTGTAGGTCTGTTTCCGTACTCGCATCAAGTAATTTCAATTTACTTGAAAGCGTTTCTTTACATATTTTTCAAATTTGAGAGAGAAGAAGAACAAGCTATATGGTAGTCTCAATTCGTTTACAATAACTTGAACTTTACTCCAACTTTACTCGCCAAGCTACACTCTAAAAAGTTTTTGTTGAAATTTATTACAACAGTTGTAGGCAACAGGTTAGCTACTAAAACTGTAGTAAATTTACACACTCTTATTTCATTCAACATCTTGTTTCCATTGTTGTGTAGTGAAATTCAACAAACAGTGTTGAATTTTGCTTAAAATAGGAAGCAATGAAATTGATGTTGCAGCGAAATTAAACATCAATTGTTCAATGCTACTTTCATCTGTGTAGTGCCAATACAAATCTACTACTTCGATTTCAGAAAAATTCAACAATTTATATTTAGTTTTACTATAATTGATGTAGTCAATCTAAACTTCTATTGTTATTCTAGTAAAGACATAAAAAAACAATTTGTCACTTTTGACAGTACGTGCAGAGATATGGTTTGATTTCTGTTTCATGTTTATTCTTCTTCAAATTGGCACTACAAAAAACGAAATGAAAAATAAACAATTAGGAATTGAAGAAATGAAACACAAGAAATTTTTTGATTATTTCAAAGAACTAAAACATTCAGATATTGCTGACAAAATATCACTAATAACACAGCATTCAATTAACTTTTACTAAAACTGAATTCTCATTACACTTTTTTAATAAAAAATCAGAGAACTTTAAGTTAATGATCCTAACACTTTCACAAGCTAACTCAACTGAGCATCTATTGAATATATTGTCGATGTTGAACATTCAACTGTTTAATTTTAATTAAGTTTATGTAGTAATCTATTACTTTGCAGCTGTTATTGCAATAAAATTCAACATTTATTGTTTAATTTTAGTAAGAATTGTGTAAATTGGTAAACACTCAAAAATTAATGCAAGATTTACAGTAAAATCAGACATCAGTTGGAATTTCAACAATAATTACTGTAATAATTTTAGTAAATTTACATATCTTTTTTAGAGTGTATAAAATCAATATTTTGTATTGTTTTGTGAAATAAAAATGATTCTTATCAGTAAATGCAAAAAATAGTGTTATATGTATTTTGTACAAAGTGGTTTTTAAAAGAAAAAACTATTAATTTCGAGAAAAATCGATTTTTTTTTTCTATAGCAAAAAGGCGTGAAGGCAACTTGAAACTTGCTTGAAGTCGTTTTATGTTCAAGTTTTGCGAAGTTTTCTGTAGTTTGAACAATGCAAATTTAAACAGTGAGTTGATCACAGCTTAGTGACTCAAAGACTACTGAAGAGGAAAATGTAGCGATTTCCGAAAAAGTCTGTCTAGTCAGCTAAGTGATCGACTCTATACAGAGTTATTTTTGTTGTTGTTGCCTTCTTAAAAACTTACTTACTTAAAAACTTACTTAAAGCTCGCAATTTAATTCATGTAAAAAAGGTAAACTTTCTATGGAAAAATATTAAAAATTTAGCAAAGTTCGAAAATGAATTAACAAAAGGATTATTTGATTTTTACGAAACTTATTTATAATTTTATTTAAAAAATCAACTATTGATTTTTAAAGTATTATCTGGACCTTTTAACAAACATGAAGTTTGCACAAAAAGAGTTTTTGCGAAAAATTGTCAATTTTTTATTTGGATAGCCTACTTACCGAGCTTTGTTAAGATCGGCCAAATTTTGTATGCGAAATCGTTTAAAAACTTAATAGAGGTCCAAAGGAGGTAGCCCTACACTGAGGGAAATATGTGTTAAAATTGCATGAAATTGTGTTCATATTAAACGAATTTGTTTTTAAAATAGAGGATGAAACAATTTCATTAAAGTTAAACACAAATGTTTTTAAAGTTTAATTTAAAACACAAGTTTTTGTTTTCAAATCCATGTTTTTGAATATGCTTTCATTGTAAAAATTTCAAGTTTAAACACTGTTATTTGAACGAAAAATTTAATGCAAAAATTTTAATATTTAAAATAAAATTTTTAAAAACACTATTTAAAAATATTGTTATTTATTAAAAACAAATTAGTTAAACCGCTACTTTTTCGATGCCATTTTTTTAACTTTTTCGATTTTTCGTAGTCAGACTTGCGATCAGCGACCCATGGAACCCCCCGAATAACAAATTTTTTGACTTCATTTGATAAAATTTGCGTTTTACTGCGGCTTGAAAAATTTTAAATATCAAAATAATTAATTAGTTTTTATTTCATCTTATGTTCAATATTTGTAAGACTAATAGCCCAAACATAATAAGCATAGCCAACACGCAGCCAACAGAAGAAATGTCAACATATAAGTTGGTTGACTTGCAACCCTATGAAATGAACATAATTAAAATAACCAACACGTAGTGAACGCAGCCGACACAAAAATGTTGACGAACTTTTAACTTTTTCCGCAGCCAACGGTAGCGTAATGTCAAAATACATAGTTGAAATTAGAAAACTTAAAATTAACTAAAACATTTTAGTCCAAATTAGTAAAAAAGCAAACAAATTATGATATGCAAAAGGCTGTATCTATTAATTTTTTAAAATATAACAAAATATTGTAAGCATAAAGCTCTATCTGCGTTATCAACACAAATTCTATTCTGTGCACAACATTTCGTTGGCTACGTTTTCGACAGCTCGCTACGTGTTCGCTATGCCTATTCTGTTTGGGCTATAATTGAAAAATATTTTCAAACAATCAGATGTAAAAACGGGGTCTCAGTTGCCTTGCAATAATTTTCAATGATTCTACTGCACATACAATTTTAATTCAATCTCTGATAGCGACGTATTTTTTGTTAGTGGAAGGAAATAATTAGAAAAAATTATACAAAAAAACAGAAATGAGTTTATAGTTGAAAATTAAACACGCTTGTTTTCAATTTCATTTAGTAGAGACGAAAATCTGTTAAATTTCTATTTGAAAGTTTTTTGTTTAATTTTTAAGTATGTTTTTTTCTCAGTGTAGGATCTAACCGATTTCGATAATTTTTAGTACACATCAATTACTCTATTTGCCAAGCCTCTCCGACACAAAATCTTGTAAGAAATTAACAGAGAATATTAATAGAGGCCCAAAGAAGGTACACTTAGGCAGGCCTGTAGCCAGGGTGAGGCAAGGAGGGAAATGCCCCCTACTACAACCGTTTGTCCCCTGGCCAAATCAGACAATGAAAAAACTTTAAATGAATAATTAATTTGCATTTTGTAGATGTATTTGTTTATTGCTTTAAAATTAGTTTAGTTTAAAATAAAGAAAAATATACACATTCACCTTATTCGTGACTTAAATATCTATATGAAATTTCTTTAACAAAACATTTCAGATAAATTGTTACAATTTTTCAAATTTCTACTTGGTCGCCAACATTTGCTACCGCAAAATAAGATTTGAATTTCAATAATTTTTTAACCCGCATCCATAGGAACTTTCTAGAAATGAAAAGCACGTTGAGCACCAATTTGATGCAGATACAAAAAGAATATATAATTCATTGAAATGTTTTTAATTTAAAATTTTTTTTTATGCATGATGAATGTTTATTAATTTTAAATTGTAAAACCAGATATACATTTTTGTATGCATATCACATCATGCTTATCAATCAAAATATGTATATTTTAAAGTTCCTATTTTTGATATGCATGGCCTGAACTCGGTATATTTTGTTTTTTTGTTTTCTGAAATAAAAAAGGTGAACTTATTAAAGGTGAACTAGGGAGCGGCGGGCCTCCCTAGGCTAAAAATAGGTTGTGCGTTGGGCTTGAAGCCCACCCGTAAAAACAAATTTCAATGAAAACAAATAAGAAAAGAGGAAAAATGATCCCCAAATCTGATGACGACTACCGCAAACGAAAAACTGATAATGATTTACGGATATGCACCTGGAATGTCCGAACCCTTAATTGGGAAGGTGCCTCTATCCAACTGACTGATGTCTTTGAAAGATACAAAGCTGATATCACTGCTATCCAAGAAATGCGATGGAAGGGACAGGGTTGCATTCGGCATGCACCCTGTGATATCTACTACAGCGGCCATGCGGAGAAGCACGAGTTTGGATGCGGATTTATGTGCGGATAATATGTGCGCACGCTCCGACAGAAGACAAGGACGATGAGATCAAGGAAATTTTCTACGAGCGCCTTGAAAATGCTTACGAGCGCTGCCCCCGTCACGATGTAAAAATCGTGCTTGGTGACTTCAACGCAAAGGTGGGCAAGGAAAATATTTTTGGTCCAACAGTCGGAAAGTTCAGCCTCCACGACAACACCTCCGATAACGGAATGAGGCTGATTGACTTCGCCGCAGCACGAAACATGGTCGTAAGTAGCACTAAATTCAAGCATCTCAATATTCATAAAGCCACCTGGTTGTCCCCTGATCAAAAAACAAAAAATCAAATTGATCACGTTTTGATCGACGGAAGGCACTCTTCCAGTGTATTGGATGTACGCACGATCCGTGGTGCAAACATTGACTCGGATCACTAGCTTGTTGCAGCCAAGATCCGTACACGTCTGTGCGCAGCTAAGAATACACGCAACCCTACACAGAAAAAGCTAGACGTCGACAAGCTGCAATCGAAAAAGACAGCCGATGCCTTCGGCACTCGAGTCTCACTCCTGCTTCAAAGCACTCCTCCAATCGATGATATATGCGCGCAGTGGACACACATTTCCAACTCAATGCGTGCGGCTGCTGAAGAGGTGATTGGCTACCAACGCCCTCGCCGAAACCAGTGGTACGACCAGGAGTGTCGCGACGCCACTGCAGAGAAAGACGCCGCCTACAAAGCCACCCTGCAGTCGGTTGTAACGCGCGCTGCTAAGGAGAGACATATTTTCTATACAAAAAAAAGAGGAGGGAAGAGAGACATATTTTCAGGCGGAAAAAAAGAGAGGCAGAAAAGCGCGAGCAAGAGAAGATTGAGATGTATGGTGACAGGAATGAGGCCCGAAAATTTTTCGAAAAAATAAGACGCCTTGCCGATGGTTTAAAAACCGGGGCCTCTTCCTGCAAGGATGAAAACGGGAATCTAGTGACAGATGTCCAGAGTACACTGACGTTATGGAGGGAACACTTCTCTAAGCTTCTAAATGGCGACGCTGACAACAATCCCGCCAATAGAGATGATATTCCGGAAACCCCAATTGCGGATGACAGCGTCGAGGTTCCGGTGCCCGACTATGATGAAGTTCTGACAGCTATAGCTCGGCTTAAAAATAACAAAGCCGCGGGAGCTGATGGCTTACCTGCTGAGCTGTTTAAGAACGGAGGCGAAGCTCTACTTAAATGCATTCACGAGCTTCTATGCAAAATATGGTCGGAAGAATGCATTTCGAACGATTGGAATCAGTGTGTTCTGCCTAATCCACAAGAAAGGCGATCCCACTATCTGTGCCAATTACCGTGGGATAAGCCTTCTTAATATCGCATATAAGGTCCTGTCGAGCATTTTATGTGAAAGATTGAAGCCCATTGTAAACGAACTGATCGGATCTTATCAGTGTGGCTTCAGACCTGGAAAGTCCACCATCGACCAGATTTTCACGCTACGACAAATCTTGGAGAAGACTCAAGAAAAACAAGTCGACACCCACCATCTTTTTGTCGACTACAAAGCCGCCTTTGACAGCCCAATAAGGAAGCACCTGTACTCCACCATGTCTGAATTTGGTATTCCTGCAAAACTAATACGACTTTGCAGGATGACACTGAGCAACACCAGCAGCGCAGTTAAAATCGGGAAGGACCTCTCCCCACCATTTATTACCAAACGAGGTTTCAGACAAGGTGATTCCTTATCGTGCGACTTTTTCAACCTAATGATGGAAAAGATCATCCGAGCTGCTGATCTGAGACGTAGTGGCACAATATTCTACAAGAGTGTTATGCTGCTTGCGTATGCTGATGACATAGATATCATTGGCCATAATACGCGCGAAGTCAGTGCAGCATTTTCCAGATTAGAAAGAGAGTCAAGTCGAATGGGTCTGGCAGTGAATGCAGATAAGACGAAATACTTAGTGTCAACAAACAAACAGTCCCAGCGTCTTGGAACCCACGTTACCGTTGACAATACCTCATTCGAGGTTGTGAAGAACTTCGTTTATCTGGGATCCAGCATTAATTCAACCAACGACATCAGCATTGAGATCAAACGAAGAATAACTCTTGCCAACAGGTGTTACTTTGGGCTCAGTAGGCAATTGAGAAGCAGAGCCCTCTCTCGACGAACGAAAATCACGCTCTTTAAATCGCTCATCATGCCCGTCCTACTTTACGCATCACAAACCTGGACGCTGAACAGTTTAGATGGAAAGACTTTGGGAGCATTCGAGAGAAAGATTCTTCGTAAGATCTACGGACCAATCTGCGTCAATGGCGAGTACCGAATACGGTGGAATGATGAACTGTATTAGCTGTACGCTGACATCGACAAGTCAAGCGCATTAAAATCGAGCGGCTTCGCTGGCTTGGTCATGTTCAGCGCATGAAAAACGATGCTCCAGTGAAGAAAACATTCGATTCGGTACCCAGCGGCGGTCAACGCAGAAGAGGACGACCGCATCTTCGTTGGAAAGACCAAGTAGAGGACAACCTGACGAAGCTTGGAATTTCCAACTGGCGCCAGCAAGCGAAAGACAGAAATGGCTGGCGCAAATTCTTAGATGAGGCCAAGACCGACATACGGTTGTAGCGCCAACTAAGTAAGTAAGTAAGAACTTATTAAAAAGGTGTTGCACAACATTAGAAGATTTCGCTATGGAAGGTCCTACTGTTTGAGCACTAGATAGCATATCACTTTGCTATTCTGTGGTTGCCCATCAGTGGTGTATTAGTTTGTCTATTGAAAGGACTTTCGGTAATATTTGTAACTGTAACCTGAGAAATTTTGCTATGCTATCAAATATTTAACGGAATTTTTTCTTATGTTAGTATATTAGTATTATGACGTTTTGAATGGAAAACAAATAAAATTCTAACACAATAAATTCAACCGTTATCATTGCAAACACAAATTCTTATAAGAAATGTCAGTTACAATATCTTCTTCAAAACATAAATTTTTTTCCTTTAATGTTTTTTGTTTTCAATTATAAGAAGATTATATTATTTCAATTATGAGGAAGACATTCCTGTTAAAAAAGGGTTCGATGAAGTTATCTGTATGAATTAAATTTTGTACACAAAATTCTGCATTAACATAAAACTGTTTCAAAAAATTCTGTATGTCAAAACTCTGCAAAATATGGATAAATTTAATCTTAAAAAAACACCATTTTGTATTCCGAATAGAGTTAAAATGCTGTAAATGGAGAGCAGAATTTTTGAAAGCAAAATATTAAAAAAACAGTAAATTGAAATACGGTTTTTAGACAAACAGTATTTTAAAAATACTGTTAAAATTACAGCATTTTGACAATACAGACTTTTGACAAGCAGAAAAATGACCCGCTTCCGTAAAATAAACATAAACTTTGTGCAAAATATGAATGGAGCCAAAATTTAAATGGTTTTTAAAATCTAAAAAAATATTCTTTTATTCTCATTAATCAAATATTTAAAACTCTTTCAAACTTTCTGAATTTGAATCATGTACTATATTGAATTTTTTCAAGCAACACTATCATTTAGGCTGAGCATAAATACATCCATACATATTTAATGAAATCTTTGATTAAACTGTTAAACTTCGTATTTGTAATGCTTTTCCAAATGAAAGCGAATCATGGCTGTGCTTGCGTTCTGGTCGGAAAAAGAAATCCTACAATTTATGTCCTTACACGGTCTCTTGGCAATGAATTGGCAAACAAAAAATATGTTTGTAAAGCAGCCTCGACAGCCACATGGACGATTCTCACGCATGTTCATATGTGTGAGTGTGTTTGCAAGAACGTTTATCAATGTGTAGCTAGAAAAAAAACAAGGATGCTGCGGCTGGTGGGATGTCTGTGATGTAGGCACGCTGTTAGTCTCGACAGCATAAATCATTTTTAATTGTTTGAACGCAAAAAAAAAAAAAACAAAACGAAAAGTAGTCAAAGCATGAAAGTCTTACAAGAGTTCAAACATGGTTAAAACAAAACTAAGAAGGGGATAAAAGATATGACCGTAAGCGGCAGGGGATAGGCTGCAAGGACAGTGATGGTGCACAAGACTGGTGACATACCTGAAATGAAAGAAGAGAAAAAAAAAAGACTTTAGTATAAATGTGGTTAAATAGAAACATATAACATAAATAGAATATGAAAAAAATTAAGAAAATATTGTTGCATACTCATAGGCTTAAGGGCAGAAAAAGCAATCTTCTCTAAAACTAAGCTTTCTTCAAAATTATTCTTAATAGTTGTGGTAAAGTTTTAAATTGTCCTAAGTTTGTTAGAATGAAAGAATTTTTATTTTTTTGTTGTTCCTTAAAAGAGAAAGATTGTGCATAAAAAGGATCTTCAAGGCTTAGAGCAATTATGCGGAGGATGATATGAAGAAGTGTAGTTATTTATGTTAAAGTAATTTTGTTGGTCCACAGAAGAATATTTCCAGCAAATGCCTCTAACTGATTTTATACCTGATTGCAGCAAAGTGTTGGTTATTGTTTTGCAGTAGCTATTAATTAAATTTTATTGCTCAAAATTATTGGATTGTGGCACTCAAATTGAGCTAATGTAATTGAGTTGGAAGAATTTTGCCATTTAAATTAAAATAATGGGGTTTAACGTTCCGTTCCAGCAGAAGTGAAAATAAGATTTTAAAATCGATATAGTTTTGACGTAGAATTATGTCTTACAGTTCGGTCTGTATGGTCATTTTTCACAATGTTTTTTCAAGCACACATAGCGTATTTGCTTACACTTTGAGGCATACCTACAGATTTCAAGATTCATCGCAGAAAGATAAAATATATGCAAAAATATCAGTTCTGTAGCAAATGAAACGAATTTTGTAAAAAGACACATAATAGCAAAATCCAAGTTCCTGTCAAACAAATGGAAATTTTTTTAACTTTATTATCCTTAAGAGTTTTTAAAAAGTTTGCATACATTAACTTATATTGGTTAAAAAATTTAATATTGTAGGATACTCATTGGAGATAAACGAAGACATTCCAGGTTGAGTTTGCAGCCGTTTTAATAGCCAAGCATTCTTTCATAGGTTGTTATAACGTATATAATATTTTAAAGTCACTTTTTATTGTTTTTAAACATTTTTTTTTTCACTGTGAAAAAATCCTTTTTTGGGAATAAATTTGGAGGAATAAATTTGGAGGAATATGCAGTAGTTTTCACGTAATACGCGTACGAACAGGCAACCATGCAGAGAGTCAATATTTTTAAAAATTAAATTTTTAATTGTTTTTTATTGCAAAAAGAATTTCGAAAAAAATACTTTATGTATAGTTTTTTTACTTTTTTTTTTTTATTTTTTATTTATTTATTTAATTTTATTTAAAAAAACTTGTTGAAATATAAGAATAGATCTTTTGCATGCCGAATTAACATTGGATATAACAACATTTAAGACACAAAATGCAAATTACAGTTTTATTTTTTTACAGTTTTATTATATGAATAGATGTATTTATTTTTAAATCTGAACAGTCAGATAAAGTTTGGTTCCTTTCTTTAAGGCATCAACATGAGCACGTTGTTAAAACTTGCTGTGGCACATCTCCCCACATAAAAAGAGAAAGTAACTTTAGGAATAATATTTTTTTTAAAGTTTTGAAAAAAATTTCACCAGAAATAAACTTGACAAACCCACTTAAATAAACGGAGATGATATGATAAAGGTGTAGTACGATGGATATGTTATGGTTGCTTTCATATGAAAATTGTAAAAATTGACAGATGAAAAACGATAGGTTTTATAAAATTTTTTAAATAAATATTCTAGACCGTACCGCAAATCGAACTAGCTTTATCTCGATCGGAAAATGTATATAAGACAAAGTCAAATGCTACTTTGTATGAAATCCTCCCTCTGAAGAACACGATGTATGCAAATGAAGTAATTTGAACGCTTGAAAATCCAGGAATTGAAAAAATTGTCCGGTTCTGTTCAGAAATCCGATTTTCAGAGAGTAATTTTAGATTTATTGTATTTAAGTTTTTCTAATGCATTTCAATTCACTAAAAAAAACAAAAGTACACATTTCTATGTTAAACTTGCAGAAGGATTTGATGCCGGACTTAGATCTAACGTACAATGAAGTCCAGTCGCAATAAACGCATTTAAAGTTAACATATTAATATTTTTTCATGTAAATTTTTATTCATGTAATAATCTTTTTCGATTTACTATATGATGCCTGGCAATAATATTATATGTTGTATTTTGCAAAAAAAAAATTGTTTACGTGAACTACAGCAATACTTTCTCTCTTTGTATTTAATTTTACAGTGATGTGAAAAGAAATAGGGTCACATGTATTTTTATATTTAAAGCTGAATGAATTATATACAAGGTGCCCCAGATATAGTATTAACTCCCTTGGGTGGTGATTCTACTTGACTAGGCGAGTAAAAAACTTTATGGATGAGGATCACCTTCCCCTCTTCGGAGCCAGAAAGTGAAAACTTGAAAATATGTGTCATTACGTCTTACTCTATATTTTATTTATCTCTTAACCGATCTCCAAAATCCATAGCATCTTGAAAAAGAGACTACATAACCTTCAAACCAATGATACAATAACCGTATCTAACCGTGTTGTTTTTTCTTTAAAAAAATTCGTTAGAGCAATTAATTGTTCTAACCTGACCTAAGCCTCAATAAACGATTTTAAACTATCAAACATTTAGAATTCTATTAAAATCATAGAAAACCAACAGTTTTTAAAAATTTTAAAATTACTGCAAAAAAAATTTGTGTGAAACATTGTACGAGTATGTATATATATGAAACTTGTGCCAAGCATCCTTCTGGACTTACAATTTTTTTCTTAACAAAGTGGGATGATTTTTTTCATAACCAAATAGTTGTCAATATTGCATTACTCTATTAATGTCTTGTTGTGGTGTATGTTTTAGTGTACAATGTTTTCAGGCTACTTATATTCTGCATACGAGCTAATTTGTAATTCGTTACTTTCAAAATACTCATACTTCACAGGTACTTTTTGTTGAAAAAAATATAAAAGCAAAACCAAACACTTCAAGTATTTCTTAAGATTGGATTCAAACTTGACATAGTTTTTTTTTTTTATTTTTTTTTTATTTAAAAAACGTGTTGACATATAAGAATATTCTTTTGCATGCCGAATTAACATTGGATATAACAACATTTAAGACACGAAATGCAAATTAATGTTACATAATGCTATCAATAACAATATAACTTAAAAAGACTAAAATTTAAACTCAAAAATTTAAACAATGAATAATTATTCCTTAAAAAGTAATTAGAGAATAAGAGAAGAACACGAAAGAGTAAGGAGAGAAATTTGAAGTTAAGAAAAGTGTTTGAAAATTAAATGCTTAAAGTTAATTTTATTAGAAACGCTTTTAATACTATTAGGTAATGAATTCCACGACCTAATGACACTGACGAAAAGTTAAGGAAATTGTATCTTGGGATAATGAGGTTCATATTTCTACTTGAAATTGCAAAACTCCAACTTATCAAAAAGATATGTAGGACTATGTGTATAGATAAATCGGAGTAAGAATATGCAATTTCTAGCTTCAAGGTAACTAGGTAAGTCACGACCAAGTAATTTTTTACAATAGACAGAGATATGATCAAACTTTCTAAGACCGTATACATAGCGAGCTGCATTATTAAAAGCTACCAGGAGCTTATGTAGGGACCGAGAGTCAAGTTTGCAGTACACGACCTCAGAGTATGTTATGATCGGCATAATCAACTGCAATACAAGTTTTCTTTTTGTTTCAACTGGCACAAAACCGGATGTCATTCGGAGATTACGTAGAAGATAATATACTTTTTTTACGCATGAGTTGATGTGATCATCGCAGGCAAGGAATGAATTTATTTGAAAACCAAGATTTTTGGCCTTACTTACAAGTTTCAGTTTAACGGTATTAAGTAAAATTAGAGGCAAATCATCATGGTAATATGGAGTTTTAGATATAGGCAAAACAAATGATTTCGTGGGGTTCAACGTGAGCATATTCTCATCTGCCCATTTAGACACCAAAGCTAAGTCCTCGTTAACTCTAGCACATAGATCTTCAACCAGGCCAATTGGTCTGGATAAGTACAATTTAAGATCATCTGCATATGCAAGTTAAAGTTAGCACTTGCTGGTAACTTTAATAGATAATATAAACAAAAATTATTATAAATAAGATTCATATTAAAGTATGCTTCTAATCATATTTCTTTGTTTATAACTTTAATCATATTTCATTGTTTATAACTGATTCATGGGAATATTGATCGGATGATGTTTACGATCAAATTTCTTTATATGATTAATTCTTAAAAGTATCTAAGTGTCCAAATACATTTTTTTTTTTTTTTTTTTTTAAAGATCAAAGAACCAAGGCATGCACCTTATACAAACAAGGTTTGGTCTTTGACCTGAAAGGAAAGGATAGATTATTTAGAGGAATTGATTGGAACCATATGTAAATTATTGATTAAGCGAAACAACCGTGAAAGACAATTAGAATTGCTTTTCACCGAGGCTAGTGTTATGCCTTAACCTCGGCAAGCATTTCCAGCTCTTAGTTGTTCCTGTCCATTAATTTCACATTTTCCACAATTTAGCTGTGGATTTGTTGTTTTCCATAATTCTTAAATGTGCAGTAAAGAATAAAGAAAGTGAAAAGAACCATGCCCGAGCCCGGATTCGAACCAGGGACCTTTGGGTTGAGAGTCTAGCGCACTCTCCACTAGAATACAAAGGCCGACATTAATAAATGATATGTAATACATAAGTTTTATGTAAAGATGTAAATAAGAAAATTAAGGTATAAAAGAAGTATGAACTTAGAATACTTCTTCAGTTTTTTGCTTCAGTTTTGCTTCGAGAGTTTTAAGAGCTTCAGTTCAGTAGTTGTGTTTCAGTTGTAATTTAGATCTTAAGAATATTTTTGATTGTTAAGTTTTGATGAATTAAATAAAGATTTTTTTTAAAAAAACTTAACGTCAAAAAATTAATTTGCATGCATAGTGACGTGTTGGCACTTGCTGAAAATATCATTTATGAACATTGTAAATAGTAATGGCCCAAGAACAGAGCCTTGAGGTACTCCGCTAGTAGTGCTTTTTAGCATTGAAAAATGTTGGCCCACACGCACTCTTTGAGACCTGCCTACTAGATAGTTCCTTAGCAAACGGACCGCAGATTTTGAAAATTGAAAATTTTGAGCTAGTTTTTTGCAGAGAATAGAGTGGCTGACGGTGTCGAATGCTTTGGAGAAATCCAGCAAGCAGAGCAATGTCAAGTCAGCATTATCAAAATGTACTCTTATATCATCCAGTATTTTGACCACAGCAGTGGAACAGCTGTGCGCAGGCCGAAAACCAGACTGGTGATGCGACATGAGGTTAAAAAGACTTAAATGATGGGATATCTGTTGCGCCATGAGCGATTCACATATTTTAGACACCGAGGACAAGAGGCTTATTGGACGGAACTCGCATGGGTTGCAAGCATTGGGCTTTTTTGCTATAGGAATAATAGTCGCCACTTTCGAAATCTCAGGATAGCATGAGGTGGTAAAGCAGTGATTTATTATATGGACGAGCGGACTAAGAACATGTGGTAAAATAAGCTTTATAAACCTAATGGAGATTCCATCTTCCCCAGATGCATTCGATTTTATTTTCTTTATACAGTTAGCTATATCCAATTCACTTACAGCATTAAACCGAAATGCGTTCGAAGACTCAGGATCAAAACTATTATTATTATCATCAGTTTGTTGAGTTTCAGTTGATGAAGAATTAGTGACAAAATAATTATTCAACTGATTGGGGTCTAGATCGCAAACTACAGAGTTTTTGCTGCATATACCGATACCTTTTAAGTTTGCCCACAACTGCTTGGAGGGTAGCGTAGGATCAAGTTTGGACATAAAATATTCTGATTTGGACCGCCTAACAGCGGATGTGGCATCATTCCTGGCTTTTTTGTGCTCATTCCAATTTAAGGTAGTGGGGTTGCGCTTCCATTTACAATATGTTTTGCTACAGTTTTTGAGAGCTGCTAGTTGACAGAACATATCGTTAGTTTTCTTCAATAACGTTACTATTTATTTAAATCAATTTTCACATTTTTTGGATTATAACGTTATTGAACAATTAAAAAATATGGAGGCGAAAGCAGGAACTCTAATTATAGAAAATTAAATCTAATATATAAAAATGAATGTTTGTTTGTTTGTTCGTTCGCTATGTGCTGCAATACCGTTCATCCGATTGCGATAAAACTTTGTCAAATAATTGCTTGCACTTACGCGAACAATTTAGGCATATTTAAAATCTGCCACACCCCCTTTTACCGCCCACAAATTAATAAAAATGCTATATTTAAGGTAGTTTTTGTCGTATTAAACTAAAATTTGGTAATTAAGTTCGTATGATAACTACCAGTAACCATAATTAAAATTGGCGTGGTTTCACTACAGCTACGCCTTCTTTTAAGAAAAGTTAAAGAGACTTCGAAATTTCTGGTCCGGTCGAGCTAAAATTTTTGCAGTGGATTTGTTGCGAGTACGAGATGGTTTAAGAAAAAAATCGTCACACGCCCTTTTACCGCCCAAAAATATATAAAAAATTCGCACAGCCTCAAAATTCAACCACAATTTACACATGTCGTTCCACTGATGACATTTTATAGAAGTTAAACAAGGGGGAGTGGAACCTCCGATACAACCAAAACTTGCGATATCGAATAGTTTTGGAGTTACAGGTCACACAGCATCGGAATTCAGTATTCGACATCAATTTATGCACGCATTTTCATTAATAACATTTTATGGGCGTTGGAAACGGTGGAATTTCACCTCTCCCCATAAAACCAAAATTTGTGCTATCGAATAGCTTTGAAGTTATAGGTCGCACAGCATCGAAATTCATTAATCGACCTAAATTTTCACATGCAGTTTTAATGAAAACATTTTTTGGCGTTGGACAAGTACAATCCAAACATGCAAAATCGAATAGTTTTAAAGTTATGAGTAACACAGCGTCAGAATTCAGTATTCGGCCTCAATTCATACATCCAGTTTCATTAAGAACAATTTATGGGCGTAGGAAAAGTGGGACTGGCAACTCCCATACAAACCAGATTTGTGCTATCGAATATCTTTGGAATTATAGGTTGCACAGTGTCGGAATTCAGTATTCGATTCGAATTTACACATGCACTTTCATTGGTAACATTTTTTGGGCGTTGGACAAGGGAGAGTGACACCTCCCATACAACCCAAATTTGCTATACCGAATAGCTTCCGAGTTATTTGTCGCACAGCGTCGGAACTCAGTATTCAACCTAAATGTATACATTCTGTAGCTACTTCAGCACATAATTACTTAACAACTTTGTAAATGTTTTACTTGTTTAATATTTTGTTCATAATTATTAATGTTTTCAATTTAATTCAATTTTTACTTATCAAAAAATTTTATTCGAAAGACAAAGCTTGAATCTATTCAATACAACCGGCTTTATTTGGCGATCCTGCGAACCTAAATTCAATATTTAAATCGGAAAAACAAACAAAACCACCACAAGAATTGCAACGAATACAAATTCTTATAACGGATACAATTAGAACGGACACAAACTATAACTCAACAGCGCTGAGTCAACGTCATCATTTTATATCATACTGCAGAATATCAAATATTGCAACAATTTTCTAAACAAGATTGCATCAATCTACTTACATATGCAAGAATCAAGATTTTACAATTGCAAGGCGCATAATTCTTAAAACTGGTTCTTCTTATTCAGCTAAGTGGTGTTATGGTTGATTTATTTATTTATTTTACGATTAATTTATTCATAATTTTTCTCATTCAATTTAATTCACATTTACCTTTGTAACTTTTGTAACTTTCCAGGGAAAGTTCTTAATTATTATATAAATTTCACTTACTTATTATGCCACGGTGCCCCAAAAGACATCGAAGTTCATCTCGTGTTAATCCGATTGAGATAAACACAGATGCGAATAACCCGTCTTCGCCAAATTTTTCTTCATCCAACTCACTAAATGCACTACCAAATATTTTACCATGTCAATCAAACTCACCCCAAACACATCAACAAACTTTACAGCAACTAAATCTACCAAATTTAACTTCGCCAACTACCAATTTTACTGCCTTGCCTAGACACACAATCCATACCAATAATGCAACTACATCACAACAACAATCATCATTTATTGGAACAAATCAAATAAAACTTCCACAATATTGGGAGTCATCTCCTGAATCGTGGTTTGCGCAATGTGAAATACAGTTTACTCTTCACAACATTTTTGACGACACCCTAAAATTCCAAAATATTATTACATCACTTACTCCAGAAATTTTTACCAAAGTTTTTGACATAATTCAATGTCCACCACCTCAAAATAAATACACATATTTGAAATCAAAACTTATAGAAAGATGTTCTCTTACTGACGATTTAAGAGTAGAAGAACTACTTTCAGACACTCATATGGGAGACCGTAAACCTTCCGATTTTTATCGCGATTTATTACGTCTTAAAAGTTCCATTTCATACATTAATTGTGATTTACTATACAAGCTTTGGTTGAGAAAACTACCTCAACAGATACAAATCCACTTAATTTCATCGGCTCATACAAACATTGATGATAAATTATCTTTAGCAGACAAAATTTTTGAAATGATAAATAAAACGACAATTTTAACAGTGGAAGGAATTCCCCAACACTCAACTTTAGAAGACACTCTTCATAATCTTGTTCAACTTACCTCATCTCTATGCATAAGTTTCCAAAACTTTGCACATAAAAACACAAAAAGGAATGCAATATCAAGAGAGAGATTTCAAGAAAGACCACGATCAAATCCAATAACAAATCAAGCCAACGCCACATTTTCAAATACTAGTCATTGTTGGTACCATTCAAAATTTGGTACTAATGCCTTTAAATGTACTCAACCTTGCTCTTATAATAAAATTGATAATAAAAATAATTCTTTAAACTAATTTCTCCTATGATCGCGACGACGGATGATAGGTTACATTCTAAAACAGCAAGTCGTTTTTTTGTGTATGACAAGAAAAATAATTTAACATTCCTAATAGATACTGGAGCAACTGTGTCTATTATCCCAGCAACGAAATTCAAAACATTCAAACCCAATCCCAAATCTTTTCTTTCAGCAGCTAATGGTTCAAACATTTCAACATTTGGCACAAAACAACTTACAGTAGACATCGGTCTCAACAAAGACTTTGATTTCTCTCTTTTATTTTAACAGACATACCTAATCCAATAATAGGAATTAATTTTCTTGAAAAATTTGAACTTATTTTGGAACAAAAAAACAGAAAAATTATTGATTCAACCACTAATATATCGGTCAATGTCTTACCAAATTTTAACGATATTTCACCCCTCAAAATTCCAAAACCAACAAACAATTTCGAAAATCTTCTCAGCCAATTTCCTTCCTTAACTACTGAACCGGATTACAACAAAATTGTTAAGCATTGCACTGTTCATAGGATTGAAACAAACGGAGTTCTTCCTTTTTCTAAACCACGACGTCTCGATCCAATAAAGCTTAAAGTTGCAAAATCAGAATTCGAAAATCTAGTTAAAGTTGGAATATGCCGGCCATCAAATTCTCCTATAGCATCACCATTACATTTAGTGGCCAAAAAAAAAAAGCAAATGACTGGAGGCCTTGTGGTGACTATAGGAGACTTAACTGTGTGACTGTCCCAGATTGGTATCCTCTTCCACATATCCACGATCTAAGTATTGAACTTCGAAACAAAACAATATTTTCCAAAATAGATCTGGTTCGAGCGTACCACCAGATCCCTGTAGCAGAAGAAGACATTCATAAAACAGCAATTACCACACCATTTGGAATGTTCGAATTCGTGCGAATGCCATTCGGTCTTCGAAATAGTGCTCAAACATTCCAAAGATTCATAAACGAGGTTTTCTTTGGCCTTAATTTTGTTTTTGTATACGTTGATGACATATTACGGTTTAAATATTAAACCTAGTAAGTGCCAATTTGGCGTTTCGTCCCTTGATTTTTTAAGTTATAAAATTTCGAAAGATGGCATTCAACCTTCAGAAGAGCGAGTTGAAGTCATCTCTAACTATGAAAAACCAACAACAATAACAAAATTGCAAAAATTCATTGGAATGGTAAATTATTACCATAGATACATCCCAATGATCGCAAAATTTTTAGGCCCTCTACATGAAATTATTACCAATGCTACTAAGACCAAAACAAAGGAACTCATTTGGTCGAAGGAAGCAGAAAGTTCCTTCAACACAATCAAGAGCAAATTTACAGAAAATACTCTCTTAACTCATTTCGATGAAACTGCTCCACTTTCAATTGCAGTGGATGCATCAAATTTCGCAATTGGAGCAGTCTTACAACAAAATATAAATCCAAACGACGAACCACTTGCATATCATTCTAAAAAATTAACTCCAACCGAAATTAAATATTCTACATTTGACAAAGAACTTTTAGCTATCTATTCAGCGATAAAACATTTTAGACATTTTTTGGAAGGACGTAAATTTATTGTATATTCAGATCATAAGCCTTTAACTTATGATCTTAACTCAAAAACAGAAAGATCTCCTCGTCAAACACGACATTTAGAGTATATAGCACAATTCACAAGTGATATTTGATACATTAAAGGTAAAAACAATATCGTAGCTGACACGTTATCTCGATTACCTGAAATTGATGAAATTTTTGAACAAGATATAAATATTCAAACCATTTTTAATGAACAACTAAAAGACCGTGAACTTCAAAATCTAATTATTACACCAAATTCCAAATTTAACCTTAAACTCATAAACGTTCCACTTTTAAATCTTAAAATTTGGTGCGATATTTCAAATTCTAAATCACGTCCATATGTTCCAACCTCAATGAGAACAAGTATCTTTAAGAAACTACACGGATTATCTCATCCTGGCACACGTCCAACAAGAAAGTTAATTACAAATAAATATTTCTGGCCAAATATGAGAAAAGAAATTAATGAGTGGGTACAAAATTGTTTAGAATGCCAAAAAGCAAAAGTACATATCTATACAAAATCCCCTGTTCAAAAAATTAATATTCCAAATGGTAGATTTGAACATATTCACATGGATCTGGTGGGACCTCTCCCAGTATCACGTGGATATCGGTACCTATTAACGATAGTGGACAGATATACACGGTGGCCGGAAGCATTTCCTTTACAAGATATCTCAGCTCCAACTATAGCAAAAACTTTTGTACACAATTATGTCTCAAGATTTGGTGTTCCTTTAAAAATTACTGTGGATCAAGGAACTCAATTTACTTCGAAACTTTTCACAGAACTAACAAAATTACTCGGTTCTCATAAAATACACACTTCCGCTTATCACCCACAAGCAAACGGAATGGTTGAACGATTTCATAGACAACTTAAGTCCTCAATCATTGCTTGTAAAAATACAATCAACTGGTCTGAACAATTACCTTCAATATTACTTGGCCTACGAACTGCTGTGAAGGAAGATTTAAAATGTTCTCCATCTGAATTAGTGTACGGTCAAACTCTTAGAGTTCCGGGTGAGCTTATTATATCTTATGATCAGAAGACAACAACTGATGATACTCTAAGAGCTCTAAGAGAACATTTTTCAGAAGCAAGAAGTAAAATTGTACACCACACAAATTCATCTCAACAATATGTTCCTAATAAACTCACAACATGTAAATTTGTATTTGTTAAAGTGTTAAGCAAAAATGCTCTAGAGGCACCTTTTGAAGGCCCATTTGAAGTTATTTCCCGAACGGACAAAACATTTAAAATTCAATATGGTAATAAAACTCGATCTGTTTCAATTGATTTACTTAAACCAGCACACACAGACAACGAACACGTTAAAACAATACAACCTACGGCGAAGAAACAGGTTACATTTAATATTAACTAAATTTTAGTTTTATTATTAAATAATTATTGGAAATATTTTAATTTTGATCGTTTCACTGGAAGGGGAGCTGTGTAGCTACTTCAGCACATAATTACTTTACAACTTTGTAAATGCTTTACTTGTTTAATATTTTGTTCATAATTATTAATGTTTTCAATTTAATTCAATTTTTACTTATCAAAAAATTTTATTTGAAAGACAAAGCTTGAATCTATTCAATACAACCGGCTTTACATGCCATTTCATTGATTAAATTCTATGGGCGTTTGCCAAGGAACCTCTTATTTGACCGAAATTTGCGATATCGAATTGCTTTGGATTTATAGGTCGCGCAACGTCAGAATTTCGTATTCGACCTTAATTTACACATTCAGTTTCATTGATCACATATAATTGCGCATCAAGGGGCCGTTGCACCTCTCATACAACCCAAATTTGGAATATCTAGCAGCTTTGGATTTATAGATCGCACAGCATCAAAATTCAGTATTCGACCTCAATTTACACATGCAAGGCAGCGTGGCAGAAACGCGCCGGGTTTCAGCTAGTGCCAAATAAAAATGAGTGCAATGAGTTTTGTATATATCCAGTAGTTATTTTGGAGTCAATTGGAAAAACCAGCTAGTTCATTTCTAGAGCAATTTCTTCGTGCTATGAAAGTTTCAAAAAACTTCCAGTGAAGAACACTTCACTTTGATTTTTTTGTGCTCTTTTGTCAAAATTTTACCTGACAAAAATAAAATTAATCTGAACACGTTTTGCATCAATTTATAAAAAAAAAATTACTACATACAATAAGAGATGGCATTTCACGTGATATTCTTCCTTTCGTAATACATGCAAGAGATAAGAAAAAAATGCCTCTTACGTTCGAATACTTTCAAACCAGTTTAAGATCTACTTTAAGACTTTTGCAAAAAGTACCAATTTGGAAATGTTCATATTGGAACTAGTTCAAATATAGGGAAAAAGGATTGTTTTTGGGTACAATTGCCTTTTCCAATGACATCAACACGTAGAAAGCGTCAGTTCGTTTGATCAATGTAAAAGGGTATTGTAGAGAGACCAGTACTGGTCCTTTTTGGAACTAGTTCAGAACTATTCAAAACTTGGTCCAATTTTCTGCAAAGTAGTCAATTAGTTTTTTAGAGATAACTTTTACTCGAACAGAGATATTGACAGTCGTTATTTTTACTTGTTAAGAGTTACCATATAAAAAATGAGTTCCCAATAGCCACAAAATTTATAGTACATTACACGTTGAATGTCATGTGTGACCAGGTGTGCATCATAGCGTTTAGGAACTTTCAGGCCTCATGGTGGCATCTGGTCTCGCAAGATATGTTTGAGATATGGGCTCTGTGCTGCTGTTATCGCTTCATATAGACCATTTAAAACAGGTTATTTATGCAATACTCGATTACATCATTTATACTTTATCATATTCATTTTATTTAATTTTAAAAAAACTTCAGATATTTCTACCAATCCGCATTTTATTCATATTTTTTAAAAAACCAAATTTTGGATACAGATTTTAATAATAATTGATTTGAAAATTTTTATGCATAGTATTTTTACACACATTCATTCTAATATAAATATATACATTTTTGCATCAATTCATCGGATTTGCAAAACACACGCTGCACATTTCAGTGTAGTTTCATTGTGTAGCGGTGTTTTTCTGGAAGCCTGATCTCTACCTGATTTTTCTGCTATTTTGTTGCAACATTTTACAAAATCTACGGCGCTTTGATCGAGCAAGATCTTTCAATCTATGATTTCCGAAAGAAAAATTTTTACTAGAGTCTTAATTACTTTAATTTGGTTGATACCCATCCGATGTAAAATTATTTGAAAATGTATTACTGTTTTTATTATCCCCATCGGGGTTTTCGTGCAAATAAGCATTCCCTGATTTTTGAAGCGAAGCTTTTTACGCCTCGTTTTGTAATTTTCTTGAGTAAAATCTGAAAAACAACACTTTTTTCCATACACCTTTTTCTTAGAATTGTTGTAGTTTTTTTACATGCATCTATTACAACAAGACGATATAAAATTAAAAATATGTCTTTGTAAGCGTGAGGATTGAACTCGCACCATTCCGATCGAGAGTTCTACTTACTAACCACTACTCCAAACCAATCCTTTGTGCTATGATGTGATTCATTCAATATTAACTGAAGCTATGTTGCAGTAGATGACCGGAATTTATTAAAGGGATTGTTCATTATCTGTCCTACATATTCTATTGCGAATGCGTGAAGCTATAATGCAGCAGATTACAATAACCGATCAAATACTACGTTTCCATAGCGAGTTAAGTCGAGGTTGACTCGGGATTAACTTCCCATTGAAACGCGAGTTGAGCTGAATTTCGTTTAATCCACGAAACTCTACGAAACTTGTTAGATTTAACTGATTTAGATTGGATGCGTTCAGAATATGAAACAGTTGCTCAACTGTTGACCGAGGTTTTATTGATCATTTTTAATTTTTTTTATTTCTGCCTCTGCGCCGACATAAAATGTAACAAACCGTTCATCAGGCACACAAAGTAGTGGAAACTAATACTGATCAAAAACTCAATATGTTTAGTAAATTTTGCACTTTCTGAAAGCTTCAAATAATTACTAAGAAAAAATGGCGAATAGAATGGCCGAAGTCCAACTCGACTCAATGTTGTGCATGGAAACACTTTCGAGCTATAAGCCCCATTATGTCAATTAGTTACCCAAACAACAAAAGTAGCAAGGTTCCATTGAACGGGTGGATTTTAATTGCGAATTCAGACATGAATGTTCTTAAGGACTTAAGGCAAGGATGGTGGTCTAGCGCTCGAAAATTTAAGGTATTTTTAGGATTTTTTTAAAAATCTTAGTTATTGAACAACGATATTTAAACTTTTAAGGTCTTTGTAACACTCATTCATCATAAAAAAATATTTTTTTTTATTTAAAAAATTGCTGATCTTGTTAAAAAGGGGCATGGGCGTTGTTGTAGATTTTGACTGTTCTATTTATCTGAGAAATAAAAACCTAGAATGTCATTATAATTATGAGTGCAGCTATGGCTGGCACTAGAAAAAAGACATGAACAATTGACAGAATGACGGGCTTTTGAAAATTAAATTCTTAAAACAGCTTGTTTTCTACCGGTTATTAAGTGTAAAATATACGATGTTTTTTAAATAACACTTTGATTCTAGTTCCAGCAATAGCCACCGTTGTTATGAAAAGCATATTTAAATTTCAGATGATTCGGCTAAATAGTTTTTGTTTTTCTACAACACCATGCCGAAAAAAGTAGTTTCGAGATAAATGAGTATAAACAGAATGAATGTAGACGAAACACTGTGTGTCAACACCTACTAAAACGGCTGTAGAAGTGAAAATACAATGTTCAGTTGCTTTTTGACAAGATGTAATGTAAAGTAACGTAGAAATCTAAAATCCACGGATCTATACATTCTGTCACGTTACGTTACGTTTATTAAAACCACTTGTATAAGAAAGCATTGTTTCAAATAATAATTGAAAGAACGCACAGCTCAACTGACATTAGATCACATAACGTTACTTCCATTATAATTGGACATAAACTATACTTTTTTTTCATAAAGACTATACTTTTGAAATATAAAAAAATCAGTTTCATAAAAATTCTAGGCCTTAAACAATGCAGTTTTAATACGATCCAAATATTTGCACTGCAAGATAAGGACAACTATTGATGTAATATTTGCTAGAAATATCGATGGCATTACATCTATATAATATACATTTGATATTTTAGATATTGTATTAAAACCCAATAATTTCATTAACATTTTCAAAAATAATTCAAAATTATTTTAAAAAAAATAATGTAAGGTAATAAAATTTACTGGTGGGAATATTATTTTTTTAGTTAACATAAGATATTTAAAATTTTTCAATTTAAAAATTTTTTAATTAAAAAAACCATTAAATTATGAAACGTATGAAACTGCAAAAAAGCTTCGCTTCTCTCGTGTGTCCAGCGACGCATCTGGTTTTTTTTTTTGTGTACTTATTTCACTAGCATGCACGGCAAGACTAACAAATTACTCACTTTATCATTCTCAAAAGCAAATAGAAATAGAAATAGAGAGACACTTAAAACCTGGCCCCGTGAGACCAATGAGTCACCATCCAAAAAATAACGGTATTTTTCCGAGTTTTGCATATATTTCAATGAAAAACGGAAATTTCGATTGGGCGATATTTTATCGTACGATGTAAAAATATTTGGTTGCCGATGGGACCCCATTTTTTCTTATATGGTGGCACTCAAAGTGTCATATCTTGCGAAACCAGATGTTACCACAGGGCCTAAAAGCTCATTCGCGTTAAGGCCAACCTGTAGCTCGTTCTTGTAACTCGCAACGATTGCAATTACCGATCCATGTTACAGATTTGACGTCACTCTGACGTAATTCTCACCTACACTGTTTTTGTAATAA
Source organism: Dichetophora obliterata (assembly GCA_963920525.1). NCBI lineage: Eukaryota > Metazoa > Arthropoda > Insecta > Diptera > Sciomyzidae > Dichetophora > Dichetophora obliterata. Next base: position 100,639,271 of record OY986437.1, read on the forward strand.
TCTGAATCGATTTCTGTTCAATTCGTTTGTTCCAAATCGATAAGCTGTCACATGTTCCGATTTCACTTCAATATAATCTTTCAAAAAAGTGTTTGTGTAAGAAAAGTGAATCGAAAAACCTCATGTTCTTCTCACCCACTCTGCGGCAAGTGAGAGTTTTACGGATTTGTATAAATGACAGTAATGTTGTATATATATGAAATAACAAGTACTCGTAATTAATATTCTAAAACGGGTACTTTTGTTTAAGTTATATTTTTTACTGGTTATAATGTTTTTGTTAGTTTTAAAATGTTATAGTTTTTAAGGTAATGCGATTTAAAAAGAATGCCCATTTACATAAAAGAAGGCAAGTTAAGAAACAAAATATTTGATGGAGAAATGCAAAAGAACCCGGTTGCAAATATTTGCTAAGTTTTTGTTACATATCACTTACTGTCAAATTATTTACATTCATAATAGTTGATTATTTCCGCAAACATTATAACACATCAATATTACAGAATTCATTTACTTAAACTTAAAATAATCACTTGTTGTTATTAAAACAACACCATCACATTTTTACTATAAAATTTTATCGCACATAAAATAATATAAATGCAAGTAGACAGCTACTCGCATTTGACTCAATTTCGCAACGTTTCTTCTCGATTTGTGTTCATTTTCATCATGGACCGAATTTTTACCGATTTCAAAGCACAAAAACATTAGTTGTCACGAAATCGCTAACTAGGGATCGATAACTCGTGACGTCACACAAATCGGTAACTTGCCAATTTAGTTACAGAAACGAGCTACTGGTATCACATGGCACTCAACGTGTTAAATAAATTTATCTTGAAGCAATTTTAAAAAAGTAAAAAACAACATGTTAAAAAATTAAATTTCTTTACATACAAAAATCTAAGAACTTTTTTTATTAAAGAAAAAGGGACAACAAATTATATGTCATATGAAATATTATAATCAGTGTTATTTTCAATTTTTATTATTTTTACAACAAAGCTAAGTTTTATGCCTATTTTTAGACTAACGTTACTGCTGAATTAATAAATTTTTTCAAAAATTTTGATCGAGCTTTTAAACAAAAGAAGTTTTAATGAAATAGATCAAAAAGGATATATACAGTGGTGGTCACGAATTTAGCACACACTGTGTTAGTAACTCTAATTTGAAATTTTTTACATCTTAGCTTAAGAATTGTAATCAAATTTTTTTTGTTGAGTATTGTTTAAAAAGTTAACTCTATGTACCGTTAGTTGGTTTTTTAGTTATTGTTAAGTTTTCTGACATCCCAGTGTGCCAAACGGATCTGTTACGAATCCGTTACGAACTCACTTCTTCGTACATTTTGTCCGAAACGGATTGCGTTTCGCATCCGGAACGGATCTTTTTTCGTATGAAATTCCTCTCTCCGTTACGGACTTCAGTTACGAATCCGTTTCGGACTTCAGATACGAATCCATTTCGGATTTCAGATACGAATCCGTTTCGGACTTCAGATACGAATCTGTTAGGGCTTCAGATACGAATCCGTTTCGGACTTCAGATACGAATCCATTTCGGACTTCATATACGAAACAGACGTTTCAGACTCTTTTTTTTTTTAAATAATGCGAACTCGCAACGGACTCGTTTGACGCATTTAGCTACAGATGTTAAAAATATAGGTTCTCTAAACAAGTTTGACGCATTCAAATTCGAAAACTTTTTGCAGGAAATTAAACGTAAATTGAAGCAAAAAAAAATTATTTTGTAATCAAATTTATAAGAGAGTAGTGGAGGCTAGTTTAAATGGTAAAAAAAAATAATTCAAAATATCAAACAAACGAGAACAATGTTGGTGAGTTCCAGGATGGCTCATACTTGTTTCTTCAAACAGCTAAACATTATTTTTCATTGAAGCATCCCAATAACTTTTACTGCTATAATGACAAAGTTTCCGAAAAATATCTTGTGTACGGCTATCCTATAGTCACATTTAACTTGATCAGTAATGATAATTATTTAAAAATTCTGACAAGTACTTTTCTTCGATTTGAAGGAGAGCTTGAGGAGCACGAGCCTAATGAAATAAAAAAGTTGTTTAAAATAAAAAAAGTACACAATTGTATTTCGTATCCCTAATCCATTGAAAATAAAATAAGAAATTGTAAAACAAATTTAAGACTGTCTTTTATGTTAACGTTGTGGTATTTTTTTTTGACGGATTCGTAACGGGTTCGTAACCGGTCCGTCAAAACATAAGAGCGATTCCTCTCAAAAATACGAATTGCTTTTTCCTTTTTTTAGGATCCGCCTCGAACTCAGAACGGACTTCAGAAACGAATCCGTAACGGACTTCAGATACGAATCCGTTTCGGACTTCATATACGAATCCGTTTCAGACTCTTTTGGCGGATTCTTAACGGGTTGTAACGGGTCCGTCGAAACATAAGAAAGCGTAGTGCGTACTGACGGACTCGTAACGGGTTCGTAACGGATCCGCATCCGTTTTTGTGCGCATTGGGATGTTTCAAATAGTATGAATCAATGTGGTTGAAATGCTGGACATGAATTTAGCACAGGTTAGAATTACTGTTCCATATCGTATTTTATTTTCGTTAATTACACTGTACTATTAAGATATACTAAATTTATTAAGTTTCTTTTTGAGTCCTAACAAAAAATTCCAGAGAGATATGGCGAAAGACTACTGATGTTCAGAAGCTCAGCGGCATTTGATTCAGCAAATGAAAAATGGTGGAAGCACAGTTTCAGAGATTGCTCTGCTTCTTAGATGTTCGTGAAAGTTATTATATAATATACTACATGTAGAACAGTATTAGAGCATTTAAAAATATAAAATAGCGACTTAGAGCACATAAAACAATAGCAAGAGAGGGCCATTTGATTTATAGAGCTTCACTTAGTGATCCTTTTAAGACCTCAAATAAAATTTAAAATGAAATTTCATAAAAATATGGCATAAATATATCCTCAAAAGGCATAAGAAGACGCTTGAATGAAAACAATATCCGTAGCTTTATAGCCCAACATACACCACATGTGTCGCAAAAAAATATTAAATGCAGTCTTGCGTTTGCAATATAATATTTAAAAAGTCAACGAATTTCTGGAAAAATGTGTTTTTGAGGGATAAATCAAAGTTTTGCCGGTTCGCATCTGACAGCAAACAATATGTGTGGCGTCCTCAAAATATGCAACACAATCCAAAGTACACGCTCAAGACTATTAAACAGGGCGGCTGAAATGTTAAGGTATGGGCGGCGTTTTCTTGGCACGGAGTTGGTCCGATTGTTAAAATTTACCAAAAATGGATCAGCACGCTTACAAAAACGTACTTGTCAATACCATGATACCATTTCGAGAGGATAATTTGCCGCTTTATTGGCGTTTTATGCAGGATTATAATCTAAAGCACAGTGCTCACACAGTTAAGAGTTGCTTAGAAGACAAACATATTGATATTTTGAAGTGGCCATCGCAATTATCGGACTTAAACCCGATTGAGAATCTGTGGAAGGATGTCGAGCAGCAAATACTAACAGTAAAATCCAAAAATTTGCCAGATTTGTGGAGGGAAATCCAAAAGATTCGGTATAGAATTCCAAAGTACCGTTGTGAGGCTTTGGTCGAAAGTTTACCAAGGATATGAGATGCAGTAATTAAGAATAAGGAATTTCCTACGAAATATTGAGATTTATGCAATCAATTTTGATAATATATTTCATCCTAGACATTTTTTCGCTCGTGTGCTTAATTCATGACCAAGTCGAAATACTTATTTTTAATTTTTATTTGATTTTAAGTCCTATAAAAAAAGTTTTAAAATAAAAAAAACGTATATGAGAAATAAAGAAGACATAATATATACACTAAAAAAAAGTTAACTTAAAATTTACAACGAATAAATGGAAAATATAAGTATTCACTTTACTTTTTTAAGTCACTACACGTAGTGACGCATGATTTTTGTTGAAAACTTTGTTCTTTAGTGCAGAAAACATGTTGAACTTTGCATTGAGCCACAGACGAGGCATTGAACTATTATTGGAACAGTTTAAAAATAATCTTTTAGTGTAAAAATTCCCAGATATAGCCTGCCAAATTTGCTGAAACATATAATCCCTGAAGGGGCGAAAGTGTTAAAAATATCAAACGTAAAAGGAATTCTTAAAAAATGTACTATGCACTGGTTATTTTTACAGTATAATTATATGCAATTATATAACTTTATTTTGAGTCCACTAAATATATTTCATCACAGCTAGCAAACATATAAAACGTGCTCTTAATTAAAATTTGACTTAATTGTGACAGTTAATTAAGCTGCTAGGATAGAAGCAAAATGTCAGAAAACTTATTTGTAATTCAAAGTCAACTTTAATCCGTCAATTTTTAGGGCTCAACAGCTATCGACAAAACTGCTTCTTTATGGCTTTGTATCACTCACACATATACAAACAATACATTTACAAACTAGTATTTACATTTATTTAATCTTATATATTTTGTTATAAAATTAAAATGGAATTAAGTTCTAATTAAAATGCATTTAAAGCCAAACAGTTGGTTGCCGTTGCAACATGGTTAATATTGTTTTTAATGTTTTAAGTACTTTAATTTTTTAGCTTAATAATACAAAGTATTAAGAGCAGCAATTGGTTTTACCAACACACAAAGACAGCAAATATATACATACGCGAATACGTACATAAAATGCTTGTTTTTAAATAATTTAACAACAATTTAAACACAGTAACAATGTGGATCAGTTTTTTGTGTTATAGGCATAAATTCAAATGTTAACAACATAGCTTTAGTTTTTGTGTTTTTTAATTTTTTTTAAGCTGTGTGTTTGCTGTTAGGTTTTTACAGTGGTTATTTTTTTCTGTATTTTTTTTTGGTGACATTTTTTCATTATAATTTGTGTAATTAAAATTATTTTTATTAAAATGTTCTATGTTTCGAAATTTTATGCTAGTTTAAGCGTGTAAAACTTTAATTAGTTTATACAACAGGTATCAATAAACAACAAAAACAATAACGTGTGTAATCAGCAAAGCATTTTATAATTGCTTGTATTATTATTCGATATATTGCAAAAAATTTGTTCTAGTTTCAAAAAAAAAAAAAAAAACGCTATTTTAATTAATATTTAGGGTATGAGGTTCTTATTGCGCGTATTTTGATTTGAAAGGGGGGATTTTAATTAAAAAAAAGATTGATAGTTTTTTATATAGATAAATCAAAAGGTATTTTTTATATGTATATTAAATGTTGCTCAAATTGTTAATGCCATAGGCTAAAAATAGTCGGTTTGATATAAAACTAAAATCTATAAAGTTTTGTGCCTCTTGATAAACTTTTAGAACTCGCCCAATAACCCAATAACCGGATAAGAGTTTTATAAGAGTTTTTCCTATTATTTGATCAAAGAAGTACCTCAGTACAATAATTACATGTGCAACACTTCAAATGAAATTCTAAGCAAACATAACTTCATTTTTTTTTATATTTTTTTTTTATTAAAATAGTATTAAGAACTTATATGTAAAACTAGATAAAGCTTATTTCAAAAATTTGTTGTTATAAAAAAATTATAATATATTTAAAAAGTTCATAGAAAATATTTATATGTGCAAAACCTATTTTTATTGATTTTATGAAATTATTTATTTATTTATTTTAAAGAATTTATACAATAATTAATTACTATATAAATGCAGGCTTAAGCAGTACTAGCAGTTAAGGCTTTCGACTAGCTGATTATAATATAGGAGTAAAATAATGTTCGAGTGTAATGAATTGAGAAAAGGAAAATTGTAGGGGTATATAAACTGGGTAATAGATAATACTCAGATTAAATAAGGCAAGTTACAATTTCTTAAAAATTATACATTTTCATAATATTGTAGCTTGTATTGTAAGATACAGCTTATTTAAAAAACTTGTTGTTATTAAAATAACTATAATGTATATAAAAAGTTAATAGAAAATATTTATGTGTGCAAAACCTATTTTTATTGATTTTATGAAATAAAATAGTAATATACAGATTTTCTAAAAGAATATGTCTTCTTTTCTTATATATAACTTGGTAAAGCGTGAAAGGCATTAAGTACATCAACGATCTGAGGATGGAGCCATGGATTTTCTGCCATTCATCTTAAAGTACTGTTTTACTGACACGAACTGGCACCCGTTTTTATAAACTTGGGCCGAAATAATGCCTAACAGGTTTTTGATATGATTCAAGTTATAACTAACAGCAGGTATATTTCAGATTTATTAAAGGTCATTTGTGGCTCGGGTTAGAATTGATTGGTGCTTTGTCCATCTGAAAAATCCTGGTATTTATAGCATGTGAACTCAATGAGCACATCATCTAATAACTCAATATACAGTGTGCATTTGATTTGCTTGAAATAAGATACAGGGAAGACTTCCAAAGTATCTGAAACCGGCTGAAATCATCAATGATCCTCGCCAATGGTTGCGCGCATACTTAATTTGTCGTTGCTATCGCAATTTATGCCGGTATTTCTGGAAACCATCGGGCCCGTCAAGGTTGAACCTTTTCTCATCACTTAATATGACATTCTCAAATTATTTCTCACAAAATTTGTATTTTTTGGCATACGATAGACTAGCCAAAATTTTATTTCATGTGTTATGGTAGAAGCCTGGGTTGAGAGAAGGGCGATTCATAACTGACGTTGGCATTTTCATTCACTTTCTCCACAGCAAGACGTCGAATTCGTCTTTTGTGGCGTTGGTCAATCACGGATTTTCTTTCAATACGCTTGACTATAGCATAGTTGCCAGGGTCTTTTAAAAAATTTGTTAACTATGGTGTTTCGGTGACGATTTGTCCGAACAGCTATAGCACCTTCTTTTATATAAGCTTCTAGAGTTCGCGAACTATCGATACTATCGATAGTTTCACACTATCGTGGCTATCGATAGTTTTGAACTGTCTATCGATGGTTTTGGATAGTATTTAAATATTTTTCCATTGACACTATTATTTAGTAATCGCCATTGCTGTCAAATTCATTTGATTTGGACAATTTGGCATTTTGTTTTTTAGACTAAACTAATGCTTAGGGGATGCTACTTATACATGTATAAGCATTGTGTTGATTCTGAAGATAAGTGATAGTTCATTGGAGGGTGGATAGATGGTGTAGTTTCGGTGAAGAATTGTTTTAAATTTGCACCGCTCAAAAGTGCGAGAAATACGCTCGCAGTGAAAAACTTAACCGTGCGACTAACGAACGAATTATCACGGTAATGTGATGTTCTGTTGGGCATCAAGGCAATGGTAAAGGGATAGGCTTGTATAGAATAAACCTGGAAATTACTCGGGCTGGTGGCGTCAAGATATCCTTGAACACTTCGCACTGTAGTACTTATACAGAAGGCTGATGCAACCAACATTACGTCGAAGCCTAATAGATTTGAGAGAGGATGAAATATTTTCATTCACTATCCAATATATCACATGACGCTGAATTCGGTCCAGAAGCTCAAAATAAGATTTTGAAGCTCCTGCCTGTGCAAATTGTACTCCATTTTTGGCCTGATACATGAGGTGTAGATCATGCGAAGATAAGCTAGAGTAAAATATTTCTGCACTTTTTTAAAAAACCTAGGCACTTGGCCGGTTCTTTCGGCACATCGAAGATATGATCAGCCTTGGGTTTGCTTCAAAGGTTCAATCCCCATAAAAGTTATATGAAAGGGTGTTTGTTTTTGTGTCATAACTTTGGCTAATGGTATGCTAGAAGATTTTGTATATTTATAGTTATATTTGCGTGGAACATAGCCACATCGATAACTCAGTTCTGCCTTAGTATTTTCTTTAATTTAGTGTTCATTTAGAGAACAAATCATATTTTTTTAAGAAACGAGTACATATTGTTCAGATATGTCAATACTACTATAGTGATTAATACTTGTAATATTATTAAAAAATATAATTTTAATGTTATAAATACCTTAAATAATTTTTACTTACTATTTTCTGAATTGTGTAAAGTAATATTTATTGAGTTTATTGTTCATGATTTTATTGTTACTAAAAAAAAATAATTGAATTGAAAAAATTCAATTGTTCAGATCATTCAGATTTTGCTGTGTACAAGACTTTTTATAAAATAAATAAAATATTAGTGTTAAAATCAAGACGACTTTAACTACTTATTAACATAAACACTATCGAAAACTATCGATAGCTTATGGATGGTTAGTAAAAAACTATCGCCCACTATCAATGGTCGCGACTATTGATAGTTTGCGAACTCTACCAGCTTCATTTAAGCCTTTTGATTTCAACGATCTTCTTCAGATAAAGTATTTCCATATGGCATTTTTATTTGAAAAATAAAATAACTCAGAAATGTGCACTTATTTTGTTCAAAAAATTACCTTTATGTGTATGGTTCTTCTTACAAAGCTTAACAACAAAATTTCGTAATTCTTACGTTATCACAGTCAAAACACAAAAAAAAGCAATTGTGCACACATAAATATTTTCTATTGTATACGCGAGATTTCACACTATTTTCGATACTCCGAATACGAGAAAGAGAAGAATTCTATATTCGACTTATAAGCTCCACCTTTTAAAAAATATTTTGACAACCTCAAAGAAATTGTATTGTTATAAACCAGGGAGAAAAATTAAAAATATTTGTGCACATATAAATATTTTACTGAGGTAATAAAAACATCTCTTTAAGTAAAATTTTTAAAATAACTTTTTTTCGGATTTCGTTTTTAATGTAATTGTTCTTTAAAATAAGTTATCAATCATTAAAATCGGATGAAAATTGCCAGAGTTCTGATATTTTACTTTTTGGAAAAATACTATTTTCTCTATTTTTTCAATAAAAAAAATGGTAAAATCCAAATTTAAAAAAATTGTTGCAATATTTTCTAAAAAAACACTTAATACAAATACAAAATATTGTGTGATTCCTTTACTTGCTCAATCCCCGAAAATATAAAAATTAAAAAACGACATAACCCTTTCAAAACGTTCAAACCTTTGGAAAACCTCCCAAAGCTAAGATAATCCAAATTGCGCCTCAGAGATTTTAACACTCGGAGAGCAAAATTGTGCATAAGCTTAGGCAAACCGAGTCTTAGGATTCTAACGGGGTTCCTTACAGGACACTGTAAACTCAAATACCACCTGATGAAATTGGGCATAGAGACCGATAGTAACTGCCATTTCTGTGAAGAAGCAGAGGAGATTCCAATACATCTACTTACAAACTGCGACGCCGTGGCTCGCAGACGTAAACTAGCACTGGGGAATTATGAGCTGAGTCTAGAGCAGGTTTCATCCCTTGAACCTAAGAATATTCTCAAATTCATTAGAGAAATAGGGCTGGATGAAATTCTGTAATCCGCAAACCCAGCGGAGCTTTGAGAAGGAGGTACAATAGATCTCATTTAGGTCGCAGTACGCATCTCCACCACACAACATTAACATTAACATTAACCTTTCAAAAGCGAAGTTCTTATAACTCGTCACAATTGATTAAATTTTTCATCACTGGTTAATTATGATATGGAAATAGTAAAATGTATCAAAGTTTTGATATATCACACAAAGGACACTTAGAACAGGACCTGCACATATGTGAGGGTTGGTACTGAAACGACTAAAAAACGAATATACCACCAGTTCTCTTTTCTTCTTCTTATTATTTTCTTAATTCCTTCATTCATTCTCCATTTAAATCCATCTATTGTTATCATTTTCTTTATTTATTTATTCACTAAAAACCCACTTACGATACGCACGTGGCTGCTGCTCCGACATGACATCTTTCTGAGATAAATAAAAACGCGACAATGAAATAACAATCAAAAACAAGTGCACACAACAATAGAGAATAGTTCGAATAACGGTAAAATAACTGAAGTGTATGAAACAAACGATCATACATGTGAAAGCCAAACGCGTGAACATAGCAGTAATTTACCCGCACAAATTTGTTAGTGGGTGCTGAAAGGGATAACGGGATGCTAATGCATAGTCTTTAGCTATTTTGTGAAAAGAATTTCAAAAACCAAAATTCGGATCAAAAAGTTAAAGCTGTTGAAATTGAATTTTTTTTTCAAAAATCCTCAAATCCAAAATTTCTAGCACTTTAAAAAAAAAAATCAGAATAAATTTAAAAAATCTATATTAAGCTTATAATTTAAAATTATTTTAATAAATTTAAAGAAATATTTCCGATTTTCGTTTTAAAAAAGTTCAGTACTAATATACTACCTTTATAATAAATTTAAATTTAAAATATTTTATAATAGCAAATTTAGAACATAACCTCAGTGAAATATACTCAAAACATAACATTTCAATTGACGTTACTTAACTTGTAATTAAAATACTTATTTTATTTTTCTGTTCTTGTTATTAATTATTGGAAAAAAAAACCACTGAATGTAATGTTGTTCTTGATCACAAATTTATTTAGTTGGAACGGAGTTTTCACAGATTCTCGAGCGGAAAGGTGGCTGAAAATATGTCAGCGACCACATAAATAGGAATTAAGAAGCAAAAGTTTTCATTATTTTTAAAAGTTTAAATGCGAGAGATGATATTGCGGTATTGCGAAATTCAGTTGCGATGTCTAAAGCTTCAATAACAGGATCCTGTAGTTCTTGATATGTATTTATCAAGAGCTGTAAAATCGGCATTCATATTCATAATCTTAAGTACAACTAAATAACTACATAAGAATGCATTCAATGAATGCAAAATTGATTTATGACTACAATTTTGAATTCACATTAATTTTTAACAACATGATTTGACATTTTCGTCTTACAGAATCTATATATATAAAAATGGTGTAAAAAATGTATAGTAAAACATCAATTGAGAATGGCTGGGCCGATTTGTCTAAAATTTTTTTTCAGTTGTTTATAATTGCCAGGAGAAGGTTTTTACGAAGGAAAATTTTGGAAAAACCCTCCGGGAAAGTCCGATAGGTGGCGTTGGGGTGGACTTATATCGAAAATTTGAATTTATGGACCAATTTAACTGAAATTCAGAATGTATGTTTGTTTAATCATAAGAAAATAATTTGTGTATAAATGGACCCGATAGGTGGCGCTGGGGTGGACTTATATCGAAAATTTGAATTTATGGACCAATTTAACTGAAATTCAGAATGTATGTTTGTTTAATCATAAGAAAATAATTTGTGTATAAATGGACCCGATAGGTGGCGCTGGGGTGGACTTATATCGAAAATTTGAATTTATGGACCAATTTAACTGAAATTCAGAATGTATGTTTGTTTAATCATAAGAAAATAATTTGTGTATAAATGGACACGGTAGGTGGCGCTGGGGTGGACTTATTTCGAAAATTCAATGGCGTGAAAAGTGATTTTGGTATTGCCACAATTTTGAAATGCAATCCTGGTACGAGGGGGGTAGCGAAGCACACCGGGTTCAGCTAGTAATAAATAATTTTTGTTATTCACTTGAATGCTATTCACGAAGAATGCAATTCACAAACAATTTTAGAATTTTCAGTTATTCAAGTTTTATTCATTATTAATTTTTTATTCATAATTCATTTTTTATTCATTATTTATTTTTTATTCATTACTAATTTATATGCATTATTCATTTGTTATTCTTTATTAATTTTTTATTCATTTTAGTCCCAAGCCATAAATAAAAAAAAGAATAACAATTGAACAAAGAATAATATAAAATGAATAATGAATAACAAATGAATAATAAATAAAAAATGAATAATGATTAAAAAACGAATAATGAATAAAAAATGAATAATGAATAAAGAAAGTATAAGGAATAAAAAATTAATGACAAAAGAATAATGAAAAAAAATTAATAACGAATAAAAAATGGATAATGAATAAAAGACGAAAACCTGAAAATTATGAAATTCTTTGTGAATTGCATTTTTTGCGAATATAATTCAAATGAATAAAAAAATTATGCATTGTTCTGAATAACGAAATAAATAATTGTAATGAATAATTAATCATTCTTTTAAAAATGAATGTGAATTAAAAATTTTATTTATAAATCAATTTTGCATTCATTGAATGCATTCTTATTTCGATATTCACTGGTTCACGTTTTTGAGAACAAAATAAAATTAAATGCATTCTTTTACAGCTCTGGCAACCCATCTAGTTGGAAGACGTTTTTTTAATTTTTTTTTTAAATAGGGCAAGTATATTTTTTACCACATAAGGTTTGTTTTTGTACTCAATTTCAGTCACTTGAATTTGTTTAAAAGCGTCATTTAACAAATTTTTGAAGCTCGAGAGAGAAGAATATCATGCAAAATGTAACTTTCTATTCTATTACAATTACTTGAAGTTAGTACGTAAACAGACCTATTGTGTCAGCATAAGCTGTCATTTGCACCATTTATAGCAACCGCACCATCATAACCCTGCTCGAACAATATAATCTATGCCGAAGTCCTTATATTATCTATGATCTGAAAGCATAGGCCGAAATTCAGTTCAAAATTGAAGTAGTTTGTAACTTTTTCCGCCGCTGCGTTGTAATTGACTTATCGTTTACATATTTGCTATATATTTATACATTCTAGACCATAAGGGGGGACTTAAACCCCCAAAATCCCCCTTGTCTATGGGTCTGTTTTTATGGAAAAAATACATTAGGGCTATTCCCGATTACGGGCAAATAGCGTGGCATCGTGGCATTTGCAAAATATGATGGCAAATATTTTCAACACAACAACAAAATGTACAGATTTGCATTTGCCCGACTGTGTCAAATTTGCAACACTAAAATCGCATTGCATACAGTCGAGCATGGGCAAAACTTATTTGCCAATCAATCAGCTGTCACATTTTAACCAAACGCCGCTAATAAAACAAAATTAACAGACTCTGATATGGAACTCACTTTGATAAATAATACACTTTGATAAATAATAATGAAAAACACCACAAATACTGTTCGTGTTGTTTTTTTTTCCTCCAAAACAGCTGTGAGTTTTGTTTGCAACAGTGTTCTAAGAAGTGTGCTCACAGTTGATGGCAAATATTTGGTAGGGCATACATTTGCAAAGCTATTTGCCCGTAACTGGGAATAGCCCTATTAAATTGCTTGGAATACCTGCTCCAGCTAACATATAATACATATAACATATAAGAGCTTAATTGAGAGATATTAATTAAATGCTGGCCGGAGCCAAGTGGGTAGAGTGTGCGGACCGTAAGCTTAAGAACCGCTGTAGCTTGGGTTCTATCCCCAGCTCAGACAGAATGTTTTTTTTTCAAATTAATTAATATTTATGATTGGTCCCCATCTCTCTCCAGATAATGGCAAACTTCAGAGAATAGAAACAGTCGTGTAAGGCTTCTTGAGAACATAATCCGTTCCGAAGTCAGCAGTAAGATCGTAGGCCCATTCTATATCATTTGTGTTCAAACATTTAATAACACGCACAAACATGATTGATAAATAGAGGCTCGGTCAAAACTCTTTAAAGGGCTGAAATGGCAAATTTTTTTTAGAGTGGAATATAAGAAGCTATTGGCATTTCTATGACATAATCGTTGTTCCATATTCTGAAATAAAAAATAACATTTTAGGAAATAAATAACGACTCCATTGGTTCAATTGACTGGGCAATTGACATCATCTAAAAAGAGCATCCTTCGTCACTCAAAGTGTTAATAATTGAGAATATCGTACTATTTTTATATTAAAATTTTTTGGAATGAAGTGTGGTTTGGTAGAAACCATCACGTAATAGTGAAATAGTTGTGTGTGTATGCGTGCGAGGAATGAAATTCGAGCAGACTAATGCTTGGTTTTCACTATGTCATTTTTATGACAACACAAAAGTTTATCACCTGAAATATCACCTTAATAGAACTCTAGAGCATTTTCTGCTCCATTTTTAATTTCCAATCTTTAATTTTCCACGATTACCAAAGTTGGAAAAAAATATGTACTTTTTGTTGTTTTCAATTTGATAGACAACAACTGACCACTGAAAATTATATAGTGAAAACCAAGCATAACAAACGAATAGGCCACTCCGCAACTCTCTCTTTCTCCCTGTGTTTCTGACACGTAGAAATTTTTTTAAAAAGCATTTGTTATTTTTATTTGTGTGTTTGTTCAAAATCCTACTTGAGAATTTTTGTTGCAACTATGTCTTACGAAATAGAAACTGCAGCAAATGTGTGTAATACAGCGTACTCTGATGTTAAAATTTCACAAAGTTGTGATACTAGGGTTGAACCTAAAGATATGTTTTTTTATTTTACACTTTTTGTGTATGTGCTAGCTGTATTAAGAAGTGGTCGCTGAATTCGAATATGATGCTAGGATTTTAAAAAAAGTTTTAAAATTTTCCACTAAGTGGACCCTAAATATCTGTTTTTTGGTTTATACTCTTTGAAGATGCGCTGATCCCAGGTTTTGAATTTTATCTTAGAATTTTAAAGAATATTTTGTATACTAGGATGAACTCTAAAAATTAGTTTTTTTTATGCTCTTTGTATATATGATAGGGGTATAAGGGGTCGCTGATTTCAAAACTGATGTTAAAATTTCAAAAAGTTTTCCTGAAATTAGGGTGGATCTTGAAAATGTGTTTTTTGTTTAATGCTCTTTTTGTACATGCTGGCAGTATTAAGAGTTTGCTGATAAGGAAACTGATGTAAAAATTCAAAAAGTTTTTTGACACTAGGATTGGCCCTAAAAATGTGTTTTGTGGCCTTATACTTTTTATAGATTCGCTGGTGACTGATTTTCAATTTGATGTTAGAATTTCAAAAAGTTTTTTGACACTAGAGTGGACCCTGAAGATGTGTTTTTCGGTTTATACTCTTTGTATTTATGCTGGCATTTTTAAAGAGTCGCTGATTTCGAACCTGATTGAAGAACTTCCAAAAATTGAACTTTAGATTAGTAAGTTATTAAAGTATTAATAACAAAATACTGTCTCATAAGTTTTATTAATATTTTTGCTTTTAAAAGATTTTAAATGATATTTTTTAACTTGCTCCGCATGCAAGGCAATCAATCAAAATTATACTTAAAGTAATAAGAAAACGAAGGAAAGAAAAAGAAAAATCATTCCAGCAGCATAATTTTTATATATACAATTTTTTATAGAACTACATTACTGGCGCCACGATGAAAAAGTGGAAAAGTGAAAACTGTAAAACGCATGCGCGTTACTGAGTTATTATTAATATTAATTAGAAAAAGCTCTTAAGTTTTTTCACGCGTCCTTTAAATATGTAAGTTTCTTAGCACTACTTAAACAGAGGAATAAAAGCACGATACTCCACTTCTTCTTTTAAAAATGTGCCCTTAAAATATGCTTAGTTAATAAAGCAATTAACATTAAGGATGAATTTGTGCTGTTTGCTTCACTATCACTTTATTCTTGGTCATGATTTCCTGTTATTTAAGTACACTCACGTTAAAAAAAAGCCGTCTTAATAATTTAATAACAAATATTCTTTTTCTTAAATTACAGCACAGTGTGACGAAATCGACAAAAAAAGAACCACAACAAAACTTTATTGAAATTCTGAAAGGGGGATACGTTGAGAGTCCAGCGCACCTAATTTCACCTCTCAATGTCTTCACAATTTTTTTCAATTTATTTTTAAAGTTGAAGTGATCGAATTTTATTGTGCCGGCATTCGTTGAATTTTAATAGCCATTTGCCTTGTTGAAAATGAAAAATAAAATTCTTTTATTAGAATTTTGCAAGGTATAAGACCTTGTAAAAGATTTGACGAAATGGCAACAATGGCTGCCATAAATTTTAGGATATTTTTATTATTTTTTACCCTAAAACTAGGGTCTGATATTAATTCTAATATTTTCTCTAACGAAAACCAGAAATATTTTTCTAAAGTAATTGAAGTCAGTTTAAATGAGAAACATAGTTTTATTGATTTATTTTGATTTTTTTTTTGTGTTTGAAATGCCAAAAACAGGCACTTGAAGCACTTTTGAAAAAAAGTCAAGTTTTAAGAGTTATAAATTTTTTATCCGAATAATGATTTTTGCAGTTCTTCTCTGCAAAAAATAGCTCAAGACAATTTAACAGACCCTCATAATTTCGTTTTTTAAAATATCAATTTTTGGATTTTTGGAGGTTTTTTCGTAAGAATACCAAAATTTGAAATTTAAAAAATGTTACACTTCCAGTAAACAATTTCATAACGACCAAGTTTTTCTCTAGAATAAAACTCTTAATTAGATTCGTAACGTAATCTCATATTTTTTTTGCTTTTGTATTAAATGTTGTTGAAGAAAACATTGCAATATCATTTCATTGAAATTTTTTCAAATTTGAATTTTTAGGATTTTTTTTTTATTACAACAAGAAAGAAAATGAAATTTTTTCGAAAAGTAAAATATCACAATTTTGACACTTTTTTCCGATTTTTATGTTTGATAGCTCATTTAAAGTAAAAATGAAATAACAAGTGAAGTGTTTACCAGTTTTATGCACAAAATTAGGTTTTATGTGCAAAAAATTGAGAAATATGTAAAGGCAATAAATTTTTGAATGATTTCCATTTAAAAAAAAAAAAATCAATTAACTGGCGGTCACTCGGCGTACTCCTATCAAACTCATATTAACACGTTTTGATTTTTATGCACAGTAAAAATATGAGCATACATTTTATACAATTTTGTATACATATAAATCCAAACCAAAAATGTTTTAAAAGTTATACCATCAAATCTTATAAATTTTTCCAGACCATTTTTCTCGTCAGACCAATCGAAACCACTATATTTTTAAATTTTCCGATTTCGGTGAATTCTTTACTTTCGAACCGGAATATATTTTGATTTATACATGATATCCATATGAACTTTTTAAATAATATATATTTTATTATTTTTATAATAAAATATAAATTTACTGTATGCTAAACCTCACATTTTTACTCGACATATTTTTCATTTCGAAATATTGATATACAAATGCATTGCCAGTCTTATTAACATTTTTTATCCGAATAATGATTTTTGTAGTTTTTTTTTTTTGCAAAAAATAGCTTAAGACAATTTAATAGACCCTCATAATGTCGTTTTTTAAAATTTTAATTTTTGGATTTTTGGAGGTTTTTTCGTAAGAATAGAGCGCATCCGTAGAACGCTCTCAAAATTAGGAAAGTAACTGTTTTTCATAAAGAAAAATACACTAAGTTATTCGGACTAATAAATTTTCAATACTAACGCAAAAACTAACTTTACAACCGAAAATGGTGTAATTTGATTTTTTTAAATATTAACACAATTTTAATTTTACATTAACTCAAAATGTATTTAAGGGATATATTGGCGAATTTATTATTTTTAAAAAAATATCATTATTTATTTTTCTCGCAGCTGATAAAAACTGGTTTTTAGGAAAAACCTTATGCACTTTCTTTGTTTTGGCACAAACGGGGCGATATATACTTGATCAGCGTATCTATTCGTTCATCCGAATAAAATTGAAACTAAAATTATTTCTTAGAAACAGATTCACGACCTACGATAACGATAACTTCAAGATCTCCGTCTTCATCCAATGGGACATAGCCTTTGGGAATTTAATAACAATTTTGATAATACAATTCGTTTAGCTACTTTCAAGCTTAAATTAAAACGACCGTTTATCGTGTCAGCTAGTATTTAAGGCAGTTTCAAATACCCTTAAAGATTCTGTACCTTAAGTATGCATATAGATTTGAGTTTTAAGATATAATCAGTTGGCTCAAACACACTAAATTTCACAAATATTTACTTAAAATTATTGTTCTACTTTCGATGGTTTTCGTGGATTCCCAGATTATATTTATAGGTTTTTTTAAATATTTTGTATGCAAATGAGTTTCAAATATCAGTTTAAAATTATGAAGTTTATCAAACCGATAGTAAATGCACCATGCGACGATATCGTTTCCTGATTTGCTAACTCAGGCTAAACTGCTTTAGCCAATTGTTTGCCTAGTTCAATGCTCCATGAATTAATATCCCATATAGTAGCTATTTAATATTTTGGGCTGAAAAATATATAGGTTAGGTTAGGTTAGGTTAAGGTGGCGGCAGGTCTTAAGACCAACCCACTTAGGCCATTATTGGTCCGTTGTGATACCACAGAATGGAAGAAGGAGTAATCAAGTGAAAATTTTATGTAGGATGTTCTTAATGTGGCAGAAGCTGTAGAAACATGTGATATTAAATCTGAAGCAAGTGTTACACATTAAGTTACTAAGCGTTCCTCTCCACAAACTTTTCCTAGCACCACCAACTACATTTGTGGAGGTCCATAACAAAACGCAACAATTCCACTATAACAAAATTTTGGATAAACGAATAAAATCAATTGAAGACAGTAGGATGTATACATTTTTTAAAAAAGTTGTTTTGGCATAATAGTTTTCTGGGCGCAACATAATTCAGAAATATATAAATTTATCTAGTGATTACTTTTTGAGATAGTTATATAACAAATTTGGAAATGTTGCGTTTTGGTCCGTCTCATAGTATTTATTTCATTTTGTTATGAATCAGATGTTAGTGTGTCGTTTTGATATGAACCCGGTTTGGAATTATGGCTTTTTGCTTTGAACAAAACTGTAATTGTATGGTTATTGATTTGAATTACTTACGTTTTATAGGAAAATGATAAACTCTTTTGTAATATTACTAGTATTTGTTATATTTATATGTTAATTATTTGATATTTATTACATTTATATGTTTTTCTAGCATTACAAAAAATCCGCGTTGTTTTACACTCTTATTCCAGTGTCCTCCTCCAAACAATCACATAAGGTTATATTATCTGTTTCATTGGCACTATTTCCTTGATGGTTTATTAATATATTTTTATAGTATTCTAATTCCGAAACGTTTGACCACTGTTGGCCATAATGTTTTTCCAATAGTTTAACAACATCTTTTTTCTTTTCTAAATTAATTACAACACCAAGAGGAATTTCATCAAGCAAAGTTGGGGGTTTTTTACCCCTTTTAAGATAGCTAGTAAATTTTTCCTTATCGTCAAATTTGTAAGTTTCAAAAGTTTTGACTACACATTGGTTGCGCTGATTTGTGGAGAGCTTAATATATATTATTTTCATACTTTGTATGCCGTTTATAGGACGGTAATATTCTGTCAACATTTTAATATCTTTAAGGAGCCAATCCTTTCTCAAAATCCTAACTACACCGTGCACAGAATAAACTTCGTGATAACCTTCTTTAACAAAAATTGTAAATTTTTTACGCAAATCTTTTTCAACACGCCCGAAAACTCTATCAGCTGGCAAAAAACTATGACCTCGAATAGGAAAATATAATTCTACTTATTTGAGCTGTATAGGTGCACTGTTTACCATCCAATGCATTAAGGAATGTATGATATGCATATTTTTATTTTGTCCTCCACAACCGTCGCAAAAAAATCGTAAGGTATCTTCATCCAGCAGATTGAGTGCACTGAAATGTGCCAATAAGGCAGAGCCCACACGCAAACAGCACCTCTTCCAGCTTGATCTACTGTCCAGGTATAAAACACTGGATGCTTAGATTTCATGTCGACAACACATAAAGTATAATAGTTTATTTGAGAAATTCTAGAAAAGGGAAGACGCAAGCCTTGAATTCTCCGCCCCAAAAAAAAAATAATAATAAAATATACAATATCAAGATTTTTTATAAAAATTTAATTTTTCTCCTGAAAAAAATAAGTACACCTAAAAATATGTAATATAAAATATTAAACAGTATTGGAAAGTTTAGTTACTAAATTGTCCCAAAAGACAGTGATTACCACCCAAACATTAATGAAATATAAGCAATTGAAACCAATTAAAAAAAAAAAAGAAACAAAATGCCATCTGAGAACACAGAGGAATCTATTGAAACATCCAAATACGTGACCAAAGATGCGTACGAAAATGTGGTCGACTAACTTAAATCACTGCGATCACAATATGAAATGTTGCTTGAACAAGTGAAACAAAATAAAAATACGGAATCACCAGCACACGAAAACGAAAAAATGGAAAGGATACAAATTTAAAAAAATATTTAACATCAGCAAATACGCATAACCGATTTTCAGCTTTAGACAACGAAGTCGAGGGTTTAAACCTAAACGATCAAGAAATCAACGAAAAAGATACAATGCTAAGTGATATCGAAATAAACGAAAGCGAAATTACTCTATTACAATCAGACAATACAAACAAAATTATACAAGAAATAAGAACACATTCAACATCAAACAATACAAACAAAATATCAAACACAGACTCTGAAAATCTTTTAAAAACATTCAAACCGCCACCTATTAGTATTTTTAAAGAAGATCCACAAAAAATTAACAAATTGTTAATAAATGCAATTGGCAAAGCTCAATTCTTTTAAAAAAATATTAACAAAGACAAAATTATACTTCAAATTTATAACAAAAAACACATTGATATTGTCAAAAATATTCTTAACAAAACTAAAGCAGAATTTTATACCTACACAGAAAAAGATAAAAAATTAAAAACATTTCTCATAAAAGGGCTGTCTGAAACCTATACACCAGAAGAGATACTAGAAGAACTAAAAGGCAACTGTGAAGAACTCAGTTTTGTGAAAGCGTTCAGGTATGTCACATCGCGGTCAAAACGCGACAATATAACTTTACCTCTCTTAGTTGTTCAACTATCTCCTGACAGCAAAATTGAAAATCTTAAAAATATAAAACATGTTGGTGGAAGCGTCATATCCTTCGAAAAACTTAGACGAAACAGTATTTTACAAAGCCATCGATGTCAAAGGTTTGGACACACTTCATCCAATTGCAATATGGAGTTTAGGTGCGTAAAATGTCAAAGTTTGCATGAGCCTGGTAGATGCCTTGTACAGAAATAAACAAACAAAGAACATCTATTTTGCGTGCTTTGTAATAAGGTGGGACATCCAGCATCTTGGCGTGGATGCGAAGTTTTCCAGAACCTTAGCAATAAATTAAAAACAAAAACAAATAAATTAAACGAAAACAAACTACAAAAAATAAACTTTATAGAAAATCACGTGCAAACAGGCGTTTCCTTCGCAAGCGCGACTAAAAATAATATTGCTTCACGTAATATTTTGCCTAACTCTAACGAAAGTTTAAGAAACGACATAAACAAACTTACTAAAGATGTAACAGAAACTAAATTAATACTAAATAATATCTTAGAAATGCTGCAACATCTTAATGTCCAACCTTAGACGAAGATCGTTAAAAATAGCTGCCATTAATGTCAACTCCATTATTTCAATTTCAAGACGCTCTGACGTTCTAATATTTTTAGAAAACGAAAGAATAGATATACTTCTTCTAAACGAGACAAAGCTTAATAATAAACATAAGATTAGTTTTAAAGAATATAATATAATAAGAACCGACCGAAATGGTTCAACCCGAGGAGGTGGTACTGCGATACTTATTAGAAAGGAATTTAGCTTTAATAGAATTTACAGAAATGAAATCGCACATTTTAATTGTTTAGAAACAACAATTATTTCAATACCACTTTGTGATAACAATTCTCTTTTTATTATTTCAGCATATGCACCACCCACAAACACTCAATTTAACATCGAACTCGAAAAGTTATTTGATGCACTTGAACTAGATAATTTAAATAACTATTTTGTTTTAGTCGGAGATTTTAATGCAAAGCATCAGTCTTGGTTAGATATAAATCCAAATGGAAGAGGCAACTTCCTAAAACATTTCATTGATTGTAATCAAATAAACTACAAAATAAAATTATTCAGTCCAGTAACTCCAAGCTATCCAAATAGTAATGCGTATCTTGATCTTTGTCTTGCAGACGTTCGATTACAAATAGAAACAATTCAAGATAATAAAATTCCCATTTTACCTTATGACAGTGATCACAATGCTATATTAATGATAACATCATTCTCTGACGAAACATTACTTCCAATTGAAAAAACCTCAGAATTGCAAAGATTTAATTTCAGAAAAACAAACTGGCATAGGTTTTCAAAACGAGCTCTTAGAGAATATATAAATACATTTTCGCCGTCTGAAGCTCCTAATAATAGAAATTTAACTAACGAAGAATGCGAAACTTGTATTCAAAAACTGAATTCAATAGCTATAACAAGCATTAATTCAACAGTTCCAAAATTTAAAAACAAAAATTCTATGGAATGCTTTGTAAACGATCAAATTCGAACACTTCAAAATTACAAAAGTTTTTTAATTACTCAAATAAACAGATTACAACGACAATCCACTAATATGTCATTTAATAGCGATATTTTAAGACTTAAAGCTATCCTCAGAAATGTGCAAACATTATTAAAACAACAATTTCGAAATAGTATAAACAACTACTGGAAACAACGCGCGGAACAAATAATAAAATCAAACTCGAAAAACATGTTTCCAAAAATAAATCAACTTTTTAAAACTCGTTGCAATAATAACATACCTGACTTAAAAATACCTATCTCATCAGATTTTCTCGTAACCCAAGCAGGAATTGATATCGCTACCATACCCGTAATTGATAATAAATTTATAATTGGAGAAGAAAATTTAAAACTTAATATCATTGGATCATATTTTAAAAGTGTACACCAAATAGAAGCAATGCCAACTAGTACGGAAGAATTAGTAAACATAGAAATATCAAGATTTCTTAACATGAACAATTTTTCAAATACCCTTCTAAATTTTTCCGATAACCTAAAATCTGACAACTTAATGGAAAACCAAACATTAAATTACTATACAACAATGCCAGAACTAACAGAAATTTTTAGAAAACTCAACAACAAATTATCGTCAGGCTTGGATAATATTCCGAACATAGCTCTCAAACACATGCCCGTTGAAATAATTAAAAAATATTGCATTATTTTTAATAACCTACTTAATAACTACTATTTTCCAAGCTACTGGAAAACATCAAAAGTCTTTCCAATTGTAAAAAAGAAAAAAGATGCTTCTGATCCATCTAATTATAGGCCAATAAGCCTTCTACCTAACATTGGGAAAGTATTTGAAATTCTTATTAATAAATCAATTTTATTCGTATGTGATCAAAACAACATTATACCGAAATATCAGTTTGGGTTCAAGAACCAGCACTCAACAGTTGACGCAATAAACAAACTTACATCCGACATATTTTGGCTTTTAAACGACAAGAGCAATACAGCAGCCTGTTTAATAGATATTGAAAAAGCATTCGATACGGTTTGGATTGACGCGCTTATATACAAAATTATAAAATATGAGTTTCCCAATCACCTCATAAAAATAATTATATCAATGATAAAAGAAAAAAAATTTGTAGTAACAGATGGACACAATACGACAAACAGAATATTTGATATACCCAATGGACTGCCACAAGGCACAGTCACCGCTCCTATCCTATTCAATATATATACTTCTGAGATTTTAAATAAATTAGAAATGTCCCTTGCTTTTGCTGACGATGTGGTACTATATGCACATGGCTATAAAATAGAAGATATCCAAAGAAACTTACAAACTAAATTTAATTATTTCCAAAATTATTGTAACACGTGGAAACTTAAGATAAGCTACGCAAAATGTGAAGTAATATTATTTCGTTCCCCTCTTAGACGTGGAAATCACGATCTTCGTAAAAACTGGAAAAATTTTAAATTCGTTACTGCAAACGGCTATCAAATTACAACAAAATTAAACGTTAGATATTTAGGGATTCATTTAGATAAATTTCTGTATTTTAACGAACATATTAAAATCATGTTAGAAAAAGCAAGATCTGCATTTATGCTTTTAAAAGAACTTTTTTACTCACAACATCTGAATAGTGATGTAAAAATAATTTGCTATAAAGCATTTATAAGACCAATTTAACTTATGCTTGCCCAATTTGGTGGAATATAAGTCCGTCATATATGGAGAAACTTCGTCTATTTGAAAGAAAATGTCTTAGAGCATGTATGCATATGTATCGAAGTCAACATTCAAACTACACACATTATATATATATCAAACAAAACACTTCTAGAAGCTTCTGAAATATCAAGAATCGATAACACTATACTTGAACTGGTCAGAAATCATTTTGCAAGAGCAAAACAAGCTAAAAACAACATAATTTCTGGAACATTTTATCCAAATCCTTTGTATTTTGAAAAATCTTTGGAGAGAGGGTTAATACCACCAGAAGCATTTCTTTATCTCGACACACTGTTATCTATCAGATTCATTCAACATACCAATAATTTACCACGTAAATAGAAGGGCGACTGACAAACGAATTCAACATGCTTCAATGATAGGCTCGAACCGATTTATAAATTGGAAATATTGTAGTAATATACCTGAACGCGACAAATATAATAATGATCGATTAAATACAAATAAATACTGGTGGCTTGACTGGCAAGTAGGTAGCACTCAGCCTTAACATTTTTATTTTTTATTGTTAGAAGTTTTTTTATAATTAAAACAAAACCAAACTACACTTTTTAACAGTTTTTATTCCCTTTTTGCTGTTTATTTTAACATTACTACTGAAATTAAAAAAATAAAAAAATAAAAAATTGAGATTGATAAATTATAAACTTATAAAAAAAAAATATTGTATGTATCGAGTACCGTTAAAGGGCATTTACATAATTGTATTTTTTTTATAGTAAGTAGTTATCATTGTTCTACTTGTTTGTCTTATAAATTGTTAGTTTTGGGATTAATAAATGATTAAAAAAGTTTATTTGACTTGAATAAAAAGCTTGCTGAATAGGAGTGCGTGGCAATGGTTGAACTGGTTGAATGATTGGTTGAAATGGTTGAAATGGTTGAATTGCTGCATATCAAAACACAAGCTCACAGATCTACGAGGCTCATTTCTTGCAATTTCATAAAAAGAGTTCGCCCTTAGCTTGTGAATCCTTTGTTGAGCAATTGTCTGCTGTTTGATTACCAAGTTTTGTTCCATTTTGATTTTCTGTTTATTTAACAAGCATTGAGCACACACATCTGTTGCAGGAGGTGAGAATCCTATGTTCAGAGTATTAAAAATATTCCAAAAATATGTTTTTTAACTTTCAGTGAATTATCTACTGAATCATTATAAAGCCCCCATAATTTCTTTATATTGAGTTGTGATGAAAGATAGCGTCTTTGAGATTTATTTCTGTTATAATGGCTCTCTTTCGCTGGTAAATTTTTAAGGAAGCTTACAACACTTTCTTTCTTCGGCTTAATCTAGCTGTGAGCCTATCTCCACCTCTATTCTCTTTAGGAATATTGCCATGAAAAATGGTTTTTACAATAGTATTCACTCTTGGACTGGTAAGCGACAATACTTTTAGAAAGAAGGCTTGACACACCCTCGATGATTTCTTCTTGTGTTTTAGAGAATAGTTACAAGACAAATTCTTCTTTTTGGATTCTGGAGTATACTTGTGCCACTTGGCTCCATATGGCACTATCAGCCATAATTCCTGATCCTGATCCTGATTAATTTTTCCTTTGTTTTTTTATAACAGCTCGCGATTCAGAATAATCAAATGAGTATTGAACATACCACATGTGTAAGCACTTTTTTCTTTGTGGCTGCATGGTTTGCGAAAGGACAAGACCAACGGATCATTATCAGCGTATCTGCGAAAAAATATAATCTCTTTAAGTTTAAAAAAACACTTAAACATCAAAAAACTACTTTTTATGCCTGTTTGCACGTTTATTATTTGTTCTTTGTATTGGATCACTTTTTCTTTTCCCGACGGTTATACTCCCAACAGTTGCTTCTGCCATATCTGCTTTTTAAAAACGTACTAGATTTAGAATTCACTAAATAAGAACAGAAGCTACTACAAAACGTGATACAATAATTGCCGTTTTACAGTTATTAAGGAGTTGCCATAACAATAAATTTAATTATAGCCCTATACAAGACACTAAAAACTCTTAAGTAATTTTTTGCATATTCATATATGGAAATGTTGCATTTTGGTCTGAACCGATACTTTTGGTATTGAATTGTAAAGAAATTATTGATATTTCATATTGTTTATAACAATTGTTAAATAGATAAATAGTCAAAATAGCTAAAAACTTGAAAAGTGGAATTGTTGCGTTTTGTTATGGAGCTCCTCATTTATTTATTTATTTATTTATTTATTTATTTCAATGTAAGTAATACAAAAGCCTTATTGGCCAATTTACATATTACCAGATTAATAGTAGCATATGCGAGAGAAAACTTAACTAATAATACATGTACCTTTATATACAACCTCCCTTAACATGATATTTAATAGTATTCATTTAAGATTAGAATTTGAGGATCCCAAGTTAGCGGAAAGAAAAGAAGCCAGAGGAAAAAAGATAGTTTAAAAATTAAAAGTGGTCAGCAAAAAAGATTTTTAAAAATAATATATTTAAACTATTGAATGAAGAAATTCTTTGAGCTTAATTTTGTAGGTGGTTGAGGTGCATGTGAAAATACGAAGATGAATGTGGAGCCTATTCCAAACACGAGCTGTTCGTACCAGAAAAGACCTTTCAAACGTAGAACAATCTATTCTAGGGTAGATTATCTGAGGATTCCTAGTAGAGCGACTAAACACAAATTTCTGAGCCAAGTATTGTGGTACGTTGGTTTTCACAAGCTTATAAAAACACAACATCAATCTATTATTTATATATTGATGAAAGGAACAATTTAAAAACTTAACGACATACGAAGATATGTGTTCTCGTCTACGAAGACCATAGACAAAACGTACAATATTATTGACAATGACTTGAACTCGTTTAATGTTAAGAGCTAGCGTACCAGAATAAACCTCAACGCAGTATGTTATACTGGACATAAGAAGAGCATGGCCAATATTATATTTTACACTTAAAGGCAGATACAAATTAGTATTGTAAAGTTTCCTCAAAGTAAAACCTATTTTAGAACTTAACGCATAGATATGGGCATCAAAATGTAGCTTGTTGTCAATGAAAACACCAAGGCATTTGATACAATTAACAAATTGTATCTTCTCATTGTGTAGACTTATATTCAAATGGTCTTCAAGTAGCCTAGAAGGGTTAAATTGAATGAATTTGGTTTTTCTGGCATTTAAACTTAAATAATTTTGTGACATCCAGGAGGAAATATTAAAAAGATTATAGTTGCTTAAGGACTCGAGTACATCTTTAAACTGACACTCACCCGTAAACAGAAGTTGGATATCATCAGCAAAAATAAAGGGTTTACACGCATTTAAATCAACAGCATTAACGATATCATTCAAATACAACATAAAGAGTAATGGTCCAAGTACAGATCCTTGTGGGACCCCAGAAACAATATTAAGCAGGCTGGATGCAGAACCATTGTACACAACAAATTGTTTACGATCACATATATATGAAAACAATAACCTACACGCAGTATTTGAAAAATTAAACATGGTTTTTAGTTTGTTTATTAAATTCGAGTGATTGATTGTATCAAATGCCTTTGATAGGTCTAGGGACACCAAAATACTTATTTTGTTGGCATTGACGTTATGTCTAATAGAGTCTGTTAGGCCAAGAAGAAGTGTTGACGTAGAATAGCCATTTCGAAAGCCATATTGGCACCCATCAATTAGAGAATGCCGATTAGTATATTCCATTATTTGATTTTTTATTATGTTTTCAACAACTTTAGAGAGTACAGGTAATATACTTATCGGCCTAAGATTCCCTTTATACGTAGAAGAATTGTTTTCGGGAATCGGCACAACTCTAGCCACTTTCCAAGATGAAGGAAATTTGGAGGACGTAAGAATACTATTGACGAAAAATAACAAATGACTTTGAATGTAGGGGAGAATTATTTTAATGAATTTTAAAGGAATGTTATCATTTCCAATAGCATTCGACTTGACACTCCAAATGGCTTCCACAAGTTCAATTTCAGAAATATTTTTAAAGAAGAAACTATCTTCCCTATCCAAATGCTCCTCAAAATCGAATGGGTTGGCGTTATAATTATTCTGATTATTAACAAAGAAACTATTTAAACAATCAACATCAAATTCTTCACTTGTCTCAATTGAGTTTAAACAACCACTATTTCTTAAGGTATTCCACATTTGTTTTGAATTAAGACCCTCAAATAGTCGAGCTCCAGACTCCCTTTTAAATTTACGTATAACGCACTTAGCACGATTACGATATTTACAAAAAGTTTTCCAGGTATGTTCCGATCTATCTTGTAAATATGCTTTAAAAGCAAGATCACGCATAGATTTAACGAAAATAATCTCTTTAGAATTCAACTTATTACCTTGAGTATACTTAAGTTTATATTTAGTTATCGGGACAAAAGAAAAAGCTTCAGTTAAAACTGCATTCAATACACTACACTGCTTATCTACGTCACTGGTGGAGTACATTTCACTGAAATCAATTCCAGTCATAAATAAATTCAAATGCTCATAATTTATTGCTCCATAATTCCGATACTCAACAAATTTATCCTCGCGAACAATTGGAAAGTCAAGAGAAACAAATAAAAGGGCATGGTGAGAAATTGTTGGTGATAACATTTGTCCTGAAAGTTTCACGATGTTCGGATCACTAATCAGAATAAAATCAATTAGAGACGTTGAGTTATTATAAGAATCGTAATGAGTTGGAAGCGAATTGTGAATACACGACAAGTTACAACGTAAAGCCATGAATGGAAGACTGGTTGACTTAGTCATATCAAAGAGATTATGATTGAAGTCACCAACAATAACAATATTAGAGTATCGCACGAACAAATCACCTAACAAATTTTCAAAGGACACAATATCACCACGAGGTAAATATACAACACCAATTAATAGTTTTTGGAAATTGTGACAAATTTCTACAAAAAGAGCCTCACAGACACCATACTCAGTAGAACGAAAGACAACTTTATATTTGATTTTTTTCGATATAAAAAGACCTACACCACCACCTCTTACATTCGGACGATCACTTCTGCAGAATGTATATCCTGGAATATCAACTGCAGCATTCGATATATATGGTTTTAGCCACGTTTCAGATACACCGAAAACATCCAAAAAACAACCACTAAGAATACATTTAATTTCATCAAATTTTGATGATTGAAAAGATGGCTTGAAGCTTTGACAATTAACATGACCAACATTAAAATTTAAACTATGTTTATGCAGCATTGATTTTAAAAAAGAGTTATCGCTAACAATGGGACCTAAATTGCAGTTAGGTGATTCCAGATTCATAGAATAAGTAGGGAAGTCGTAATAAGGCACAATACATTATAACTAAACTTAAGTAACTACAAAATAGATACATATATACAGATCAAATTCGTTTAATACAATTCATTTTCGAAGTCGATCAATATGAAAAAAGAAACATTTTTGGTTGATAAGATTTCAAAGAAAATATGTTTTAAATAAAAGAATAAGAAAACTTAAAAACTACTCCGTTAATGAATTACCACGAATGCCATCCAGCGGACATGGTGAAACAGTGGGGAGAGCATCGGGCCCTGTAGTAGCAAGATCAGCTGATTCAAAAATCGCAGTGCATTGTTGAATGCAACAAACTTTATCACTACCGTCCAGCATAGTTATTTTTGATTTTGGAGTATCAGAGTTAAGAATTTTGTATTTTTTTATCTTTTTCTCCTTTAAAAGTTTTCTGCATATAAAGTTTAGTTTGGTGGTAGCTGGCGTATGGTGATCATTTAGGTAAACTCATGATTGCACCTCTCCTCCCAATAAATCGCACAATTTCAGGTTCCTTGTTTTAAAATACTGGTTCATTATGTTGTCCCGTAGCCTGACATTGTTAAACTTAACAAGAACAGCTTTTTGATTTTGAATATAGCAACAATGTTGTATGTCGTTATCGCTAATAGGCAGTTTAATGAAGCTGGTAAGGGCAATGGCAGGGTCATAAATATTATTCATTCCTGACGGCAATCCACTAATCACAATGTCTGCACGGTTGAGTCGGCGCTGCAGAATATTATTTGCATTTTCCAGCTCTTTCACTTTGTTATTGGCGGCAGAGTCAACAAGTTTGATCATTTGATTGCAACGTGAAATATCAGACTTGAGATCATTAAAGGTAGTAGACCACTCCGACCTGACTTTCTCAAATAGTGCACCGAAATATTCTTTAATATCAGCCAGTCCATCCCAAAGCTCAGCACGAAACTCAGCACGAAGAGAAGTTAAAGATTTATCTCGGTTCCGATGATTTTCTTTGCATTCAGCACATGTGAAAGATAAAGCACGGTTTTTTAGCAAAAATTCATGTTGTTCAGTTGTAATATCCACACATGCGATATGGAACCAATTTCCACAAAGGCCACATCCAATGCTGGACTGCTGTTTTCCAACGCTTTTATTGCACACTCCACAGTTGACAATTTTTGTTGGTGCCATGTTAAATTATAAAGTTCAACGACACTTCAAGGTTAGCACGAAAGAAAATGCAAAGCAGATAAATAAGACTTCAGCACAGAGCAGCAACAACAACAGCAACAGTATTTGAGACAGCAAGTGCAACAGCAATTCGACACAAACTTTATTTGAAGTAAATTCGTATTAAATCCACGCAAAAACTTATAATTTCATTTAAATGTATAGTAAAAAGCCTTTATTTTACCGATTATGGACTCAAAAGTATTATTAATTAGTTAAAGACTTGGTTTAAATTAAGAAATTGACCGACGACTTAAATTTGTGTTCTACTCAAACATAGCGTTGCCAGAATTTTTCTCAGAATTTTATTCGTCGTAAATTGACGTGTTTATTAAAGAAAGGTTATAGCGTAGGACCCTGGCCCGGCCAGAATTCGAGCCCAAGACCCCTGTGCGACCACTTGACTATCGAGGCCGCTTGTTAAAAATATAAGTTTATGATGAATTAAAATGTAGACCAGCTTTGTACTAATCAAAGCGCCTAGAGTAAATGGTTAATTTCCTTATAGCTATGGAATTTGTGGGAAGCCTTCGATCGGGTTGGTATCCATACAATCTTAGATCAGCTAAAGAACTGGAAATTAGGGCCAAAAGTTTAATTGGTAATAAATCGATTACATGCTTATTCTGTTAGCTAAGTTTATGAAATATATAAGTTAACGATTCTCCAACCCGCACTATTAAAAAAATAGCCGGTATTGGCCAGCTTGAGCCGGCCAATGCCCCACGGGCTATGTATTAAAAACAATTACTTTTTATGGTAAATTCAATTTATTTAATATTTAAAAATAGGTAGGATAAAATATAGCGGTTTAAGCTAGTGCCGAAACTGAACTGAACTGCTTAACTTAAAATTAACCTAAAGAAAGCATTCCTCACTAATACAACCTTACAAACTACCTGCGCATGCATACGCTGGTCCCACGATGCGACGGAAGCTCTCCAGACGCTGACTCAGACGTGGCAATTTGGACTGTGTTAACTTATATGTATGTAAGAATAACAAATATTGAAAACAAATCAATAATTTTTGTTGAAAATAACTTTACAATTCAGCTCAAAATCAATCTATGAATTCTCAGAAATTACAAATTAATATATGAAAATACGTTAGTATTGCAGGTAATTAAAAAAGATTCCGAAAATACTTTATTATTGATTGCTAAGAAATATTTAACAGTTACATGAACATTCTTCATGCCAACTATTATGTATTCATTGATATTGTTAAGCCAGCTTAGAAAGCTTAATTTGCTACATAACGAACATGACGACATGTATGTATATAAACATGCCCTTCGAATACTGCTTAGATCCTTAAAATTAATCTTCCATATGCATAGGATCAGGTGCTGTTAACTGAAGCATAACGCATACTCCAAACATCAGCAGCAACAACAGCTTGAATTGAGTGAGTTCATGCAGTTAATGTCATTACAAGGACATGCGGCAAAAAACAATTTTATTCTCAACTATAAAGTTGCTTACATTTTTGGAACCTAACTACTTGCAACAAGATAAAAAACAGAATTCCTAAATAAAATATTATTAAAATGTGATAAAGACCATTTAAAAGAGAGAAAGAAGTAGATGGAAATAGAATGGGATGAGCTGAAAATTGATTTAGCAAATAACGCATTTATCCACAGGATATGCTGAAGCAGCAATGAGCTGATTCATTTAGTACATATTCTGTCACATTGGATTGTATGTTGATATCCTTTTTCATTGCGCAAATAACTGTATTAAGGCGACGTGTGCTTAAAAACCAAGCTACACACACACATTAAATGAACGACTAATACATACGCACACACACACACACTCACTCATGAGTGACAGAACATTAGATGAATGAAATGTTGTTCAACTTGGGTTGCTGTCATATCCTGCTTAATGCTCTTGCTGAGCGCAATCATCCTGAGCTGTCGCTGGCTGAGCACAGAACGCAGACAAAAATAAAGAAGACTTTAGCTGCAGCAGCAGGCTGTCATGCAGCAGAAGAAGCAGCAGCAGTTGACAGGATAAGCCACAATACATAAGCATGATGCCGTACCCATACACAGCCCCATTCACACACTTGTGTGCGTGCCACCTATAAAAATTCACGTCACTCGCATCATCATCGTTTTGTCGTTTGGTCACTCGTAAGCGTAGCTCCTATTTTTTTCTCCGTCATCTTTGTTTTTCTCTCATTAAAAAGAAGTTTTATGTTTTTATCATATCTTTGTCCATTTGTCCGTCTTTGGTCGACATTGCACAGTGGTTGAGCCACTTAGAAAAGGTCTTATAAATAAAGGGAGTTTTGCGCAATATGAAAATTATCAAAGCATACTTTTGGAATTATTTTTTCTAACTATTTTGAGATCAAGCCTTTTTCCTACGATAAGGTTTATATATTCGCTAAGGTCATTCCACGTTTGACTTACACAACAAATAGCTATTTTGACTAAGAAAACATTTTTGTTAACTCTCTGGAATTTCCACCAAAATTGTAATTTTAAATTTGATATAAAAGATAATAGTATTAGTAAGGGCGGACCTAGAGGCTGGCGAAGCAGACCCATGCCTGGAGTGTCATTTAGACCAGGGCGTCAAAACGTACTCTTACTTAAAAAAATGTTACATAATTTATTTTAAATTGGAATTCAAAGTCAAACATTTCATCACGGTAGTCCACAGAATAACAATTAAAATAAATAAAATAATGCAGTCCAACAAAATCTGATAAAATAAATATGAAAAAAATATACGTTTATCAAATACGCGTTTTAAAAAGTTCACGTCTGAGTAATTTTTAGTATAATTTTAAAGCTTTCTCTAAACTTAGCTATTAACCAAAATATGATGTATGAAAACTACTTAATACAAGCCTTAAACATAGCTGATGTGTTAACAAACCTTTTGTAAAATTTTATAACAAATATTTTTGTTATTTTAAATTTTGTTGTTTAAATTTTAACCCTTTATCATTTTTGTAGGTTTCTTAAACCATTTTTTAAAAACTTTTAAAAAATTTTATAGTTGTAAGAGGGCAATTGGAGAAGTTAGTGAATTTTTTTTAGTTTTCCGCATAGTAACTTTAAATACAACACTGATACTGTCAATTACCATCCGTTAACAAACAATCAGTTAAATTAAGGAAAGGCTTGATAAATACTATGCAGACTCTGCACCATAGATTGAAATGATTCACAAGTGGTTTACTGAATTCCAATGCGGTCGTACAAGCACAAGTAACGCCGAACGTTCTGGACTCCCAAATGAGGTCACAACACCATAAATGGTCACTAAAATTTACGATATCGTGTTGGCCGATCGCAGAGTTAAAGTGCGCGAGATTGTTGAGGCCGTAGGCATCTCAAACGAAAAGGTGTGGAACATTTTGCGAAATCATTTGGATATGAAAAAAACTATCAGCAAGATGGTTGCCGCGTTTGCTCACTCTCGATCATAAACGCGATCGTGTGAATGATTCAAGGGCATGTTTGGTGATGTTGAACAAAAATAAGCAGGATTTTTTCACAGGAAGTCGAAACAATGGATTTCACCGATCGAACGTGCTCCGAAGAAGGCGAAGACGGTGCTATATGCCGGAAAGGTTGTGGCGACAGTATTTTGGATAAATGCGGTATAATCTACATTGATAACCTTCCACCGAAAAGGACGATCAATGGTGAATACTATGCAGTCGAATTGGACCGTTTCAGTGACGCTTTGAAAGAGAAATGACCCCATTTGGCATCAAGATAATTGAAGTGTTCACACATGCCTAGCTCATATGGCAAAATTCCATGAATTCATGTATGAATTGCTTTCTCATCCAGCATATTCTTCAGATTTGGTCCCTACGACTATTTTCTTTTTCCAAACCTGAAGAAATGGCTCGGCAGAAAGAGATTCATCACCAGAGAGGAGCTCATCACCGAAACAGAGGCTTATTTTGAGGACTTTCTGGAAACGTATTTTTCGCATGGAAAAAAAAAATTGGAGGAACGTTGGACGAAGTGTATCGAGCTAAAACGAGACTATATTGAGAAATAAAACTTTTTTTGCCGGAAAAATCATTCCTTGTTTCATTTTTCACGGAATTATCCTACAGCCCTCGTACAAGGTAAAATATTGAATGAAACTCTTATGAAAACATCACTATACGTATCTTCGGATAAGATTTGTCTACAGCGTAGATCTATAAAAATAAATAGTGCACTTAGTTTAAAATAAAAACAATGCAATAAAACTTCTTTAAGTGATTTAAAGTGAACATTTTCGCAGGTGATAAACGTTAAACATGAAATCTATATTGTTTTACTTATAGAATTACTGGCTGAATAGAATGGTGCAGCTTGTAGCATGCTGCTGGAACTGTCAAAAGTTAAAATGCACTGAACTCACGAGCACGTACAGAATGCTCGTAGCTGCAGGTGTGGTTTAAGTTGAACAAACTTTAATTTCAGACAAAGCAACAGCCACAGCTACTGCCACAACCACTGCCATTCTGTTTAGCCAGTTATGCCTAAAACAAATCTTGCTCAAAGAGATATGTAATGAAAAGTTCTAATGCATTATTAAATTGAATATTTTTATCGCCGATTCGCATCTTGGGTAAGTGAGGTATGTCAAAAACGGCATTAGAGGGTTACAAATTTCTTCAAATATATTTCTCACATAATTTCACTATTGGTCTGAAAACACAGAACTAGGTCAAAAGCATATATTGAGCAGTTGTTTTGCTTTTTAAGTAAGTAATTAGCTAAATTTAGAATATAATTGAAAACCTTTATTGAAAATAACTTAGCCGTAATCCTTTAAAACATACGAGGCCTTGAATTTTAGCACAGATTGAAAATTTTTAAACAGTGTTAAGGACTATCCGTATAATGCTTCAGACAATTTTGGCCCATTTTAGACCCCCTTTCTACCATGCACTTTTGCATTTGTAGTATAATTTTATGCAAAACAACATTCGTTGTTAAACGTCTAATTTTTACTAACTACTGTGTTCAAATATAAACGCGATGGATCACCTTAAACTGCGCGCACTTTATACAGGGTCCGCCAAATAACTTTTTTTTTTTGAAAATGCTATAAAAAAACTACTGAATAATTTTCTCAAATTTATTTTTTTATTTGAAAGTACAATCCTTCCGGTTAATAATGAAAAATAATTTCATTCAAATGGCTGCCTCGGCTGGCCATGCAGTAGCCTACACGATCGGTCCAATTTTAAGCACATTATCGATTGTGTGCAACTGTATTTCAACTGTAATTGTCTCTGGCTTGTCGGCATAACACTTATCTTTGAGGGCACCTTACAAATAATAATCCAACGGTGTCAACTCGCAGCTCCGAGGTGGCCAAACGACATCAGCTCTGCAGCTGATAATGCGATCTTCAAAAACAGGGCGCAAAACATCGAGTGTAGCCTCGGCTGTGTGGCACGTAGCGCCGTCCTGTTGAAACCAAATGTTGCCAATATCCTCCTCTTCAATTTTTGTGAACAAAAATTCGTTCCACATGGCCGGATAACGATCGCCATTGACTGTAACGGCCACTCCTTGCTCATTTTCGAAGAAAAATGGCCCAATTATACCTCTGGACCAAAATCCGTACCAAACAGTGACTCGATTTGGGTGCAGCGGCTTTTAAATGTATGCGTGCGGGTTTTCTGTGCCCCAAATGCGACAATTTTGCTTGTTTACATACCCGCCAAGATCAAAATGAGCTTCATCTGAAAAGATGATTTTTTTAGCAAAATCGGCATCTTCTGTAAGTCGATCGCAGGCCCACTTAGCGAAGCGAAAACGCATTGGATGGTCAGTTGGCTTCAACTCCTGAGCCAATTGGACTTTGTAAGGCGTCATACCAAGGTCTTTATGCAAAATTCGTCTCAATGATGTCACCGACTTTCTGCCACAGCACTAATATTCTCGGGTGTACGCACTGCTTTTGGCTTTTCACGCTTTGGTTTATCGATGAGGATGCCAGTTTCTTTCACTTTTTTTACAAGATAACGAACATACGTAGCTGACGGTGCTTCTCTTCTTCCAAAATCCGTACGCAATTTTCGCACACATTCTGCAACATTACCATGGTTTTCAAAGTAATGTCGCAATATTTCCCAGCGTTGTTCAAGCGTATACACAACCATATTCGTTCAGCTGAAGGACAAAACTAATTATCTGTCGAATCAGACATGAGCTAAGAGTTACCATTCACGAAATAAGCACTATTTGAAAAAAAAAACGTTAGATGGCGGACCCTGTAGATATGAATAAATCGTTTTCTAGCTTCTATTTTATACATCTTTTTTAATTACTGTCTTTAATATTTGTGTTCATGACATTATATTCAGTGCTTTACTATTAAGCGTTCGTTTCTTGTTTTTCGATTTAGGCAATGTCTGATTCAGTTGGTGAAAGAAAATGCATTTTATTTTGCTTGCGAAATGAAATTTTCGCAACAGAGAAGTTCAGTATGTTGCAAAAGGCCAAGCTCTAATAAGTACAAGAGTGTTTGAGTGGTACAAAGAGGAACGAGAAAATGTCGAAGATAAAGCTCATCAAAGAGAACCAGAATATCAACGGATGAGCAAAAAATTAAATGTAGAATGATTAGCTAGTTGGATAATTTTGTAGAGAAGTTTTCGATTTATATAATAAATGGGTTTTACATTTGTTTTCACTTTTCAAACCACTGTCCAGCGGATGATGATTGTATGTAGCGGACCGAACACATCCTTTTAACCTAGAAAAATATTATTTCTATCATGTTTTTCTTTCACTACTTTTTGCTCTTTTACTACTTTGCCACACTTCACTACAGTTTATTGCGTTTTGCCAGTCTGTGATTTTTTATTTCTTTTCGTTCCTCATACAACGCACGTATACCAATGCAAAGGCGAACTCATACATTGCTGCATTTGTTGCTGTTGAGTTTTTGAGTATGTGTGTTTTGCGTGTTTTTGATGTCTGCATTCAAAGAAACTCTCAGCAAAGCTGAATGTTATCCTTTAAGCTTTTTTAATATTTTATTTTTGCTTTTACCTCCACGCATGCAACTGACATGAGTGGTAATGTGTGTGTGGATTAAAATTCTGCCTGAATGATTTCAATCGCATGGAAAAACAAGTGGTAACAAGTATGAGATCAAGCAGCTTCGCAAACTTTTGAGTATGTTTTTTGTACCAGCTGCAAGCTATAGCTTGTTCTTTAAAAAAAAATTAAATTAATTAAGGCAAAACTAGTTCACACAATATGTAAGAAAAATCTTTTTGAGCGCAGAAAATTGTGCTTAAATCATTGAATAAAAATAAATATGCAACAATCAATCATCATAAATATAATGATTCTAATATTCGAGCCTTTCTTATAGCTTTCACAAATTTACCTCAAGCCCACGGAGAACACATATCTACGTACATAACCGCTTTTATGCACACGAACACACTCATAAATACACAAAGATTTATTTAAAACTGTTTTTTATCGTTAATATTGATTTATATTGAAAATAAAATTCCATCTACTTTAGGCTTTATGCTACTTTCGAAGCAGGACGAACCTGCTGCCTGCCATTGCTTTTTAAGTTTTTGCACTGAAAGCAGCTTCCGCTCCCAGAAGAATTGGGTTTGCATGATTTTGCAGAAATTTTTTTCATGTGGCATTTATTATTATGACTTTGTTCATTGATTTTGTGGGTATTTTGTTTTTTTTTCCTCTGTGTTATCAAATTTTTCATTATTTTTTGATATGGTTACGTTGACACGACATAAATTGCTGCCATTAAATATCCGAAGCATAACATGTTCAAAAGTTAATTGATGAGTTTTATGGTGACATGGCAGAATATCAGAGACAAAGGTGTGCATCAGAGAAGCATAAAAATTAACGCAAGAATTTTTAAAATTATATAGCATGATATTTGACCACCACAAAAATTCTACTCTTTACTTTGCAAAAAGTTTTTGGGTAATTTTATATTCAACATGCTAATATATTGATTTATAGCACAGTCTATACAAAATAGTAAATGACTCTTGTCAACAGATTTTGGTACAAGAGGCAAAAAATAGACATTAATTGGCACAAGGTGCTTTGCGTAAATCACGATCTTGTTGCAAATGAGTTTTTGCAAGGGTACATTTTTGTGAGCACACTTTCAATATTATGATGTTACAAATGCTTTAAAATAGCTGTTTTTTGATTCATCATCTGTTTAGGAAAAGTGTTTTTATAGTTAAATTCAATATTTTACGAGTATTTACGAATATTTTATGAAATGGCATTTTCTCTTTTAATTCTCTTTTTTAAAACTCCTTCTTTTTTGACCATTTCCTTCTATTATTATAAATTGAACTTTTATTGCCGCTGAAAATGTTAACAGCAAAAAACAACTGCTAAATCAGCGGTGTTCAAAAAGTATCAGTGGTGGTGTTAAAATTAGCACATTCATTCACTATATCGTTATGCAGTTTTATAAGACTTGCATATGCAAGAGTCGTTTGTTATAGCAAATGCATGAATGTTGCAAATGCGTATCAATGCTTTTTGTTTTTGTAAAATCAGCTTTTTTTACATTTGCAATGATGTAACAAGATCTTGAATTTTGTATATTGTATTATTTCAGTTGCAAGTCGGTTTAGTTGTAAAAATTATAAATATTCCTTGTTCTGCAAATCTTTTCGGCAAAACTGTTTTAAGAAACTTATATAATTGCCAAAATAGTACAATTCATTAGACTAGTTTCAAATGTGATTTTTCATGCAAATTTTTATGAAAAGTTATAACTAATGTGATCAAAACTGTAATTTTGGTAAAAACGGCATAAATTTTGATTTTGTGAAAAAGCGAAGACACAGTTTGCATTACAAAGAGCTTTAACCTATAATAAAAATTATAAAAATTTGTTTTGTACAATGTATTTTCTTAAACCTTTCAAACACACAAACAAGTTGTTTTGGTTTTTTTTTGACCTTTCTAAGTTTTTTTTTTATAATATTTTTATACAAATTTTATATCTTTCATTATTCGAAAAAAAATTAAGCATTAAAATGGATCATATTTTTCTTGATTACAAAAAAAAACCTCAAATAAAATTCAGGAAACTTATAGCATCTGTATGTCAAACTAACGATGCGTGTATTTGAGTTCAAGTTTTGCGTGTATATGTTGTAAAAGCACTGTAAAAAATAATTACAATTTGAGCGATACTGTGTGTGGAGCAGCATGTTTGCCTTTTATATATAAAGATGTATATATAGGAATAAATACGAATTTCATAGGGCATTTCAAGGCGGCAATATTTATTGCAACAGCAACAACAATAATCTTATCACGGCAAAAGGTTAACAAACAATTGTTCAATAAAAAAAATAATATTCAGATGATGTAAAAATTTCATGACACATAAAGCATTTAAATTTATGCTTGAAATAAAAATAGAGTTTTTACGAATTCAAGAAAAATTACACGAAATCCTAGACTTATATAATCTAGTAATAATGTTTTTGAAAAGTGCTCACGTTGAGATTATGTTAGTAACGTAAACAACGTAATTGTGGATGACGGCGCAAGGAAAAAATACATCAAGCCAATTTTGTGCGATCTCTTTGGCAAACAAACGAGGCTTAAGACGAATGCTTCGATTTACATAAAGATGCTATTAAAGTATATACATATTTTTCAAAGAAATGACGAAATCAATTTTTCTTTCATCTCCTTAAGCTTGCTTATTTTTGAAGTGAAATTTCTTTAACACCGTTGTGATTTAAAACTCAATGAAACGAAAATTGACATTAAAAAGAGATAAACTATGTATCTACAGATTTTAGCATGCACACAAACCAATTTCAAAGACTTCTTTGAACATTGCAGTAGCTATTGAACTGTCTGATTAAATGTAACTCGGACAAATTATATGCCTACTTTTAGGTATGTTTGACACCAGATGTCGCTAAGTATACAACGTTGAAATTTCTACGCTGCTTTGTGCATTTTTGAACAAAAAATGTCTTTGATTTGAAACTCGTTATAACGAAAAAGTGGCAGTACGTATGTTGGCGAAAAAATGTGTAAAAAATCAATTCAACACGATTAATATGATCCGGTACTAAAAACTATTTTGAATGCTTAAATGAGTATTATTAATATACTTGATCTATGGTATTAAAAAATAGATTTTTTATTGGAAAGAGATATTATGGTAATTCGTTCACGTAAATAATTTTTGAGACTTCACTATTTTGTAAAAAAAACTTTTTGGGAAGAATAAACTTCGCCTAAAAATCACAAGGCCAAAAACTGACAAAAACAGTTTAACAAATTTTGCGCAAAACTGGAATAATTTTTTCAAATTAATCAATTATATTCATTTAATATCGTTATATTCAATACCATATAGTAATTATAGTATTAGTAGAATGCTAGTCAGAAATTTAAAATTGACTTGTTTTTATTTTTACAGTAAAAGTAACTTTTCAGTAATTTTTTGTGTGAAAAATCAAAATTTTTTCCGTTTTTTTTTTTGACCAAACGGTACAATTAAATTATTTTTGTTAAGGGCAGGTTCTAATTGAAGCTCGACCAGAAAACTCAAATTTAATTTTTTTTATTTTTCGATAGCTTTTGATGTGTAGCATATGTTCCCAAAGTGGTTTGGCCCATAACATTTGCATAAAAAAGTTATCGCATACAAAAGGATCTCATATTTTCATAAATACACTCGAAACAATCGTTAACCAAATCTTAAAACGCGTTTTCTGAAAAATCATGTTTTAAAAACGGGTCTCCACAATATCTCAAGAACTGGTCTATGGATTGACATAGATTTTTTTCTTTTTTAGAGAACTTTAAAGAGAGAAAAATGTGAAAAACGCTACTTAAAATTCAAATGTCAGCCATTTTAGTTATTTTCAACTATTTATTGATAGTATAAATAAATATTACATAATTTAATTATTTTTTTTATGTAAGATGACATGAACGTGCTGTGGGATGGAGACCGTTTGGGTAACTTTTTTTCAACGTGACGTTTGACAGAGTATTGACACTTTACATTACACTTTTATGCAACAAAAATATATTTTATTACTCTTTAAGAATCAATACATACTCGAGAAAAATTTCATATTTTGTGTCAATAAAGTAGCTGATATATGTCCGGTGCCCTTGTCGGTAAATGTTCAACCTCTGCACCGAAAGAAGTGCTATTTCTGGAACACCTTGGGCAGGTACAATGTACGAACGAAGACCGATTCGAGCACTCGACAGTTTATTGAGTCCGAATATAGTCGCCCGTTTTTGAACACTTTATTGACATAATACAGACTAACTATGGTACTATTTCAGGTACCTTTCAGTTTCGATACATATCAGATACATTATTGGCACAATAAATACATTTTTTTCTTGGGTCCTGTTCACTGAAGCTCGTTTGCATTCGGCTTAATATCTATGTGCGATTATTATTTTTTCATAAACTTCGCAGTTTTTCGTTAATACTCGTTGCTTTTAAAAATGAAATTGAGTCCGATATTTTGGATACGGGCACAAATTGTTTCTCGGGATAACTGTCAACAAACTTAAGGTGTTTATATTCTTCCTTCAATGAAAAAAAAATCAAGAGGTCAAGTTTAGTCGCTTTATTGGACTGTTCAACAAAAAGACATTTAAATTAAATATATCTAAAAACAGTGGAGATATGTGACTGAAAAGTCAAAAAGAATTTTAGGACCTTTCTTTCTCTTTCTTAGGACACGCTATTTTTTGAAAAAGTTTCCTGTATAATTCACTTCTATCGTGTATGACAGCCACACACATATTTTTTTTTTTTAGTATAAAGGCCTTTTAATGATAAAGTAAATACGATATTGGATTCCGGCGCACGGAGCATGGAGCAATCGAAAAGACACAAACCACCATGATACAAAAGCATAGACACAAATAATAAAGTGTTGTGAAAAAGTGTGATGTATTCAAAGTGGTAAAAGAGAAAGCTTAATAGCGAGGCAAGGAAGTTTTACGAATTGTGGTGGAATTTTAGGAAAGAAGTAAGGAATTTTTATAGGGTCTGGCCTAGGAAGAAGGAAATAATTTTAATGGAGCAGGAACCAAACCTAGGCTACAAAAGAATTTGATAAGAAATAATTTAGTAATTTGTATAGATTATAGAGGCAACCTTGTTGTGAGGTAAGAAAACTTTGATGTATTGTGTTAAATTACGAGGGAAGTAGCAAGGAATTTTTATGGAGCAGAAAAAGGCCTAGAGAGAAAAAAAGAATTTCGATGAAAAAGAACCAAACCTGGGGAGAAGTAAAGAATTTTGACAGAAATGAAGCCAAACTTAGGGAGAAGTAAATAACTTTGATGAAGTAGAAACCAAACCTAGGGAGAAATGAAGAATTCTAATGGAGTAGGAACTTAGCTTAGGGCGAAGGTAAAAAGTGAATAGAATAGAAGCTTAACATTCGCAGATGTTTAGAAGCCGAGCCTTGGGAAAGCTACTGAATTTTGAGAGAGCACGTAAATAAAGGAATCTCTTATATTGCTGATAAATCAAATACTTCAATTCATATTTTAAAATACAGTTGCCAGCAAAACAATAGCAGTCCTCTAATATTTTGATATGTTTGGCTAAATAATACTTGTCTACAAATTTCATATCTGGTAAACCAATTATCATTCCCATATGTACTTTCAACGCTGGTTTCAAATCTGTACTCAGTTTCCTCCTATATTGATTTTTTTCTGAAAACTGAATTGTATTGTTACTGCTT
Organism: Dichetophora obliterata; assembly: GCA_963920525.1. Lineage (NCBI taxonomy): Eukaryota > Metazoa > Arthropoda > Insecta > Diptera > Sciomyzidae > Dichetophora > Dichetophora obliterata. The sequence continues at coordinate 100,682,609 of OY986437.1, forward strand.
AAATTGTTTATTGTTTAAAATTATTAATACGTTCTGTAGTTCAAGAGAACTAGTGCCGAACGCATGGCTAAGACTTATATAACATCGAAATAATAATATTGAAAAAACAACATATGCAACATTTGAATTAAGTGACGTTACACAAAACAATTATAATGTTATAAAAAATTGAAATAAAAAAAATTGAAATAAATAAAATACATTAATGCTATATGCACAATGAGCATAGGTTAACAGAACAAATAAATTACTTTGATTTAATGAATTAGGAGAACAACGAACTTAAAATTAATTCTTAAGATTTGCGAAACTTTCTGTAAGGTAGAAAAATTAGAATAAAAAAAAAAAATATAAAAACAAATAAGCAGCTAAGGTACATAAATAAACATATACAAGCGTGGCAAAAAAATTCAATATCAATTATTGACCAACATGAAGTATAGAGTTTATATCACAGAAATTGAATTCTAATAGCCAAGATTTAATTTTTTGAAGAAAGCGTGATTTGCAACGGACGAGTCTTAATTCAACTGGTAGACAGTTAAAGACTCTAGGAGCAGTCGACGAGTAGTATCGAAGGAAATGCTGCAAGTTATGAGGAGGAACCACTGAAAAGTTCTGATTATAAGACCTCAATGCATAATTGGAATGATTTCTGGTAAAAAGGTGTCCTGATCTATTAAAAAAATGTTTTTAAAACTCTATAACAGCATAGATGTTTTAAAGGTAGGATATTCAAGTCTTTGAAAAGTGGAAGGCAGTTTTCTAAACGCAATCCGAGTAATTTGTAGCAGTTAATAAAGGAATCGTTTTATTGTTGTGTGTTCCTCCCCAGCAAGTTATACCATAGTCTAATTTAGAGTGAAAGACACCAAAGGAGATATTAGTAAGTAGTTTTAACGAGCAAAAACGTTTTGAATGATACAATTGTCTCATAGCAAACATTAAGTTTTTTTTTAAGGGCGTCAGTATGCTCAAACCAGTTCATTTTCCAATCGAGCAATACGCCCAAATATTTAAATGATTTTACGCAAGAAATTGGAACGCATTTATCAGAACACATATCCAGGTGGCCATAAGCGATAGGATGATTTTCTGAATTACAAATTTCTCTATTTATTAAAAATTTTGCACAGTTTGCAGTGTGGAAAATAAAGTTATTCATAGGTAAATCTTTGGCAGTTATGTTAAAAATCATGAATATTGTTTTATCACTTATGACCAACTTATGCATAGCAAACCAGTGCCGAAGGACATCTAAGTCATGATTAATGGCAGCTTAGAAAATAGAACTACATGAATAGGTGCAATCCTATATTGCAACATTTTCAATATATAGGGTGTTTTACGTTTTTGGCACGATTTTAGTCTTATTGACCTAGAATCTTAACTACTCACCATATAGTAAAAAATATTATTTTGTATTTTAGAAAAAAAATTAGCTTTTCCATTTATATATAACGTTATGTTATGTTATGTTATGTTATGTTATGTTATGTTATGTTATGTTATGTTATGTTATGTTATGTTATGTTATGTTATGTTATGTTATGTTATGTTATGTTATGTTATGTTATGTTATGTTATGTTATGTTATGTTATGTTATGTTATGTTATGTTATGTTATGTTATGTTATGTTATGTTATGTTATGTTATGTTATGTTATGTTATGTTATGTTATGTTATGTTATGTTATGTTATGTTATGTTATGTTATGTTATGTTATGTTATGTTATGTTATGTTATGTTATGTTATGTTATGTTATGTTATGTTATGTTATGTTATGTTATGTTATGTTATGTTATGTTATGTTATGTTATGTTATGTTATGTTATGTTATGTTATGTTATGTTATGTTATGTTATGTTATGTTATGTTATGTTATGTTATGTTATGTTATGTTATGTTATGTTATGTTATGTTATGTTATGTTATGTTATGTTATGTTATGTTATGTTATGTTATGTTATGTTATGTTATGTTATGTTATGTTATGTTATGTTATGTTATGTTATGTTATGTTATGTTATGTTATGTTATGTTATGTTATGTTATGTTATGTTATGTTATGTTATGTTATGTTATGTTATGTTATGTTATGTTATGTTATGTTATGTTATGTTATGTTATGTTATGTTATGTTATGTTATGTTATGTTATCTTATGTTATGTTATGTTATGTTATGTTATGTTATGTTATGTTATGTTATGTTATGTTATGTTATCTTATGTTATGTTATGTTATGTTATGTTGTGTTATGTTATGTTATCTTATGTTATGTTATGTTATGTTATGTTATGTTATGTTATGTTATGTTATGTTATGTTATGTTATGTTATGTTATGTTATGTTATGTTATGTTATGTTATGTTATGTTATGTTATGTTATGTTATGTTATGTTATGTTATGTTATGTTATGTTATGTTATGTTATGTTATGTTATGTTATGTTATCTTATGTTATGTTATGTAATGTTATGTTATGTTATGTTATGTTATGTTATGTTATGTTATGTTATGTTATGTTATGTTATGTTATGTTATGTTATGTTATGTTATGTTATGTTATGTTATGTTATGTTATGTTATGTTATGTTATGTTATGTTATGTTATGTTATGTTATGTTATGTTATGTTATGTTATGTTATGTTATGTTATGTTATGTTATGTTATGTTATGTTATGTTATGTTATGTTATGTTATGTTATGTTATGTTATGTTATGTTATGTTATGTTATGTTATGTTATGTTATGTTATGTTATGTTATGTTATGTTATGTTATGTTATGTTATGTTATGTTATGTTATGTTATGTTATGTTATGTTATGTTATGTTATGTTATGTTATGTTATGTTATGTTATGTTATGTTATGTTATGTTATGTTATGTTATGTTATGTTATGTTATGTTATGTTATGTTATGTTATGTTATGTTATGTTATGTTATGTTATGTTATGTTATGTTATGTTATGTTATGTTATGTTATGTTATGTTATGTTATGTTATGTTATGTTATGTTATGTTATGTTATGTTATGTTATGTTATGTTATGTTATGTTATGGTATGTTATGTTATGTTATGTTATGTTATGTTATGTTATGTTATGTTATGTTATGTTATGTTATGTTATGTTATGTTATGTTATGTTATGTTATGTTATGTTATGTTATGTTATGTTATGTTATGTTATGTTATGTTATGTTATGTTATGTTATGTTATGTTATGTTATGTTATGTTATGTTATGTTATGTTATGTTATGTTATGTTATGTTATGTTATGTTATGTTATGTTATGTTATGTTATGTTATGTTATGTTATGTTATGTTATGTTATGTTATGTTATGTTATGTTATGTTATGTTATGTTATGTTATGTTATGTTATGTTATGTTATGTTATGTTATGTTATGTTATGTTATGTTATGTTATGTTATGTTATGTTATGTTATGTTATGTTATGTTATGTTATGTTATGTTATGTTATGTTATGTTATGTTATGTTATGTTATGTTATGTTCAAGCTATCTCGTTAGCTTTAGAATTTTCTTAAACAAATTCTAAATCAGGTGAATGAGATGTTATTGATAATTTTGTTTATCAAAGACAGACATCTGAGAACCGTTTACTATCTCTTTAAGTTTATTACTCAATATATTTGAAGAGAACTGATAGCTTGTACTGAGCAGCGAATATGTTACTTATATAAAATGCATTTGTGCAACGCTGAAGTGTTATAACAGTGACTTCACAAATAGCGACAAAGACGTAATGCCAACTTATAGAATTTTAGAATAAAAAATATTATAAGTTATATGAATCAATCTGCTGCTACTTCTTAGTTTGTCGTTATTCATTTAGTACTTTTAATTGATTTTATTTAGATTACGAGGAACATTTACAAAAATAACGTTACAAATCCAAAATAAGTTCATCCAAATATATGCATCGAATATGCTTTACGCCACAGGTGGAAAGCCTTGTCAAAATTTCTTCATAACTCTTAAGCCTGGAAAAATTAAGTCTTAAACGCTTAATCATAGCTTATTTCGAAAGTCTCCAAATCTGAATCTTGTTTTGTAGTTGTACTTATTTGTACACATGAACAGACATCAATCACGTTGACCAACATAGTTTTTGTTGGCTTTTTTCTGTTTCTATGTTTTTTTTTCTATTTGCTTTGAAAAAGCAAAAATTCTTTGACTCGTTTGTTTGGTCTTTTGGTCAAACCTTTTTGTTCAGCTAAATACATTTTTGAAGATTTTTCTATTTCGGTTTCTTATTCCTTCTGTTTTAGATTGTATGCGTTACATTCTCTCAGCTGTGCACATGATGCAGTTTGTCAGAGACGTTGCTGACGCTAATAGCTTCGAACGAAGGATACGTTATAATGTGAAAATGTGTTGCTGTGCTTGACACATCATTTGTCAATGACACAAATAAAACACATGCCAACAAAGAGTCATACATGCTCTCAAAAAAAGGACAATCACATACACAAGCACACACCAATGTTGCAAATTAAATGTCCGATTGAGCAATGAAGCAAATTATTTGACATTTTGTGGTTTTACTAGCGCCAAAGCTGTCAGTTGGTTAAAAAAGTTACTGCAAACAGAGAATACAAATAAATTGATTAAAAGAGAATTCTCCCTTTCACGTCATCTCGCTTTATTGGTTCTTTTTCGGAGATGTTTTAAATCTATTGGCTCTTTTTTTTAACAAACTACACATCAAGATTAGTAAAATGCAGCAAAATTTGAGTGCTTATACAAAATCAGAGTTTAATTTCTTGATTTTGATCTTGAGGCCTATATATAATAAACAGTATATTCCTTAAAAATCTTTTTTGTCAAAGCATATACATAACGATAAAAGTCATAGTTAATGAACAGTGTTTATTTAAACTCACAAAAGTACCTGTTTTATAAAAGTAATAAACTAAACAAAACATTTCTTTCTCAAAACAAAAAACAGCAAATAAAACTGTCTAAAATTTACTAAAATTTACTAAAAAAGAAACGTTGTTAGAATATTTACATCATCATTTATATCAGTTGTATGCCTTTTAAAAAACAGCTCTCATTTAAAGTTTTTAAGAAAATGTATTTCAGTGAAACAGTATTCAATGAATAGCCCAACAAGATTTATTGAAATCTGACAGAAACATTATTTTAAACTCTTCTTTTATTGAAACACACATCTAAAAGCACATCAACCCACATACTAGCTTAAAGAATATTTAAACTACGAGCAAAAACTTTTCGAACACACTGGCCAAAAGAGTATTTAATTCTTTCTAGAATTTAAGTAGTTATTGAAAAATTTGCAACAATTACTTTTCTGGTTTTTATTGTTACCAAATAAAAAATAAAAGTTTGTACGTAATTCGACCTACTTCAGCGATTATGGGTGGCAGGAAAAACTTTAAAAACATTTTAAGTTCACATCATTTTCTAGAGCACTTCAACTAGAAGTGGTCGATAGAAAGAAGCGGGAGGTCGGAAACTTTTCATTATCATTTTCAGTTTTACTTTTCATGCAAGCGATAAGCTGCAGCGAATGAAAAGGAGAGCAAGTAAAAATTTAAAAAATATACAACAGTGATTCGGAAATAGATATATATACACACACACACATACTCTGGCATATGGCAAATCCACACCTACTTACACACACTAGATACTATTATGTGTCTACATTACGAAAGTAGTTCTCAACAGTAACAGTAACAAGGAGCACATCAAAGCAAAAGAGAAAATAGCAGCAAAGGGCTTAACAAGTTCTTTGTTAATGCAATGAACAGGGCAGACATACAAACGGACAAATGGGCAGTCGTTCTAACGAACTGAAGAACAGACGTTCGGCCATATAAACGAACATTCTTTCATGAGAGAGATTTTGGGGTTTTCCGCATGACTTGTCTGCAGATAAAGTCCTTTGCTAACATTGTATTTATTTGTGTACATGTGCATTGAAAGTGTAAATATATGTGTTGTGAATGTGTGCGAGAGCAAAAGCTGTGCATGAAACTTTTGTGCAGGCATGCAATTCTACAGTATGTCACTCATACGTCATGATGCACAAAATGAAAGCATGCTTTTAGATGCCATTTAAAAATATAATAAATTAAGCTGTATTAAATTCATTTTGGTAACATGTTGGCATCAGAATATCACTTACTGTAACTGAAAAAAAAACAGCAACAAACATTTGACAATGTTTAATATGAGCTCAAACAATAACTTAAATCAACTTAATGTGGTGCGTTACGTCCATTTATAAAAAAGACTCAAACCTGGAACTAAGAAAGATTAGAAAATAATTGACTTTAAACGCTGTGAGGCTAAAATATTGCGTAATTCAGCATACAATTTGTTGTTATATTTGACTAAAATAGAAACAAGTAACTTCCAGGCAGTGGCCCTATAAATAATTTTTATATAATATTAACTTTTAGTTTCTTTCGCGCCAAAGCAAAACAAATGCTTTAATTTTCTTACAGAAATTAAAGCATTTTGAGATCGTAATTTTTTACTGTTTTTCATAAAAAGAAACAATTTTGTCCTTGCGGGAGAGGAAGACATCCTTATTTTTTCTAAAATTGTTTTTGGGAGATCTTGACCACCCAATGCAACTTTTGACACCTCTTAGAATGTGAAATTAAAAAAAATTGTAATTCGATACGCTCTAATGTACATCTTCTTATCGATACTTTCGATTATCGGTACAGATTGAAATATTTTTAAAAAATTTTCAAAAATCTATCGCTTTTATCTGCAAGTTTTCTTACAAGAAAATCAACAAAACGATACGTAAGAAGCTTCATATCGAAAAATAAGCATGTTTGCAATATGAAAGTGCTCATTTTTTTTAGTATTTATAATTCACACAAGTTTTGTTAGCAATGAAGGAATATTTTTTATATGGGCTATTCTACGATACTTTGCATGTTTAGCCTCAATCACCTACACTTCATTATACTTCTGAATATGGTGTTCCTGAAAAATTCATTCGTTTTTACAGAATGACACTGAACAACACCAGCACCGCAGTAAATCCGGAAAGGATCTCTCCCCTTCATTTGATAACAAACAAGGTTTCAGACAAGGTGATTGATTATCGAGCGTATTTTTAAACACAGTCATGGAGAAGATCATTCTAGCTGCTGATCTGAGACGTGGTGAGACAATATTCTACGAGAGTGTTATGCTGCTTGCGTATGATGATGACATGGACATCATTGGCCATAATACATACGAATTCAGTGCAGCATTCTTAAGAAGACAAAGAGAGTCAAGTCGAATGGGTCTTGCAGTAAATGCAGATAAGACGAAATATTTGATGTCAACAAGCAAACAGTCCCAGCATCTTGGAATCTGCGTTACTATTGGCAACATCTCCTTTGAGATTGTGCAGGACTTCAACTATCTGGATCACACATTAACTTAAACAACGATATTAGCATCGATATCAAACGATGGATAACCCTTGCCATAAGGTGTTAATTTGAGCTCAGTAGGAAATTAAGAAGCAGAGCCCTCTCTCGACGAACGAAAATTGCTTTCTTTAAATCGCTCATCATGCTGGTCCTGCTTTATGCATCACAAACCTGGACGCTGAGTAGTTCAGATGAAAAGACTTTATATTAGAAAGATCCTTAGTAAGATTTACGGACCAAACTGCGTCAATGGCGAGTACCGAATATAGTAGAATGATGAGCTTTACGATCTGTACGCCGACATTGGATTAAACAAGCGCATGAAAGACGATGCTCCAGTGAAGAAAATATTCGATTCGCTTCCCAATGACGGTCAACGCAGAAGAGGACAACCGCATCTTCGTTGGAAAGACCAAGTAGAGGACAACCGGACGAAGCTTTGAATTTTCAACTGGAGTCGGCAAACGAGGTACAAAAATGGTTGACACACAATCTTAGCTGAGGACAAGATCGAAATACGGTTGTCGCGTCAATAAGTTGGTGGGTCATGCCATAGTAAGTGGACGCCATTTTTATGAATTTTTTTAAGTTCCAGTTAAGAATCAAAGCAATTATTATAAATGCACAAAGCCCTGAAGAAGCTATTTATTGCAACTTTCTTACTTCTTTAACCATTTACCCAAAAATATTTAACTAAAAATATTCTACCGAATAGTTCTGAATCTTAAATATTCAGAGAATAAAAATAAAAGATCTAAAATTTATTTAGATAGACTCGACCGAAATTTAATTATAACACCGCGTTACAAAAACGAGCTTTTGTTCTATCCTATGAACCAAATATACCTTTTCAGAAAGGGGAGAAGAAATAAAAATACACTAGTATCGGCGATTTTCATGTATATGTCAGAATTTTTTTTTATGTATAAAGTATAAAGCTCGTAGTGTCCGTCTGTCGGCCTGTGTGAAAGACTTTGGATCGATTTTTAACCCTTTTTCCGTGATCCAATCGAGCTGAATTTTTGCAGGCAGACTCGTGGAAATGTCTGTATCACGTCAAATTTTTTAAAAAATAGATTTTATCAATTCTCAGATTTCCTGAATTTTTTTTTTGAAAAAAAATATTATTTTTTTTTACTTTTTTCAGCATAACTTGAAAGGACTCCAAATTTTTAAACTACTAAAGCGTTCCGAAAAAAAAAATTGTTTTTCGACCCATCCTACTCCATATATTTGTAGTTTATAAATATTTACTTTCTAACACTAAACTGTTTATGACTTTTACAACACTTACAACTGGTATGACAGATGAAACATTGAATTGCACAATTGTTTTAAGTTCTGTTGTGCGAAAACGTATTTCTATATATTTCATCTGTGAAAAAATGCAGAGCCCGACTCGAAATAACTTTTGTTACGTTTGTGGCTTGTTCGCACCAAGTAAAAATTTGAAAAATATTACGAAAACAGTGGCTAATTCGTTTAAGAATATATTCAAGAGTGCTTATGTTCCTTACTTGTGGTATACTCCGGAAGTCGTGTGCGACTATTGCTATAGCAATTTATGCAAGTTTACTGATGGAAGGTCAACAATAAAGTACGCTGTACCAACAATTTGGCTACCAGGTAGGGAGCACTGCAATGAATTGTGCTACTTTTGCGTAACTTTTACACAAACTAAAGGGTACCAATACTTTTGCCGCAACAACATTTGCTATGCTAATGTAGAATCGGTTATTCCAGCGGTTCTGTACTCACCAGAAGAACGTATAGCGGCTTCAGTGGAGATTTTTGATGATGTTCCCGAAATAAGCGATGGAGAACCAACAGTAGTACCAACACTACTATCAACATTTCTTGCATCGAATGCGAGATGCGAGAGTCCAGAAGTATCGAAATTTGTACCAACACCCAGTGAACTTGGGACTGCAGTGCTGCATTTACTAACGCAAGCCCACTTCAATGACCTTGTACGAGACGGAAATTTGTCGAGGAGAACAGCGGAACTCTTTGCATCACGCTTTAAGCAGTGGAATATAGTGGCGGCTGATTTTAAAGTAACAGCCGCTCGTGATCATGGTAGCACTATTCTATATGACGAATTTTTAAATTGCACGAAGCTCGGGAAAAAACCTGGCTTATTCTTATGATATTGATTCGATGTTTGCACAAATTGGTTACCCTCATATTTCAGAGGAGTGGCGACTTTTCATCGATGCATCGGTCAACAGCTTTAAAGTCGTGCTGCTTCATATCGGTAACAAACATCCATCTGTCCCAATCGCATATGCCACAAACCTCAAAGAAACATACGAAGGCATGAAATTAATATTACAGCTGATAAAGTACCAAGAGCATAATTGAAAAATATGCTGCGATCTGAAAGTGGTTGGATTACTCATGGGTGTTAAGCGTGGATTTCCAACCCACCAGTGCTTTTTGTGTACATGGGAAGGTCGCAAAAGAGATCAGCATTACACTGAATTTAAGTGGAAGCCGCGAACATGCTACAAAGTAGGCGTAGAAAGTATAGAGAATCTACTATTGGTGCAGCCATCTCAAATCATTTTGCCACGACTACACATTAAGCTCGGTCTCGTATCAAATTTTGGTAAGAAACTGGATCGTGAAGGCGAGGCGATTGCAAGTTTGCGCAAAATTTTTCCGAAATTGAGCGGCGTAAAGATTCATGCAGGTATTTTTTGAAGAAGTCATTCAGTAACTTTATTTTTTTTAATGATGTGTATGATTTAAGGTAGTGATGCCCAGCTCGGCTCCTACGAGCTTTGAGCTCTTAAGAGCTGACGTCGAGCTCGACGAGCTCACTGAGTGTTTGCGTGTGTTTATTTATGTTTGAGAATAAAAAAAAAAATGAGAGTGTTCTATATTTTGATTGGTCGACATTGAAAATAAAATTAAAATTACAGTTGCGGAAGTACTGACTTTTTTCAAAATCAGCCAATCGAAATTGAAAATAATTGAGTCGAGAAAATAAACTGTCAGCCGGAGTTTCACTTCACAGTTTTTTTATGAAGAAAATAACTAATTAAAGTTTTTTTAAATATGTTTTTATGATTTCTCACAAGCTGCAGGTTGCTACAGGTCGTCAACTTTATACCCGTAACAACTTTAAAAAAGTGTGCAGTATTGAAAACGATTAGAAGAAAAAAACAAATTCCATGAATTTATTTTAAATGTACATTATGATACGAATGATGACGCAATTAATTTCTTATCTAATCTCGATTTTACTAACTTCGTGTCGAGTGACTGTACGAATTACTCTGATGGCAGTCAATATTTTTTTCTGTTGTTTTCTCTGTTATTTTCTGTCATTCTAAATATGTGTTAAAATTAAATGAAATTGTGTTCATATTAAACGAATTTGTCTTTGAAATAGAGCTTGAAATAATTTCATTTAAGTTAAATACAAATGTTCTTAAAGTTTAAATGTTCAATTTAAAACAAAAGTTTTTGTTTTCAAAACAATGTTTTTAAATATACTTTCATTGTAAAAATTTTAAGTTTAAACACATTTATTTTAACAAATTTAATGCAAAAACTTTAATATTTAAAATAAATGTTTTTAAATAAATGAGTTTTCGAAGTCAGATTCGTGATTGGCGACCCCTGGGACCAAAACAAATTTTTTGACTTCATTTGATGGAAGTTTGCGTTTTGTAGTGGCTTTAAATATTTTAAATATCAAAATAATAAATAAGTTTTTATTTCATCTCATGTTCAATATTTGTAAGACTAATTCAAAAATATTTTCAAACAATCAAATGTAAAATCGGGGTCTCAGTTGTCTGGCAATAATTTTCAATGATTCTACTGCACATAACTTTTTAATTCAATCTCTGATAGCGACGTATTTGTTGTTATTGGAAGGAAATAATAAGAGAAAATTATACAAAAACAGAAATGAGTTTATAGTTGAAAATTAAACACGCTTGCTTTAAATTTTGTTTTGTAGAAACGCAAATGAGTTAAATTTCTATTTTAAAATTTTTTGTTTAATTTTAAAGTATGTTTTTTTTCTCAGTGTATGTATTCAAATAAACATATTTTTGAATTTATCAACTTAATTGAATATTGTATGAGGCAAGCTAATGGCGTGGCCAATCTAAATAAAATATTTATATGATAATTAAGAAAACTTCTAATTAAGTAAAAAACAAGTTAATTTCCTTTCTTATACTTTTTACAACTCGAGATGTTGCACTTATACTCTTAATTTTGTGTGGGAAAAAGGCGTGGCAGCTCTTGATTAAATTTTTATAAGATATCATATGATACGAAATATTAGTACATGCTATATTTTATGTACCTGCAATGATTCCTTCTATTTTCGTCCCTCATCCCATAGCCCTCACTTTCTGTGCGACGCTAAAATTTATTTTTAAATGCTTTATTTAATATTTAAAATCGACTGATTCAAACTGAGTCAATCCGCTGCATTAAACCAGAACTTCAAAAAAATCCTGCTGATAAAATAAAAACATATTATTTTAAAAATTTAATAATTTTTTTCATAAAAAATTGTAAAGTGAAACGTCGGCTGGCAGTTTATTTTCTCGACTCAATTTTTTTCAATTTCGATTGGCTGATTTTGAAAAATAAGAATCAGTACTCTCGCAGCGCAAGTGCGATGAACAACAAAATTTGGGAATATACATCAAATTTAATTTATTTATTTTTCTGCTGAGGAAAAAACGTAATTTTTTTTAATGTCGACCAATCAAAATGAAGAAAACTCGCAATTTTTTTCTTATTCTCATACATGAGCGAAAATATTCTTCTGTATTCAAACGATCTATACTTTATTTTGTTTTATGTGATGAGCCGCTGTGAGCTCGACGCCAGCAGCAAGAGCTGTTGAGTTGGGCATCACTAATTTAAGGTGTTTTCAATGGTCCGCAGATAAAAAAAAATAGTTGAAAGTTATGAATTTTCATCAAAATTGAATGCTATCGAACAACGTGCATGGAAAGGCACAGTTGCCGTAATTGAGCAGTTTATTGGCAACAAACGTGCTGCCAATTATAAAAATATTGTCGCAGAAATGATTTTGGCATATGGCGAAATGGACATATTAATGTCGCTAAAGATCCGTTTCCTTCACAATCATTGAGATTTTTTCCCTGATGATTTAGGAGCTTGTAGCGATGAGCATGGCGAAAGGTACCATCAGGACATTGCGGCTATTGAAAAGTGCTTTAAAGACATTACGCATATGCTTGGCGAATACTGTTGGTCTATTTGTCGCGATTCTGACACAAATGCTTACAAACGCAAAAATAAAAGGCCTAAGTTCCTTTAAAAGCATTGAAATTTTTAATGTAACAATTTTTAATTTTAATATAACAAAATTAATAAAAAAATTCGGTTTTTTAACGAACTGAAACCTTTACAAAAAACCGATAACCATTTTTTCCAAAAAAAAAAAAATTCAGGAAAATCTGAGAATTGATAAAAATCTATTTTTTCAAAAATTTGACGTGATACAGACATTTCCACGAGTTTGCCTGCAAAAATTCAGCTCGATTGGATCACGGAAAAAGGGTTAAAAATCGATCCAAAATCTTTCACACAGGCGGACAAACGGACACTACGAGCTTTATACTTTATACATAAAAAAAAAATTCTGACGTATACATGAAAATCGCCGATACACGTGTATTTTTATTTTTACTCCCCTTTCCGAAAAAGTATATTTAGTTCATAGGACAGAATGTGTGTAAAGCGGTGTAATGAAGGAAATATTGAAATCGAGGTTAATCCTATGGAAACTTTGGCTTTTATAGGAATTATCATATCATGCGTAAGAGAGCAAATCACAGTTTCAAGCTTCAGTAAAACTTCAGACAACTAAACTACAACTATTCAAAGACTACAATAATGCATTTCAATATTCTTTGCATATAGATTAAAAAAAATTTTCATTTATTTGCTGACAAAATTATATATTGATGCTGAAAATAATTTTTTTTCGAAAATATAAATTTCATTTTATCATCGTATTCCGTTTTATCTCCACGATCTCACAAAAAAATTACTTCCTTTCCCTCCAAATGAACAAGTTCTGCCATTAAGCTTTCAGTGTACTCAAATCAATTTTCAGATGCAAGTTTTTGAGGTGTGCATTGTGCATAAGCACAGATATGGCTGTAACCCATTAACGTTTAACGACGGGTGCGTCGGTGTCAGTGAGTACATTTTTACTAGTGGAAAGAGTGGTTATAAAATGTATATAAACTAAAAAGGCAAATGTATGCATTAATTTAGATTTTAAATTTAATTTAATAAAAAAGGAAATATTAAGTGCACGTCGAAAAAAATTAATTCACAATGTTCGACAAAACATAGTAAAAATTAATTCATACATATTCTCAAAGTTGCACGTTCAATTTGGCTGTCGCACAGTGAATTATGCAGAACATGCTAGCTGGAAAAAACTATTTTCTTGTATATTTTATTTGCTATATGCATAACAATAATTTTAATTGTTAAAGATTTTTGTTTGCAGCACTTCCGAAACTTAGATACCCCTACACTTAATGTGTGCTTTGTATGAGAGCTGTGCCTACCGTGCCGCTGTTTGATATGCCTACTTTTATTTGCAAAACTACGTTTTATCAAAGCGGGAGCTCTTAAATTCTTTTAATTTGTGTTAAATTTGAGTGATTGTGATAAACACACTTCAACTCTTCTAAAATTTTGACCATATTTTATACAACTCCCATTTAGCGATGGAGAATGCCTATTCTAAAAAATAAACAAATAAAATAAAAGCGAGCGTGTGCGAAGTCCCAAATCAGTTTTAAAATAATGGATAAACACTAGGGCGGGTCGATTTATTTTTCGACAATTTACCTATGATTTCCGTATTATATGGGTTATTCCATGAAAATTTGCCAAAGGAACCGTACCTCTATCGTTAAAATCGAGTCCCCTACTTTTTGTTGGTAGATTTTTTCCCAAATTGACGTTAGTATGAAATATTACCTATACGTTCACATCCATAACTCAAAAACTATCGATCGGGTTTAATCGCCAGTAGGCGCGTTGGAAAGGTGAGCTCATTTTGATCAATTTACAAAAAAAAAGAATCTCCAACATTGGTCCAACGGTTCAAAAGTTACGGGCATTTTTGTCCAAATTTTGGAGCATTTTTCCATTTTTTTCATGATTTTGTCTTTTACTACACTCAAATTGAATATTTTTTTTGATAATAGGTTGATAGATACTTTATTATCTCTTAATTTGAATTTTTGTAGAAAAAAAAAATAAAAAGGGGAAAAAATCAAAAAGTTGGTTTTATGTGTTATTTTGTTTTAGCAATATCGCATGAATTAATCAACTGAATTCGATAAATTTGGGCTTAAACTCTTCGTTTTGAATTGTGAATTGAATTAAATAATGGATTGAGCCAAAAAAATGGCCATGAAAGTAATATTCTTGGACAAAATCATGAAAAAAATGGAAAATTGATCAAAATGAGCTCACCTTTCCAACGCGCCTTTACTGGCGATTAAACCCGATCGATAGTTTTTGAGTTATGGATGTGAACGTGTAGGTAATATTTCATACGAACGTCAATTTGGGAAAAAATCTACCAACAAAAAGTAGGGGACTCGATTTTAACGATAGAGGTATGGTTCCTTTGGCAAATTTTCATGGAATAACCCATAGAATACGGAAATCATAGGGAAATTGGTGAATTTTTTTCACTCCCTACAAATCGACCCGCCCTAATAAACACGTATTCAGCATATAATGTAAAATCAGCCTGGTGTCAAGCGGTGTCAAATAAGTTCCACCTCTGGAAGTTAAAAAAAAGGTTATAAATAACACAGAAATAGCGCTTCTGGTGGTTTTTAAAATTTCGATATTTATTTATTTTTACACTAAAAAAATTTATTTGTAAAATTTCTACGAATGATATTAGTAAGGAAAATATTCGTACATTCTACAAATATTCGTACAATATACAAAGTATTTTTATTGTTGTATCTTTACGAGATCATTCGTAAAATTTTTCTAATACCTGATATAGTATCTACGAATATATTTGTTCTATATACTAATGATATTCGTAAACAAAAATAAATCAATTCGTATTAGTTCATTGTGCGAATGATTGTGTACATATAAATAAAAATATTCGTAAATTTCTCCTACGAATAATATTGTAATTTCTTTTATAACATTCGTAGTATTTACTAATGCTTTCGTACTATTTACAAATAAAAATAAAGTAGTAGAAACAATTCATTCGTAGGCTGACCGTACGAATTATTAGTAAAATGTACGAATTATTAGTATAGTCTAAAAAATTGAAAACCGAAATCGTTCAGCCTTGTTTGTCGAACATCTATAGAACGTAAGGAAATTGTTACGGGTTGAATTTTTATATGGAGGTATAAACATAAAAAAATAACCAATTATATAAAAAAATATTATAAATCAATTAAACCCTAAGATTTAATCAAGTAGGGTAAAATAATTATAATATTAATAATATAATAATTAATAATAATAATAATAAAAATAACAATTCAAAATTTAAGATATAAAAGTAGTCAGAAGTTTTTCGGGTACTCGTTTGGAAAAGTTTCCATCACTACCGCCAGTCACATATTGAGCCAGTCAGTTTATCTGTGTTCATATTGATCTATAAATAGATCACAGTCAGTGGTCGCATGCATGGGAGTTGGCGGTGAAAAATGCAGCAGGCAGTATCTGCTTATATAGAGCGATGGCACGTTGGTAGCGTGTTGGCCTGGCAAGCGGAAGGTGCCAGGTTCGAGACCGGCTTAGAGGCCAAGTCATATTTTTTTCTTTTTGGGATATTTGGTTAATTGAAGCTAATAGTGTAGTAAGGAAATACTAATTATAAAAAAAAAAATATATATATAAGTCAGTAAATAGATTAGAATATCTATAAGGGTACATAGCATCATGTTTGGGCTATTTATTCAGCAGCACAGTTAATAGTTAGGAGCTCAGTCAATACCAATAATTTTATTTTTTTTCCTAAATATTATATATGGTATAACTTATTTTGATTTTTATGAAATTTACCCTATACTGAGAGTAAAACTCAGAGTATTATTAAATATTTGATTAACGCCATTTTTTTTCTTGTGTAACTGATGATTAAATTCCCATTATTAGACATTAAGAAATTATTTTTGATTTTTATATGATAATGAAAATTGTGAGCCTAGGGTAAACAATCGATTGTTTGCGACAGGAGTGTTATAGTTAGGGTTAAGAGTTAATTGATTATTTATAAATAAATTTAAAGATTTTGTATTTGAACTTAAATTTCGAATTGTTTTATTGAATTCGCTACGGTTCTCAAGGATCGCGATAATTGAAGCCGGTCGGAATTGGGTGAATCGCGTGGCGCCCAAAATAATCAACAAAAAAAATACCCACGGCCTTATCCACTGAGTCGGCCAAACTCGATTTCGACAAGCGAGAGATTTTGCGCGTAACAAAATGTATGATTGTAAAGTGACTGTAGCGTACTGGTAGAGTGCGTGGCCCGTAAACTAAAGAGCCGAGGTTCAATCCCCAGCTCAGACAGAATTTTTGTTTTTTTAGAATACGAATAAAATATTCGTAATATGTACTAATATACGTCGATTCTACGAATCTAATTCGTGGCTGAAAACAACGAACAAAATTCGTAGAATGGACACAGTTATTAGTAATATTTACACACAAATCTTTTTGAGTGTAGTTATTTCAAAATATTGTTGGCATTAAAGACTTGAGTCTTTTGCACGCCGCATTTTTAGAAAAAATAACAACAGTACAAAAATTCATTTTCTCACTTTAATAAAATTATATCTCATACCACTTGGAATTCCACTTGGAATCGTCTTTCCACTTGGAATTCCATTGCACACATTTAAAGATATGTATTCCATAACACTGCACTGGCGTCTTTAAAAATGCACTATTTTCAACTGATGACCATAATAAAATAATTAAAACTAAATACCTGTTTTACACTACTCAATACTTATAATCGAGTGAAAAAATAATTCTTAATATCGTCTTTTTTAGATCATTACTCATCAACTTTTATAATGATTTTCTCAAAGTGAGAAAATCAATTTTATCCAGCTGGCATGCTCTACACGATTCACTGTGTATCGGAATGGTATGCTGAGAAGCATTTCGGAAGCACTGCTACTTTAAACTTGGCTTAATAGTAGATTGTGTGCGAAGCACAGTGACGACAGCAAAGGCGTTTGAACTTTTGCATTTAGCAGCTGTGCCGAAGTAAGGTATCTTCGTCAATGCTAAGGTTGTAATCAAACATGCTGAATTGCATAAATTTTTGATTGAGGATAATATTGAATGAATCTATCTTAGCGAACTTTTCATTAACATACAATTCGTGGTTGTTAAAAACATGGATAAATTGTTTCATTTTAGGAAAGGATCACTACAGATTGCTTCTTTCACAAAAGGAAGGCCAGTTACTGACTTGGATCAAAAGTTTTGCACTGATGGCAATCTTATGAATCTTGTGATATGCAGTATTACAATTAAAGTGCGACTTTCTGCGGCATACGTTCGGAAAGGATTATTCAATTGTCCAGCATAGGCGTTGGTATTTTCCACAGTGTGATTGATCAACACATCATCCACGAACAGCTCCCACAGTTGCATAGGCGAGTACGAGCTTGGAATGCAATGACAAACACGTTTAGTATAAAAACAATATCGAAAGAGGTCATACACTTACCACACTTCTCTGCCAAAGTTTTCATTGCAATATCCGACATGTCGATGTTCTGCTCATATGCTTGAAAGGTACGTTTGCGCCTCTTTGAAGGCTCAATTGGTAGCGCCTGCATCGTCGGGCTGCTCTTCCGAGCAGGGGCAAACGCGACCACTCGTTGCTTCAAAATGAATCGGTAATGTTTCATCGTCATGGTTGTTGTTGTTGTCGACCAGGTAGTCAACGTGCATTTATGCGATACCACAAATCTCGGGAACACTTTGCAAGTCCTTATCAATTTTGGTAGGTCTCAATTATGGCTTCCAATTTAAAAATTGATAATCCTTTTTTCCGAAATTAAAGCCGAATACGTAGTTATAATTTTTCCTGAAAACGCTAGGATACGCAATCATTGCCGTTAACACTAAACACAGATAATTTTGTAACATACTAAATGATGCCGCTTTATGCTCAGTACTTAGCTTAGCGTAAAATTTTCCGTAGTAAAAATGTATTTACTAGCAGAGATGGGTGCAGAAACGTACAACATGTACCTGTGTAAATACTTTTCCAGTTCAAAATTTTTAATTATTTTAAGGTAGACATAGGCCCTGCTGATCCCCATGATAGCATATTTTTAACAAAATGTTTTCATAAGTTTGCGGTGTTTGGATAGTGATTTGTTTACGGTTCGGAAAACCGGCACCTGACGATGCTAGTATCAACTTGTTGATGGCGTCTTTTGTCTTACCTGTCCAAGAAGCATATGTAGAACCCATTTATGTTTTATCGATACCAAAAGACGGCAAAGCAGTATCATTTACCTAACATATCTTTTTGTATTTGTATTTGTATTTATTTCACTTAAAAAATTAGTACATTAAAATCTATGAAGGTCTTTTAGCGTACAACAATTTAAAAATTTAAAAAATTTAAAAATTTAAAAAAACATTATAATCAACAAAAAACATGCAATAACGCTTAAAGCTAATAATAAAAATTTAACAATTTAAAATTAAAATTTTAGCTTAAAATAAAATTTTAAATTTGAAAACATAATAATCAACAAAACACATAAAATAGAGCTTACAACTTAAATTTAACAAAGATTTAAGATTTAAGATTTATTCATTCATAGTGCTATAAGAACTTAGTTCTTTTAATGCACAGTACACTGCGGTAATACAAAGATTATAATATAATTATTTCAATAAAATTTTTAAACTTATATATAATTATTAAACATATCAAAGAACTTAACCTAATAATAAGTAGCGATAGAGTGAGTTTGAAGACATAGCATGGAGAATAGATTATAAGAAGTAGAGTTGAAGAAAACTGGCTGAGAAGTGTTTAGTAAGTAGAAAAGTATTGAAGTACAGCACGTTTAAATTTTGTTGCTTCCTTTATAGCTCTTACGTGGGTAGAGAATTCCACAATCGAGTGGCATTAATAAAAAACATTCTTGTAGAATTTAGATACTTAAAGCTGGGTGGAGTAAGCATGTAACTTCTAGTAGAGCGACCAAATTGAATTTTTTGAAACAAATATGGAGGCAATTTATCAGTCATTATCTTATGCAGGAAGATGCAATTTCGGGCAGGAAGGGAAATAAAGAACGCAGTATAGAAGAGAGACGGGGAAAAATTAGGAATTAGAGAAGTAGGCAATAATTGATAGCTTAAATTTATTCACGCTGACAATACTTTTGATGTTTGAAGGAATCGAGTTCCAGAGCTTGATGGCATTGATGAAAAAGAGCCGTTTGGAGTGTTAACATTAGTATCTTGGTAATATTAAATTAAGAGTTCTGTTCGATGCACTGAAACACAGTTTTTCGTTTATGGAGTCTTATTGATAATCAACTTGTGCAGAAATATGCAGTCTCTTGCATTTAAATATCCTGTTAAAGTACATCCTAAAATTTCCCTACTTTTTTCAGATACATGTTAAAATCGTCTTAAGTCTAAAATATATTTAGTCAAGTCATTCAACATAACAAGAATTTGTGCTCAGAAAGAGAGTCAAATTTACTGTAAACTAACTCGGAGTAAGTAATTATAGGCAACATGAGTTGAAAAACAAGTTTTTTTTTGTTGTTGTAGGGGTAAGCTTAGACGTTAAACGGAGGCATATAAGAGTATAATATATTCTTTATATTATGTAATTCACATGGCCAGTACAAGTAAGTTTTGAATTGATATAAAATCCCAAATTTTTCACTTTGTCAACTATTTTTAGAGGATTGCCATTAACACTAACTGTCGGAATTTCACTGAAGTCTAGTTTATCCTTGGATATAGGAAGAATGTACGATTTGTTGGCGTTCAGGCAGAGATCGTTTTCAGAAGCCCACCTTAACCCTAATCCTACTGCGGCATTTTGCAACATATCCCACTGCGATATAAACTTGAGTCACACATGCAAAAAAACTAAAAATTAGCGGTTGATGCCACGAAATTTATGTTACTCCGAATTTGAAGAAAATTAATTCATTTGAGAATACAAATAGACTTCAATGCAAAAAAGTACTTATTTAATAATTAAAATCTTTTTAAAATCAAATGTGATCCAAAGTCACACCGTAGTAGGATTAGGGTTAAAATAGCATTCAAGTCATCATTTAGACTAAAGCATAGATCCTCAAGAAGTCCAATCTGGTTTGAAGAATATAATTGAATGTCGTCGGCATATGCATGCATTTTCATAAGTCATATGCATGTCACATGTAGTAAAAATGTCGTTAATAAATAAAGTAAATAGCAGTGGTCCAAGAATGGATCCTTGAGGAACACCTGCTTTTATTTCTGCGTAGTCAAACAGTGCATTGCCAATTTTTACTCTTTGCTTCCTGTCATTGAGATAGTTAGCAATTAAAAGAGCAGAGCCATTACTGAACCCAAACTCAATTTTCAGTTTTCGAACTAAAAGATTATGATTTACACTGTCAAATGCTTTAGAAAAGTCAAGAAGACAAAGGAGTGTGATATTACCAGCGTCATAAATTATGCGTATATCATCTTGAGTCTTTAGCATAGCTGTTGCGCAACTATGTCCACTTCTAAAACCAGATTGGTACCGTGAAAGCAGTTAATAAGAATCTAAATACTCATTAATTTGCTTACACATCAAGGATTCACAGACTTTTGAGAAAGAGCATAGAATACTAATAGGTCTAAAAATCTTTCATAGAGGAAGCATTATTGACTTTAGCAATTGGTATTATTGTGGCTAGCTTCCAAGTGTTGGGAAAACATGAGACAGTAAAACAGTGGTTTTTAACATGTGTGAGAGGTTTAATGATGAACGGCAAAATAATTTTGATAAATTGTAAAGGAATGCCATCACTACCAATGGCATTAGACTTAATTTTTATAATTGACAACTTTACATCATTTTCCTCAACATTACAGAAAGAGAACTGATCATTAACAAAGTGATTACGAGTGTTACGAGCATTACATTGATTTACACTATTATTAGCTGGTGATCTAAACAGAAAAAAGTTAATAAGACTGTTGGGTTCAATATCGCACTTTTGATCATCTTTATTACTTACACCTAAGCAACGAATATTTTTCCAGAGAATTTTAGAAGGAAGAGCAGTATTTAGTTTTTTAAAGAAGAATTTTCTTTTTAGACTGTCAAATAATAGAAACGGCAGTATTGCGAGCATATATATAATAATAGTAGGGTGCATTTTTCATTTAACATAAAGTTTGCATCTTTTATTTATGGCGACTTTGACATGTGACGTGTACCATGGACATAGCTTGTTTCTAACTATAGACTCACGAATGGGAACAAAGTTATCAAAAGCATATTTGACGTGTGAAACGAGAACATTTAACTTATCATCAACAGATTGGCTGAGCCAACAGTCATTCCAACAGATGCTAGACAAATAATCATACAACAGAGAGTAATCAATAGACTTAAAATCACGATACGCAACAGATACTTGAGAAGAAATATTGCGTGGCTTAAAATTTATTGCACAAAATAGCAGGTCATGATTGGATATGAATGACATTTGATCAAAAAGTAAAAGTAAAGAGACATCAGACAGAATTAAAAGATATAATGAGCTGGGATTTACATTAGGCGAAAAGCGCGTAGGATATGAGGAATTGATAATATTCATTCCAGCTACACTAATATGGTCATACAAACGTTCTGTCATTCTTGTTTAGAATATTAACATTAAAATCACCACAAATAGCATAGCAGTCAAAATCCATTAAAAGTTGATTTTGGTCACTAAAAAATGGTTCAAGACTAAAAGATCTATGAGGATTGTAAGCACAGGAAACAAGCTATTTGGCATTATAATTATTAGTTATTTCAATATTTAAAAACTCTATGCCTGATCCAGCGGACTTACTTATGAGTTTAGAGTGTAGAGATGATTTACAGTAAACTGCAACTCCACCGCCTTTGCAGCCAATCCTATCATTTCTCAAAAGAGTGTAATTAACAATATTATAAAAAATATTTGGGATATCAGAATTGAACCACGTCTCAGATACACAGATAACATCGACATTAGAGTTGACAAATATAAATTTAATATAATCAAGTTTAGATACATTTAAACTACGCGCATTAAAATTCACAATGGAAAGACCATCACATTTATTACATAGATTGTCGATTAGACGCTTAAGTTTTTTATCAATGCCACTAAAGAAGTTAGAAATCATAAGTTAAGATGTCAGGCGAACAACTAGAAGCTATTAAAAATCAAGAAGTATTAAAATTACTAAGGATAGCCATGCATTTTAAAATAGAGATAGTTACAAATAAGAGTAAAAAATTTATACAGAAAATAGAAGAAAGAACAAAGAAAAATTATAAAACTTAAATAATATCTGTAGCTGTAGAGGAGGCATTACTCGACGCCAGCGAAATAAGCTCAGCTTCACTTCGGACTCATATCGTATGAGTTTTTAAATACACCTCTATTTTTGCGAAAACGCACCAGTCGGCATTAATGGGTTAATATACTGTGTTGCATTTATTATCAAACATTTTGTTGTCAGCTATTTCAAGCTAACTCAGGAGTAAGTTATGCATTTTGTGTTTGTTGCTGTTGTTGTTTTCTTCATGCTTTTTACCACTTTTTTATGATATAAAATCAACCCTCAAGGGAAAATTTAAGGACTTTCGTATGGAAGTGATGGGGACACATGCCTTATCGCATATTTTGGAAACTTATGGGAAGTTTTGAATTGATGTTGTTTACAAGCCTTTTCCGCAAATTAAAAAATCATTGTTTCCAAACCGCTTCTTTGTGAGGCAAAGACAACAGAAAATACTAAAATCAGTGTTTTCTAGCCGCTTTTTTAAGAAAGCATGTGAAAGCACTAAGAGGCTTGTTTCCGCATTAGTTTTTAAGACAGCGGAAAGGAATCTTATCCTCTAATGACGTCATTTGTAAAAAATAAATGGAGTGACCAACGAAAAGGAATGCTTCCTTCATTCTGTGGAATGTTTCCAGTTAAAATCTGGGAATGTGTTTATTTCCTAGAGGGAGCTTACAGCATCACAACTTCATACACAGAACAGAATCCACATGTTTTAAAATTGACGAAAATTTTCGTCATTAAAACTATCCATTTTAAAAACATTTAAACTATCAAACGTTTATAATTTGTATTTAAATCATATAAAATCAACATTTTCATAAAAATTTTAACACAAGTGTTGTTATTCAGACGACAAGTTGTTGTTAGCAATATTGCAAATACAAAGTTTTTGTGCATTTTTTCAGTGTACCCACAACAACTACATACATACAGGCGCATAGCGCTCGAAACACAAACTTTTGGTGCCTTTTAAAATTAGCTGCTGCAGCAATGAGCTAATAGTATTGGAGTATAAAATATGCAAGTGGCTGTGAGTGAGTGAACGCTTTTCAGTGTTTTGTGATGGTATGTGTGTAAATGTGTGTGGGTGTGTGTTTGCGTTTTTAGCTGATAAACCTTACATTTATATAATTTAAACAGCGCTCAGCTATGTTATAATAAACTTCTAAATTCCCGCTAGCAACAACATGCTAAATAAATTACAACAACAACAATAACAGCCACACATATTTTCAACTGTGTGTTGATGTTTGTATATGTGTGTGCGTGTGTGTGTGTGTGTATGTGTGAAATTCATTAACTTAACATGCTAGCTTAAATTTATTATTTACGTGCACACATTTTAACTACACGTTCGTTCATTCGTTGCTGCCAGAAACTGCGTTTTCTCAATTTTCGCTGTTGTTGTTGTCGCTGTCGTTGCGGTTCTTACAATCAATGGTTTTGGTAATTTGGGGATAAAGCGAAAATCACTGCATTAACACAACATCAAAAAATGAGCACTAACTATATTGGTTTCTATTAAATTTAATTGAGTTTTACGGCAAATAAATGAATTAAAGGCACTCATGCGTAGCGGTGTTTATTTTTTTCGTTAAATGATTCTTTAGTTAACTTAGAAAATTTTAGCATAGTTGACTTGGATTCTTATTGCTAAAAGTATGTCTGAATATTTTATTTTGGCATATACCCTTCTCCTCTTTAGTAAACGATAGCAACCGCATTGCGTGTTGTTGCTGCTTAGCTTAATTAATTGACGCAGGTTTCATTTTATTTGTACTGAATATAAATGAATGCTACGCAAGTGTTGTGGAGTGGTGCGGAGAGTATCTGGGGGTCGAGGTAATGCACAATTTGACTTGAGTAGCTTAACTATGATTTCTAATTAGAACATTAATATTGGAGTGTATTAATAATATTTGGCATTCCCTTAATTAAACATCTCAATCTCACTTAATTGCTTATTTCATGGAAGAGGACATAGCATTGACAATAATTTGGTTTTTATTTTTTTTTTGAAAATTTTTTTAGAATGGTAAATATTGGCAGCTGAAATGCGTACTATATTAATGTATTTATGTAGCATTTTGTCTGTCACAGTTCTCAGCATTGATATTTTAATGAAAAATTAATATGATTGTTCCTATTGCTATTGTTAATGTAACTGTTCAGTTATGTAACGCAGTTTAAACGAGAGAAATGTACACAAATATAAACTTAAGTGCAAAAAATTTATTGCGGCTATACAGTAAAAAATTTGAGGGTAAATTTTATCTTTTTTTTTAACATTTGTGTGGTATAAACTTTATTTATTCCAAATAATTTATAAATTTTATACCACTCAATGTTATAAAAATAATAAAACAAATATAATTTAAAAGTTTTATATGGATATCTTGTGTAAATCAAAATATATTCTGGTTCGAAAGTAAAATATTCACCGAAATTTGGAAACTTAAAAACTTTAAAAAACAGTGTTTTCGATTATAATATTTGATGGTATAACTTTTAAAACAATTTTGGTTTGGATTTATATGTATATAGTAAATAGTATAAAATTTATGTATATATTTTTAACTGTGCACACAATAGATACTAAAACCAGAGCTCTTCAAACGAAGGTATGTTTTTATTGCTACTTTTGCCGACAAAAAGTTTTTTTCAGATACAACGGATTTCTTTTTTATTGTTATAAGCTCAAATATATACTATTTAAAAACACGATATAAAAATGGTCTAATTTATAATTTATAATTTATAATTTATAATTTATAATTTATAATTTATAATTTATAATTTATAATTTATAATTTATAATTTATAATTTATAATTTATAATTTATAATTTATAATTTATAATTTATAATTTATAATTTATAATTTATAATTTATAATTTATAATTTATAATTTATAATTTATAATTTATAATTTATAATTTATAATTTATAATTTATAATTTATAATTTATAATTTATAATTTATAATTTATAATTTATAATTTATAATTTATAATTTATAATTTACAATTTATAATTTATAGTTTTTAATTTTTAATTTTATTTGCTTTCGCTTAATGCAACACATTTTTGTGTCTCTCGTTCATTTGTAAAGCAGTGTACAAAAGATTACCTTTTAGTAGGAGAAATTGACGTTTAAAACTCTTTAACTTAGACTGTTTCTTAAAAAACTGACTTTTCGAAATTAAGCTTAGTATCTGCTTTTTTACAAGACTTGGTTTTGTATATATGTATATATATATATATATATCCAATATATATTCATATGTTGGACAAGTCTCAACATAAATCTTCATTAATTGAGTTCAAAAATAATCTAGGATTCCTTAAAAGAAAAAAAAATAATATTGTCCACAAAAATCTAGTAAATTAATATTTTACTGCCCTTAACTGCTGTTATAGCTTGATTAATATTCCTCCTGTGGAAATATTAATATTGCAACTTTTCATTCTTGTTGTCATTGTTTCTAAGCTATGAATGGTTGAAATGATTTTATTACCTGCTTACGGTAAAATGTGTATGCAAGTCGCGTTTTACCCTCCACAAAAAAGGTTGCGCTCTATTAAGAAATATCCTTTTCTTATCTTTATGTTGAGTGCCGTTGTGTATCTTTCCGTAAGCATACGTTTTTGTAGAAATCCACAGAAAACAAAAATGTATATACAATGTATATGAATATCAACGTGAAAAACTCTATGGTTGGGGAAATAAAAACTAACAAGTTATGAACGAAAAATTGGCGTTATTCGTTAGTCTTCACCTTCTTCTAACTACAGCTATAAAAAGAAGTAACAAAAACAACGCACATGCACGCAAGCAAACATACTAATAAAAATATGTATAATGCCTTTATACGTGCGTAGGTGCGTTACCCGCCAACGCATTAACATTGTTTCGTTGTCGTTGTTTTTGCTGTCTAGCTTTATTGGTATGTGTGCATTTTGTGTTGTGAAAATTTATACAATCCTCGCATACTTTGTATGCGAAATAAATGTCATTCCCATTAATTTTCGACACTTTCGGTCATGTATTATGTGCGCTTAACGGTGTGTGTGTGTTTGTGTTCCACCACTAATGTAATGGGACGTGGTAGAGTTGTGGCGGTGATGGAAGCAAATATGAATGCTTCCATGCATTTACGAATTATGGCTATTATAAAGTAAGTGTGAGTATAATTTGATAAAATGAAAGTTGTCCTTAAATTTATTTGATACTCTTGAAAACATGAATGAAGGTTACTGATATGTTTGTGTTTTTTATAGTAAACTATTTTTAACATTAAGTGGTCTATATTTAAGTGGAAACTAGATTGATTTGGTTTTTTATTTAAAAATCCTTTATTAAATTTAACATGCAAATAAAGCTTTTGGCACGTAACTCTCAATGTACGCAACTCCTCGATTATTGCAACACTCAAAATATTTACATTGTGGACTTAGTAAACGCAACTTTAGAAAAATAAAAACTCTGTTATCGCAACTTGGTCTCATCTTCACTCATGAAACAAAAATTAAAATAAATACTGTTTGAAGCAAACAACACACAATTTTATTTTAATTTCATTTTTGTGTGTATCCGATATGTCGTGCTGTCAACCATTTTTCATGAATTCTTTGTTTTTATATTGAATAATTGCAGTGGCGAATCCAGAGAGAAATTTGGAGTGATAAAAAAGGCTGAAAATTTCTTTTGTATATTTTTCAAATACTTTTTTATTTTAAATAAAATAACACTTATTAATATTTTTTACATAAATTCAGACATGTAATTATTTTATCACTTAAAATTAAGACTTTGTTAATGCTACAAACTTTTCGAAGTGCTATTTCATTCATAGTAAAATTCTATAGTTTCATATTTTTGAAAATTTTTTGAGCACATCCTCTTGGTTGTGTCAATAGCCAGCTTTTATATAAACACTAGCTTTATTTAAATTTTATGGTGTACTTCAGGGGGATTACTCGTGAGGACTCCAATGAATAGTGAAGAAATAAAAAGCTACTACAACAGACTAGGTTTTACTAGGCTGCAGGATCTTTAAATATAGTCCAGTTTTAAGCTGAGCCCATCAGAGGTCGCCAGGTATCCCAAACGCTGATACCTAGTGACCTCCGATACGCTGATTAGGCTGACAATCTCAGGAAACTGGTGAGTAACATGATGCCCGTAACATGCGTCGAGGAGTCATTATTTCGGCCGACGCAGAGTGTGTCCGCTGTACTGAGAGATACATGACAAATCACTGCTTTGTAGCTTTTTCTCAACTGAAATAATGAGGCTAAAATAAGTAAGGTACCGTTATAGTTTTGCTTCTGCCTTGCTTTATCTCTCTCTACTGAGTTAGTTATGAACGCGATGGCGAATTGTCCTCATCAAATAGTTTCAAATAAAGCAAACGTACAGAGTTTTCCAACGTTCATAAAATAAAAACGAAATTGTATATTAAAGCAAAATAAAATGTAGAAACAAGCCTAGGGTATGTAGTTAATAACCTGAAGAGTTTGTGCAAAATAAAATGACGGAATCATTTTTACAAGCCAAAATATATGCAAAAAAAACAACTTGTATTTTTGAAATAGTAAGGGTTACAGTTTGCTTTGAAGTGAGGTCAAGCCAATATTTTAATGTAGTACTATTCAATAAAGATTTAAGTCTTATAACTCTAAGCAATTTGTTGCCACATTTTGGTCCTTTTTGTGATTTTAATAACATCGTAAAACTCCCCAATATCAGTTTTTTTTTTTTCATTGAAATGACGACATTTTTGTTGCCGGATCTGTTTCAAATAATATTTTTTATTTAAGAATAGCTCCTTTTTGAATAATGAAGGCAAATATATCTGTAAACTTCTAAGAAACATTAAGGAAACATTTTAAAAGAAAGTGTTAAGACAAGTACAAAATGCCCTTAAGAGAAAAACTAGTTCTGATGAAAAAGCTTAAACATTTTATAACGCAATTCAATAAGAACTGGAGAGCAAGTAATATATAGAGATAATATAAATTCATAACTAACAATATAAAATGGCTTCACACCTCGATTGGTTTCGCTCTTTAAATACTTTAATGCTCAGAGTAAAATAGGGTTTTCCAACCATATCTTTCGAAAATAGTTCTGATTAACCGAAACTGTTAGAAACGAAACTAGTGCAAAGTAATTCATTAGAGATATTAGGTTATGCTACAGAAATTAAGCTAAGAGCTTCTGGTCAGGGAGCTCGTCGAAACTAGTTGAGAACATTATTCGTCGCCCTAAGCGTCTTTCAAATAAAATTAAAAGATGTTTAAAAGAATTGGAGCCTAAGCCAAAACTGATTTCTGTAGAAGAGTCTAATTCACTGGTAGTAGAAGCTAAACTGACCACTCACCAATATAAATATATTAGATCAAAGGACCCTCAAAGGTTTCCATTTTATAAGATACAATTCAGTAGGTAGGCAACGCCGTAAATAAGGGGCGCTTCGGAGGGCTCAATCCCCCTCCTGCAATTCAGTATATTTTTATATATTAAATAAAAACATATATATTCCAAATTACTATATTGTTTTTTTTTATAATTCTATGAAATAGTAATTTTTTAGAGTTATAATTAAGCTTAGTGCCAAATAAGTTCATGAAGCAACACGCTTGAACAACAACAAGTTATTTGCTAACAAACCACCAAGACTGTTTAGTTGATCGCTACATCAAATCTTCTGTAGTCTTCTGTGGTTTCTGCAGTATTATTCACTTTAATAAGTTTATATATAGACTTTCTGTTTAATTGAAACAGAATTATGTTGTGTATGCCGCCTTTCAAAGCAAGGTTTTCCAACTTTTTTGGGAATTACTTAATTTTTCCAAAACATAAAGATAAATTGAAAATTGTATATAAGACTGGCCTTTTTCAAGAATTTTTCTAAAATCAAATATATTACTAGTACAAAATGTGAGGTTTGGGATAAACACTAGCATGGTTTAATATGAGTTCCATAGTAGTTCGCCGAGTTTTATTGTTAATGGAAAAACATTAGAAAATGTATGGACTTTTTACATATATCTTAATTTTTACTCATAAACATAATTTTGTGCTGTTATGTATTTTGTTTTCCATTTTATTGTTTCCTAAAAAGTTCATATATAAAAAAATTGCAATGAAATGCTGTTAAAATGCTTTTTGAAGCAGCACTTAATACAAATCCAAAAAATTTTGTAACTATGTTAAAAATCGTAATGAAATTTTTTACAAAAAGTCTTTTGAATATTTCGAATTTGTTTATTTTTAAGAAAAAAATCGCTAAAAATTCAAAAATGCAAAATTTTTAAAAACGATATTACGCGTGGCTATAACATAGTCTTGAACTATTTTGTGAAAAAATTTACAAAAACCAAGATTCGCATAAAAAAGTTATAGCTGTTGAAACCTGACTTTTTTTCAAAAATGCTCAAAAAGCCTGTTTTTGGCATTTCGATGTTTCTTATTTAAAATGACTTCTGTAATTTTAAAAAAATATTTATTTCTTAGTTGGGAAAATGTTGGGATTTCAAGGCTGCCAACATTTACCAGGTTAAAAAAATATTTAAAATATCCCAAAAACCAACAAATTTAATTTTCACCACTGAAACTTGTGGATTATCTTTTTTTCACCATTCCAAAAAGCACAATATATCCAAAATCCGATCAGAAACCATTTATTTTCGTAGATCAGTTTTTAAAATTACATACATATAATAATGTTGTCTTTACTCCCAACATAAACAATAAGTTTAGGATCAGATCGAAACTTGTGTCTCTTATTCAATCAATAACACTTTGCGGTAGATATATAAATAAATGCGGATAAATAAACATAGAATAAATAAACTTTTATTCACTCTTTTAACTTTGATTGTAGAAATCGGTTAAGAAATTTGGGAAGTACTTAGACTTCAGAAATCCCTAGACATAAGTGTAAAAGTGTTTATCGTACAAATTACAGTACCTACCTACAAAGACGTAGATAGGTATTTCATAAAGGAAGGGGGGAGAGGGGTTTACTCGAGCAAAAAAATATTTAGTTTTAAATTTTCTCTAGGGGTTTCTGAAGTCTACGTACTTTCCAAATTTCTATACATATAAATATATATGTATACAAATATAGGGTATATTCTAGGTGCAGAAGAACCCCTTTTTTCTTCTTTGTAAAATCATCATCATAATATAAGCGTACGTAAATTGGTAAGCTCTAAGGACTTATATAAATTTAGAATTTTTTAAATACATTTATATTTAAAAGCTTAGACACTGATATTGTGAAGTAAACCTACATACATACATACGAATATATATATCGCATTTTTTCTAAATAACAACATAAATTAAATTACGCACTCTCGCTTTTTAAAATGGTATTTAATTAAGTTTGATACAATACTCGGTCAAAGTCAATACAAAGTGAGAAGTTGCTTATAAGCAACTATGGTCGTGAAAGGGTTAATTTTCAAAATCGAAAATATTTCAGTATTCCTTGATGCTGTCCTTAATAAAGTTGCTTGTATTTAAATTATTGGTAGGATAAAATACTAAATTAGTAATACCATTTAAATATGAAGTGTTCCGGAAAATACGCATCGTCACCTTGGATCTACCATATTGAATTTTACACTTTTTTAAAAAAATTTAAAATAAGCTACCTCATAAGTCTTTTCGTTCAAAATTTAATCTTAATCCAATAAAGGGTTTATTTGGAGGCAATTTTTCGCGATTCGGACACACTGTACGACGCTAACGCACACAACTCCGTGTGTAAAGAATTTTGTAAAGATGATTTTCAACATTATATTTATTTATTTTACATTATTTCCCATTATTATTCAGAAAAAAAAATTAATTTTCAGAAAGGACCTTCAGCAATAGGATAATTGGAACAAATCGTGATGAAAGTTTCTATTATACATCATCGCACTCATATTTATTTATTCCATTTATTACAAGTTTTTTTAAAAAACGTTTTTGGCTCAAAATTGGAGAAGGACGATAAAGTCCTATTCGCAAAATTTTGGTGCGTTAATGTATGGCATCATATCTTTCGATCCTCTTTAAACCAGTTCAATACAAGGCTAGTTTTCTTATATAAAATCGTGCCAAAAGGACAATGATTATTCAACGCAATGAAGTCAGCACCATATAACGTCAGCAAGCTAAGAACACAAGTAGGCATTTTAAAAGCGATTGGGCACGGGTAAATCAAACCTTAAACGTACTATTTGATTTTTGTTTATCTTAGAAAAATATGTACATATATTAAAATTACTTTTATTTTTACCCCCGTGGATTCGCGCCAGATAATTGGATAATGCAGCATGTCATCCCAAAGATGAGGAATTAATAAGTTATGTTGGAATGATAACCGTCCTGTGTTTTCCATCTAGTGCCATCTGAAGCTATAAAAAAGTGCTGGAATATGTGATTGACTTATAATATTCACACGGTTAAAAATTTTGGATTACTTTTTAATCCAAACTTTGGATTAACCCTAATCCTACTGCGGTGTGACTTTGGATCACATTTGATTTTAAAAAGATTGTTATTATTAAATAAGTATTTTTTTTTGCATTGAAGCGTATTTGTATTATCAAATGAATTAGTTTTCTTAAAATTTATAGTAAAATAAATTTTGTGGCATTAACTGTTATTGGGCAGGGTGGTGAACTCAGAACTGGGAGGATCCTCCACTCGTAGGTTTGTAAGCAGAGGCACTCCGCAGGGAGGAGTTTTGTCTCCACTTCTGTGGTCCGTGACGGTTGACCAGCTGTTGCGTATCATGGAGGGGGAAGGCTACAGGGTTGTTGCTTATGCAGACTATATTGCAATCATTTTTAACGGAAAGTTTCCCCAGACTCTCTGTCAACTCATGGAGAGAGCACTCTTAATTCTCTCGAGATGGGCATCCACGTGTGGTTTAAGTGTAAACCCCGAGAAAACAGATCTCATTCTTTTCACTAGGAAATATAAAACCCCCAACTTAGAACCTCCGCGTCTGAACGGCACGAGGTTGCTCTTTAGCGACAGCACGAAATACCTAGGAGTTATCCTGGATAAGAAGCTTATCTGGAATGTTAACATTACGGAACGTGTTAAAAAGGCAAACATAGCACTATTTGCCTGTAAAAAAGCTATAGGTAAAAAATGGGGTTTTTCCCCCAAAATAGTACGCTGGATTTATACAGCAATTGTCCGCCCCATACTAATGTATGGCTCACTGGTATGGTGGAGGGCCCTTGATAAGGCAACCGCACTTCAGAAGTTTGCAAAGGTGCAAAGAAGCGCAGGTCTTTGTATTACGTGGGCACTGTCCTCAACACCAACTAGCGCCCTCAATGTCATGCTTCACCTTCCTCCTCTTGATATCTTTGCCAGGGAATGTGCCAACACAGCAGCCCTGAGACTTAGAGAATCTGGTAATTGGATAGGTAACAACTGCGGCCACACAATTATTCTGAACTCGTCTGCACCCGACAAAACAGACTACTGTGTGCCGTGCTTAAATTTTGAAAAGAACTATGCAGTTTTCATCCCTTCACGGCTAGATTGGGCAAAAAAATCCCCCTTAAAACCTCCGCCATAAAAATCTTCACAGATGGATCCAAACTTCAAGAACAAGTAGGGGGAGGTATCTACTCCCAGGATCTCGAAATCGAAGCGTCCTTTAGACTTCCTAACTATTGTAGTGTCTACCAAGCGGAAATGATGGCTATTCACGAAACCACTAGGATTCTAGGTCAAAAAGACCTTGAAGGAAAAAGTATTTCCATCTTTTCAGATAGCCAAGCTGCTCTGAAAACACTGAACTCAAATATTGACAACTCTAAAACTCTCACTGAGTGCCGCAAATCTCTTAACGAGATGGCAAGGCTACTCAGAATTCACCTCATATGGGTACCCGGACACAGGGATATCGAGGGCAATAATTTGGCCGACGAATTGGCAAGGAAGGGAACGACCTCTAACACCCTCTTAAATGAGGACTTTATTGGTATACCCATTTCCTCCTATAAACTCAAGTGCAAGAACAGATCCCTAGGTCTTGCACAAGAACGCTGGGAACGCCTTGATACATGTAGGATAACTAAGCTAACATGGCCTACCTACGATTTAAAACGCACCAACTCACTGCTTGAGTTAAGCAGGGTAAACCTGTCAAAAATAGTAGGAATCCTAACGGGTCACTGCCTGATCGGAGCGCATGCCCTTCGGTTGGGAGTTGCATCAAACGATTTCTGCAGAAGCTGCAGATGTGAGGAGGAGGTAGAAAACGTTCAGCACCTCCTCTGCGAATGTCCGGTTCTAGCTAAAAGGAGAATGGCAACTCTGGGCCTTCCCTTTTTAAACGGACTTGCCGAAGTCTCATGCCTGGAAATCAAGCATATACTCAAATTCATTATCCGCTCGAACTGGTTTGAGGAGGGAAATCTCTATTAGGTTTTTAAAGAGATCATGTGGTATCACAACGGGCCTGCACTGGCCTAAGTGTACGAGTCGTCTATCGGCTCAGCCACCGTTACCTAACCCTAACCTATCCTAACTGTTATTTTTTGTTTATATAACATGTAAAATACGACCGCATCACACTGAGATGTGACGTTGAGTCACACTTGTTTATGAGTTTTCACATACCTATGTATGCACACGAAAAGAAGTTTGCTCATTTCAGTGAACTTATGCGATCATATGCTTTACAATTTTTGTAAAAATTCTCTACTTTCCCCTCCATTTTTATTTTCAATATAAGCCATTTACATGGAAAATTAATACAAAACAAGTTAGAAGGGATAGAATGTTATTAGAGTTAATTAAAAAATATGATTCATTGCAAAGTTATTTGCGATAGCTGAATAAGCTACTCGCTATAGGAATACCATATCTCAGCCAGGAGGGACACGAAAGAGGTCCTTTGAGGGTTTAAATAGATGTGTTATTTTCATTGACTTTTTACAAGCTTCGAACTTATGCAAAATATGTTGTCAAAAGTATTAACATATACTGGAACTTTGCTGAAAAATAAGTCATGAGTTCCATCACAATTTCTTTCAAAGAAGAATCGTGAAAGAGAGAGGAATATGACAATTTTCGCAGGAATATGACGATTGCAGCTTACGTGCCTAAGAATATCAAATACGTTATTCTGCTGTCTAGAATGCACAAAGAAAACAAATTTGATGAAGTTTAAGGTACAGGTATCTCATCTGAAAGAGTAAATGCTAAAGGCTCTGCAACAAACATTCGTCGACGATGCAACATGAAACATGTTTCTAGGACGACCATCGAAAAAGTGCTGGTGCGAATGTTGCCGAAATATATGAAATGAACATTCTGAAAAGTCGTCGTCTGCAACAACTGCATCATAAGTAAGTAAATTCTAATTTTTAATTTTTAATGTACTAAGCAAATTATTTAAAAATAATTATTTAAAAAAAAAAATAATTTTAGCTATGAGCTATTAAGATTAAGTATGTTTTGAAGGCAAAAACAACAACAACATCCCTGCATAGAGTCAATCACACAGCAGACTAGACAGACTGTTTCGGAAGGAGCTGCAAGTTCTATCTTCGGTCAAGGTCAAACATAATTAAATATCTGGTTGTGTCAATAGCCAGTTTTCAGTAAACACTTTATCTTTCTGACGGAACCAAAAAACTCTCACAATTCATTGGTGGATTTCGGCAAATTAATTAAACTCCAAAGAAGAATAGTGAAAAGGAAGAGGCCACTAGAACAGACTCCCTGGTAGTGTTTAAAGCTTTACCAAAAAATAAAAATCCATTTGCTTTAACGTCGTATATTCAGGACGAGTTTATTTGAACAAGTAATAAATCATATTAAACAATAAGAATTAAATAAGAAATTAAACAATAAGTTGGGCACAGCTGGATCACTTAAGACTACTGACGATAAAACGGGTAGCTCCTTCCGAAACAGTTTGTCTAATCTGTTTTGTGATTAACTCTAGACAGGGTTGTTGTTTCTTTTTGTTGTTGCCTTCTTTAAAACTTTCTTGATCTAAAAAACTCATAAATAAAATCATGTAATAATAAATATACAAACCCAAAACTTGCATTTTTTTTTTTTTTTTTTTTTAGACTGAACCAACGCTCAGGGGATGCCCCCTATAAATGCGTAAGCATTGCGCTGATTCGGAAGATGGGTGATAGTTAGTTGGAGGGTGGATAGATGGAGTAGTGTCAGTGAAGATTTGTTTTGAATTTGCACAGCTCAAAACTGCCGGGAAACACGCTCGCAGGGAGACTATTCCACAACTTAACCGCGCGACTAAAGAACGAATTATCGCGGTAATGCGAGGTTCTATTAAGCATCGATGCAATGGTAAAGGAGTGGGCTTGGACAGCTGCCCGAGTGGACCTGGGAAACACACGAGCTGGTGGCGTCAGGCCCTTGAACACTTCCCATGGTAATACCTATACAGAAGGCTTAGGCAACCTACATTACGTCGATGCTCAAGAGAGTTGAGAGAGGATGAAATACTTTCATCTCCTATCAAATATATCGCACGACGTTGAATTCGGTCCAGAAGCTCCAAATAAGATCTTGAAGCCCATGCCCAAATGTGCGAATTGTACTCCATTTTTGGCCTAATATATGAGGTGTAGATCATGCGAAGATCAGCTGAAGTGAAATATTTTTTGCACCGTTTTAGAAAACCTAGGCACTTGCCCGCTTCTTTCGACACATCGAAAATATGATCATTCAAACGAAGATCAGATTGGATCGATATGCCCAGAACGTCAAGAGCGGCTGATTCCACAAGATCCACACCATTCATACTGAGAGGAGCTAAAGGGCAATTCACCCGCTTGTGGGTTAACAGACAACACTGGGTCTTGCTTGCATTGAACTCTACTCTATTAGCAAGACCCAACTCGGAGATTTTTTGTAGATCATTAAGGAGTGTGTCATTCATAGTTTGCCTTTTTCTCTCAATCTCCATAGAGCTTGGGCGTTTTTTGAATGAATATGAATGACAAATGTATTGTCCGTAAACGAATGTATTGGGTTATGCGTCAACGATAGAAGGTCGTTGATAAAAAGCAGAAACAAGGTTGGCGATAGAACTGAACCCTGCGGTACTCCTGCGTTGATGGCGTGCTGCTCGGACGAAATACCGTCAACTACGACTCGAATCGTTCTATCCTTGAGAAAACACGTGATCCATCGAGCAAAATTACTACCAAAACCATATGCAGCAAGTTTTAACACGAGCGCTTTATGCCACACTCGGTCGAACGCTTTTGAAATATGCAGAGCAACAACCCTGCTCTCACCGAAAAAGTGAACGCATTTATTCCATTCTTCGGTTGAGAACGCCATAAGATCACCAGTAGAGCGAGCCCTACGGAAACCATATTGACGGTCACTGAGCAGTTGGTTGTGCTCCAGATAGTTCATAACGTTGAAGTTTATTACGCTCTCCATAACTTTGGAAAGCGTAGAGCATATCGCAATGGGTCGGTAGTTTGCAGGGTTCGTGGCATCACCCTTTTTAGGTACCGGCTGGACATTTACCACCCTCCAACAAGATGGAAATATTCCTGTTCTGTAGGAGATGTTGAAAAGGTTGCGCAAAGGCCGAGCCAGCGAAGAAGCACACATTTTAAGCACAATTCGCGGTATGCCATCTGGACCAGGGGCTTTGTTAACGTTGAGATTTGTAAGGACCCTTTTAACTGCTCTCGTTCGAAAGTATATCTCCTGCATTGCAGAAGATCCACCCTCAACAAAGGGCAGTGGCTGATTGCTATCCGAGAGAGTGGAATTTTGTGCAAACAATCTAGCCAATAGGTTCGCTTTATCAGCCGAGTCAGTGAAGATTTGGTCATCTTTTAAAAGAGCTGGAATCGATGACGATGTCTGTTTCTTAACTCTTTTAACAAATCACCAAAAATTTTTGCTCCCTTTGGGTCAGAGAAGAACCTGTTCTCGAATGCGAGCTTCGTGCAGAAACTTTTCGCGTTTTAAAATGGCATTACAGCGATTCCTTGCCTCGATGCGAAGTATTTTAGTATCCTATTCTTGTAAGAACGCCGATTCTGAAAAGCTTCCTCTTTGGACCTGACTGCAATCCTGCAAGTCTCATTAAACCATGAGTGGTCTTTTGGTTTAATGCTTCTCATCTTATTGGGAATGAAAGACCGCATACCCAATAAAATAATTTCTTGTACCATGACAGCCGCGGCATTCGCATTTCTATCAGCGAAACATAATTTCCAATTGAAGCTGCGATAAAAATTATTTAATGCAGTCCCATTCGCCTTTCCATAAAACCATGCAGTCCTCTTCGGGGCTTTAGGCGTAGAAGTGCAGGGGTGAGAATATGGAAAAATAGCGGATATGGTACAATGGTCCGAGTTACCAAGAGGTGCGTTGACACTCACATCATATTTTTCATGATGTGAAGTCAGAAAAAGGTCAAGGATATTATGACTTTGCAAATCACTTTGGGGGAAAAAAGTGGGTTCCTTCACTAGTTGA
Source organism: Dichetophora obliterata (assembly GCA_963920525.1). NCBI lineage: Eukaryota > Metazoa > Arthropoda > Insecta > Diptera > Sciomyzidae > Dichetophora > Dichetophora obliterata. The sequence continues at coordinate 100,721,193 of OY986437.1, forward strand.
ATCAGTTGGTTCGATTCAGCAAATAGCTCAACATATTGTCCAACAGGTGTCAATGGGCCCGAGTGTCGTAACCAAGCCGGGTTGTGGACATTGAAATCGCCTGCTACAACGATCTCACTGTCAGGAAACAACCCCAAAATATGCGTGATCGAATCAGAGAGAGAGAGTCCAGTTTGTTAAAAGTGGGCTCCTTCCCTAGATTCGGACTTCTATAAATAAAGCAGAAATGTAGCAAGTGAGAGCGAAGCCTGAACCTAACCCACATTGAGCTAAACTCGGGATCGGTCACGTTCAGACTCCGCTCACACTGGTACGCTACATCTGTTCTTATAAAAAGGGCAATATGCCCCTATGCAAAGAAAACATTGGCAGTAAGCGATACCCAGGTATGTGAAAATCCAGTGGATCTGCATCCTCGGCCACCTGGGTCTCGCTCAGTGCCATTATTTGAGGCCTATGTAGAGTACAATGTACATAGACCGAGAAAAAATTCGCCCTCAGTCCACGAACATTGCAGAAATCTATGCGAAAATGACCTGACATTTCCGCACCATGCAAAAATCAAACAAATAAGAGCATACAAGGTAATTAGTTACGGCTGCAAGAGAGCTGCACAACATGAGCAATATAAAAAGTACTGAAGCAAGTGTTATGCCTTTACTTCAGCACAATTCAGCCCACTGTGCAACCCTACTTACAAACGTAACTAATGTGAAAGGATGGGGGAGTTGACGGAACCGAAAAAAACAACAATTACTTACACCACGAGGAGCATAGAAAAGCCCCTCGCATGGTTAGACAAAAAAACACGAATGTTGTCAAAGGTGTTGATGCTGTAGCTGGCGGCTGGCTCTCTGCAAAACTGGTTTTGATGTTGTGTTGTTGGTTGGAGCAGCTGGGTGTTTGTTGCTTTGATTACAGTTGTTTTTGTTTTTATAATAATTTATTTTTGCACAGTTTGTTTATTAATTTAGTTTCAATTTTATTTAAATTGTTTAAAATAAAAACACATAACATTTAATTTTTACACTATCGCGGTGTATATTTAGACACGAAACACGACAAAACATTTAAGAAACGGGACAAACAACTTAAAAAAATTAAATCTATGACGAGGACGGACGAACGCACGTCTATGCCCAACGAGATCACGAACGCAACTCTAGTTGCATTTATTTTCAAGTGTGACCCAAAGTCACATCGCATTGGGATACGATACAAAAAGACGCAGAAGGATTAGGATTAAAGGAATTTCTAATGCAAAAAGTACTATTTTCTTTATCCCTACATTAGTTTAATTTAGTTGGATCTCAAAACCCGTAATGCATTTACTTACTTGCATTCGTAATGATGCTAAATAAGGGAAACCTTGTTATCAACTGAGTTGGACCAGTGGATAACGTGTTGGACAAGCACATCAGAGGACGTGTATTCAAATCATGAAATGGTCAGAGTAATTTTTTTTTAAGTTGATATTTATATTACTTTTTTAAACTTTTTGCGGATTAAAAACTAATCTGTTTTTGATGTTGTCATATACGTAATCTAAAAAAGTTTAAAATTTAGTCCAAAATTTTAAACCATGCAGTAGTCAGATGAAGATGATTTACCATTGAGCACAATTCGTACTGAAATGGTTAATAAATATTCATTGAGTGCATTTGTTGCATTTAATTAACATTTTAATATCATATTAATTTGCAAACATGTGTCTTCAAAAATTTTATTTTAAACCCGGCAGTTTCTTTGGAGTTAATTGGAAAAATAAACTAGTTAATTTCTAGTTCAATTTGTACTTGCTTTGAAAGGAACTGAACAAAGGTATTTTTTGCGTTTTATATAGAACAATAACTACATAAAATAAAAGCAATGCATCATCTTACACGTGGTGCTCTTTTTTTTTGTATTAGTACATGAAAGAAAAAAAAATCCTTTGACGTTTGAATACTTTGAAACCACTTTAGAACACTTTAAGACTCTAACAAAAAGTACCAGTTTGGAAATGTTCATTATGGAACTAGTTTAAATACGGGGAAAAAATAATGTTATTGGGTACAATTGTCTTTTCCTATGACATCAACTCGTAAAAAGCATCAGTTCGATCAATGCTAAAAGGTGTGGTAGAGGGACCAGTACTGGAACTCTTTGGATCTAGCTAAGAACTAATTAAAAACTGGTATATATTTTGCAGGGAATGTTTAATATTATTTTTAAAAAAATAAATGAATTAATTGTTTCAAATAAAATATTTTTATTTGTATGTAAAGCTCTTATAAAACAATGAATATTATTATTCAAACATATAAACTTCAATAAGAAACAGTTTATAAAATAATGTAAAGAAGATTATTTGGGTTTGTTTATCGTTTGGTATGAATTTCTGTTAGTTGAGTTGAGGCGAGGCAGTACTGTATATTAAAATATTTAAAAAAAAAATTATAAAAATATTCGTTTTAACTCTTTATTAATAGTGCCTGAGCCAAAGTTGGCATGTTGGTCATATTTTTCCTTCTTGTGTTGAAGTCAGTGTGCAAAGAGGAGTTTTTTTAACATTTTTTCTTATTTGGTCTGACGAAAATTGAATTGATAATAAATTGTGATCTACTCTTTGATTTGTACATAATATTTAATTATGAGCTATTTAGATCAAGTAAGTTTTGAAGAAGGCAACAACAACAACGCTTTAATAACAAAAATTTAATTAATGTTAAATTAGTTAAAATAATTTTTGCCTTTTAGCGGAAGTAAAAAAAATCACACAATTCATTGGTGCATTTCGGCAAATTCGTTGAGCTCAAAATAAGAATAGTAAAAAATAAGAGGCAACTAAAACAGACAAAATCTCTGGTAAAGTTTAAGGCTTGACCTAAAATAAGACCCTTTGCTTTAACGTCGCATAATTTCGAAGAGTTTATTCGAATGAGAGTAAAATCATGTAAAACTGAAACTGTGAGTTGACCACAGGTTAATCACTTAAAACTACTGAAGATGGAAAGGGTTGCGTTTTCCGAAACAGTCTGTTTAGTCTGCTGTGTGAGTACCTGTAAATTGTAAACGCAAATTGTAAATTGATTGTAAAAATTTTTGTAGAAGGGGTAAAAATAGACACACACAAAGTATTCACAATATGTAGTTGTTAATTTACAAAAAACATTATCACAGCAATTAAATTTTTTCTTAATTTTTATAAAATAAATGAGCTGTCAGAAACTTCATAATATCTTAGACAGTTTAAATGATTCGATAAATTACAAAAATCATGAAAATCTTGAAGTTCTTGTAAAAGAAAGGTAAGAGTTAGGCGCTGACGACCGCGGTTTTATATACTGAACACATGTCTCTTTTTAATCGCATAAGCGAGAGTTGTACGGAGTCCATACTTTATGTATTGAAAACAAAACTCACTTCAATCACATAAGCGAAATGCATATTGAGTAAATTTTTTATGTATTGAATAACTGTATAAAATTAATCGCATAAGCAAGACATGTACTGAGTCTATATTTTATATATTGAGTGCATTTCTTGAAAACCTTTACAAGATATATTGATTGAGTACACGTTGCTTGTATTTACTACAGTCTACAATGTATTCAACACATAATTCGATGTATTGATTACATTTTTCATTCATTTTAATAAGAGAATAAATTTATATGTAACCAGTACACGCTCACTTTACCTAGTACATATAGCTCTCGTTGCGTTCCCATAAAAGATGGAGTGCATAGATTTTCCACACATGTCTCTTTACTGACTAAATAACTTTTTCGCTTAGTAAAGTTACCTCGGAATTCTTTATTTAGGAGTTTGCATTTACATTTTAACAAAAGTAGAAATCGTGATGGAGCTATTTAAGCGAAAAGGCTAATTTTCCCATACAAATTTTTTTAATTCGGTTTCACACAGACTTCCTCAAACAAAACAAACTCAGAAGGAAGTCTAAAAAGTACTTAACCATCAGTTTATTTTACATTATTAATTATTCGATGTTTTATACATAATAAATTTTTACCTTTATTTTATATTGTATAGTTATGTTATTTTTTTTTATTTTTCTAAATGGTTTCTTTTCTTACAACATTTAATTATTTATGTCTAAGTTTGATCAGTGAATATAGCTTAATATTTTGTTAAATTGTTCTACAACTTTTTTAGCACGAGCAACGCCAACACTTTTAATACCCTTTGGCAATGTGTTTTTAATCAAAACTTACTCTTTTTTCTGGCAATAGTCAATTTTAAAAGATTTTAACGTACCTGCAAAGATAAGAAAAAAATTATAAATATTTTTTTAAAAGTTTTGAAAAAAATAATGATAAAATATATTGAAATTCACAGGATAACAAAATGTCAAGAAACTTTTCAATAGGTTTTTAATTGCTTAGCTCGATTTGTAAAGATTTTTTTGTAGAGGCGGTAAAAATAGACACAGACAAACTGTTCATAATATGTAATTGTGGGTTTACAAAAAATATTATCACAGAAATTTTATTTTTTCTTAATTTTCATAAAATAAATGAGCTGTCAGAAACTTCATAATATCTTAGACAATTTAAAAGTGGTTGTTCTATGGTTTTAAATATAGTTTAGGGGAAGAATTATATAGCGCTTGAGCAAAAAACACTCGCACACACTTACTTCACTTTACTTCAAACTATTACTTGCACTTTATCTAGAGCACGAAAAGTTTTTCAAAACTATTCTGCTAAGACAGCAAATCAGCGACGAGTGGCTTTACCCGCAGCTCTGCTTAAACAAAATGAGCTGAATTAGTTGGCAGCGCGCTAAAAATGGTTTAAGTTTTAATTGAAGTTGAACGATTTCACTTCAGTTTCAGTTATGCTGGAATGAGTTTTAGTTTTTTTCAATGTTCATTATTTTTTCGGAACGTTTTTTTTATTTTTTTTTTTATTAAAAATATATTCTCGCCATTTTCTTTCTAATGACTTTTTTATATACTTCCGTTTACTTATTCATCTCCGTTAAGGTTATCTAACAGAATTCTAATCAGTTACTCACCAAAAAGCTATTAGCAAGCAACAAATGGTAGAACAAATAAAAAAAATGTTACAGGTTATTCCACAGAGCGTAATCAAAATGTCATTAACACTAAAAATAGTAGTGAAGTGGTGTAGCAGAAGTAGTGATGAAAGGAGCTGCGGGTGGAAGCGAGAGCAAGAAAATTATTACAGAGCCTTGGATGGTAATGTTCTTGTTGAGAGAAAAAAAATGTTGCCAAATCATCTAAAAACCATTAATATTACCTACTTTTAGGCAGCTTTTAATTAATTAAAGAACTAAAGAAGGATGTAAAGTAACTCTATCATTCATTGCTGCGAAATAAGACACGAAAAACAATTAAAAAACAATCAGCAACACTTTTTTGCATACAAAAATCGTTGGAGGTACTTTTTTGTGATACAAACTGAAGGGTTAACATATCATCTTACTTTGATGAAAATAATGAAGGAATAGCTTCAACTTGTTTCTTTATCATACTTTTTGTCTTGAGTTTAGAGTAATTTTTGAAAATAATTATAACAGCACGAATGAAGATGTTCTTCAAGAAAAAAACAAAAATTAATCTTCTTAATCAATGCGTACAAATTATAAAAATTGCTTACTTTTAAGCAGCTATTAATTGATTTCAGTTTCAAAGAAGGATGCAAATTCCGTTTACGGAAGCATTGGTCTACAGAATCGGGGCAAAAGAGACAATTAGAAAAATATTTATGAACTGATAACATACATTTTTCGATTTTCTTGTTTACATTAAAATTTGCATGTTGGAATCTTTATTAGCTACATAAAATATATTTTTGGAAGGGTTTTGGTCAATAAAGAAATCCTTGTACTCATTACATATATATATGTGTGTGTCGATTGCACCGTACCACAATTATCAAAAACAAATATCTCGCACTAAGTAAACCATATAAATGATATGCGTTCTCAGTTTTTCTCTAGAATGTCAGAATTTTTTTTTAAAGGAGTTTTTAGATACAAGACGTATTTGTTTAAACAAATTAATTTAAATACTTAAAGCCTTCCAAACATGAAAATATGGGTATCAAATGAAAAAAAAGACACTCTCTTTTATCAAAAAATTAAATATTGCTCATTTCTTACCTTAGTTTTTTGAATATAAGCATATATACCAAATTTCATTACGATACCTTCAAAACTGCGGTTGTAACCGTGTCGACAGACGCACAAGACTAAATCGACTCAGAAGGTGATGCTTATCAAGAATACATAATCTTTTCCACGTAGCTTATGGGCTCGTTACAAAAGGAGTGACAAAGTTTATATAACGCTTGCTTACTCGTGGGTATAATAAAAATTTGTGAGTTTACTAAATTTTAGATCAAGTCAGTTCTGTAGAAGGCTAAATTTACTCAATTTTATTAAATTTACTAAATTTTAGATCAAGTCAGTTTTGAAGAAGGCAACAAAACAACGACAACAACTCTGCATTGAGTCAATATACACACAGCATACTAGACAGACTGCTTCGTAGGAAGCTACCCCTCATCCTCAGTGGTCTTCAATGATTCAGCTGTGACCAACCAGCCCACTGTATGATTTGACACTTGTTCGAATAAACTCTTCTGAAATATATGACGTTAAAGCAAATAAACTTTTTTTTTAAGGTCAAGCCTGAAACTATACCATTGATTTTTTCCGTTCTAGTTGCCTCTTCCGTTTCACTATTGTATACCATAAAAATGGTATCTCTTGAAAAATGAGATGAATACTATTTTTTCATAACTAACGCCTTAAAGAAAATTATTGAGTGTTTTCTTAAAATGACCACTTTAATTTCAATATAAACCAAATATAAAATGTCCAAAAAATTTTCTACAATTCATAAAGTAAGTTTATTTTGAAACCTTAATTTAAAGTAAATAAGAGGTAACTAATTGGATAAACTAATTTTTTTTTAATTTAGCAAACTTTAGCAAACTAATTTTTTTTAATCTATATTAAAAACGGCGAACATATTTTTTATCATACTGCCAATGAACTGGATGCAATAACTTTTTTTTAATGTTTTTTTATTAAGTCAATAATATATTGATATGAAAAAAAACTAATACACGGAAAAAACTGTTTGTTAAGCTTGTATTGTTGTTAAGCAAAACTTGCGCTTGAATCTCAGCCACTTCAAAATTATGCTAGATTTCAGCAAAAACTAATCAAAAATTGCTATTCAAGTTAATATTAATTTATTTTAAAGCATTTTAATTTTACATCATACCTTTTACTAACAGCTTACTAATTTATTTGAATAGAAAGTTTTTTTAATTTTTTACAATATAAATTTTTGTTGTTAGTTTTGTTCAACATTTTGACGTTAATGTTTTATGTTTATAATAAAGTGAAATATTAATTAATATTTTTTAAATAGTTTTGGTTTTCATTCTTAAATAAATGTTTAAATTTTCCAAAATATAAGCAATCATAACTTTTTTATTAAATCAAATTATTATATATTTAATTTATATATGTTTAAATTTAACAAATATCTTTAATAAGAGACCGCAAAAGATTAATTTTTTTATTAAAAAAATAATCATACCATAAGCGTTATTTTCTAATATAATTTTTTTTTCGATCTGGTTTAATCAGGAGTGGTTTTTTTTTAATCATAAAATTTACTAGTGTTTCCTCTTTTTAGAGGAAACACTTAAATGGCATATAAAATGGCATTTCAGAATTCGGCTTTTTATTCCAGTTAATGTTGAATTTTTTCCCCATATATTCTACTATGTTCATTACAACTGTTTTGTGACTCTTGTCTGCATTATTAATTATGGTTTCGACTTTGTTCTGTCCTATAAACGTTCGAGTGTTTTGCATATTGTAAGTATGAATAAGAATTAAGTTTAAATTTCTATTTAAAAAAAAAAAAAATAAAATGCAATTGTTTTTGCTAAAACGCAGAAATTAAGAGAAATAGTTTTTTAACGGTCCCTGCTTTTAATATAGCAAAAAGTCATTATTTTTAAATTTTGGCATTTCGGGATCCTGAAAAATAAATCCCGATAAAGTTAATCAAATTAAATTTAAGTTGTATATAAAAAAACATATAAAACACATAAAGCATATGGCATAAAATCACATTTAAGAAAGTTATGAGCAACTGAATTCTAAACAAAATGTTAAATACAAATTTGATATTAAATATTGGGAATATTAAATAAATTTTTTAAATTATTTTATGATATAATTTTTTTTTCATGATGAAGTTTTCTATTGACTTGGTTTTTGATCTTGCCATTTTATTTGATTACTAAATGCAAACACAAGTTACCTTTACTCTTTTATATCAAATTACCACACATAAAAAAATTTAGCTTTTAGTGCGGAACGATTAAAAAAGGCTTTTTGTGTCATTGGTTTGAAGGCCATGTAGCTTCTTTTTCAAGATGCTATTTACTTTGGAGATCCGATAAGAGATAAATAAAATATAGAGCAAGACGTAATGACACGTATTTTCAAGTTTTCCTTTTCTTCCGAAGGGAGGAGCGGTGTTAGTGTTAATGTTAGTGTTAGTTTTTAATGTTAATGTTTGTGCTAGTGTTAGTGTTATTGTTATAATTATGGTTATGGTTATGGTTATGGTTATGGTTATGGTTATGGTTATGGTTATGGTTATGGTTATGGTTATGGTTATGGTTATGGTTATGGTTATGGTTATGGTTATGGTTATGGTTATGGTTATGGTTATGGTTATGGTTATGGTTATGGTTATGGTTATGGTTATGGTTATGGTTATGGTTATGGTTATGGTTATGGTTATGGTTATGGTTATGGTTATGGTTATGGTTATGGTTATGGTTATGGTTATGGTTATGGTTATGGTTATGGTTATGGTTATGGTTATGGTTATGGTTATGGTTATGGTTATGGTTATGGTTATGGTTATGGTTATGGTTATGGTTATGGTTATGGTTATGGTTATGGTTATGGTTATGGTTATGGTTATGGTTATGGTTATGGTTATGGTTATGGTTATGGTTATGGTTATGGTTATGGTTATGGTTATGGTTATGGTTATGGTTATGGTTATGGTTATGGTTATGGTTATGGTTATGGTTATGGTTATGGTTATGGTTATGGTTATGGTTATGGTTATGGTTATGGTTATGGTTATGGTTATGGTTATGGTTATGGTTATGGTTATGGTTATGGTTATGGTTATGGTTATGGTTATGGTTATGGTTATGGTTATGGTTATGGTTATGGTTATGGTTATGGTTATGGTTATGGTTATGGTTATGGTTATGGTTATGGTTATGGTTATGGTTATGGTTATGGTTATGGTTATGGTTATGGTTATGGTTATGGTTATGGTTATGGTTATGGTTATGGTTATGGTTATGGTTATGGTTATGGTTATGGTTATGGTTATGGTTATGGTTATGGTTATGGTTATGGTTATGGTTATGGTTATGGTTATGGTTATGGTTATGGTTATGGTTATGGTTATGGTTATGGTTATGGTTATGGTTATGGTTATGGTTATGGTTATGGTTATGGTTATGGTTATGGTTATGGTTATGGTTATGGTTATGGTTATGGTTATGGTTATGGTTATGGTTATGGTTATGGTTATGGTTATGGTTATGGTTATGGTTATGGTTATGGTTATGGTTATGGTTATGGTTATGGTTATGGTTATGGTTATGGTTATGGTTATGGTTATGGTTATGGTTATGGTTATGGTTATGGTTATGGTTATGGTTATGGTTATGGTTATGGTTATGGTTATGGTTATGGTTATGGTTATGGTTATGGTTATGGTTATGGTTATGGTTATGGTTATGGTTATGGTTATGGTTATGGTTATGGTTATGGTTATGGTTATGGTTATGGTTATGGTTATGGTTATGGTTATGGTTATGGTTATGGTTATGGTTATGGTTATGGTTATGGTTATGGTTATGGTTATGGTTATGGTTATGGTTATGGTTATGGTTATGGTTATGGTTATGGTTATGGTTATGGTTATGGTTATGGTTATGGTTATGGTTATGGTTATGGTTATGGTTATGGTTATGGTTATGGTTATGGTTATGGTTATGGTTATGGTTATGGTTATGGTTATGGTTATGGTTATGGTTATGGTTATGGTTATGGTTATGGTTATGGTTATGGTTATGGTTATGGTTATGGTTATGGTTATGGTTATGGTTATGGTTATGGTTATGGTTATGGTTATGGTTATGGTTATGGTTATGGTTATGGTTATGGTTATGGTTATGGTTATGGTTATGGTTATGGTTATGGTTATGGTTATGGTTATGGTTATGGTTATGGTTATGGTTATGGTTATGGTTATGGTTATGGTTATGGTTATGGTTATGGTTATGGTTATGGTTATGGTTATGGTTATGGTTATGGTTATGGTTATGGTTATGGTTATGGTTATGGTTATGGTTATGGTTATGGTTATGGTTATGGTTATGGTTATGGTTATGGTTATGGTTATGGTTATGGTTATGGTTATGGTTATGGTTATGGTTATGGTTATGGTTATGGTTATGGTTATGGTTATGGTTATGGTTATGGTTATGGTTATGGTTATGGTTATGGTTATGGTTATGGTTATGGTTATGGTTATGGTTATGGTTATGGTTATGGTTATGGTTATGGTTATGGTTATGGTTATGGTTATGGTTATGGTTATGGTTATGGTTATGGTTATGGTTATGGTTATGGTTATGGTTATGGTTATGGTTATGGTTATGGTTATGGTTATGGTTATGGTTATGGTTATGGTTATGGTTATGGTTATGGTTATGGTTATGGTTATGGTTATGGTTATGGTTATGGTTATGGTTATGGTTATGGTTATGGTTATGGTTATGGTTATGGTTATGGTTATGGTTATGGTTATGGTTATGGTTATGATTATGGTTATGGTTATGGTTATGGTTATGGTTATGGTTATGGTTATGGTTATGGTTATGGTTATGGTTATGGTTATGGTTATGGTTATGGTTATGGTTATGGTTATGGTTATGGTTATGGTTATGGTTATGGTTATGGTTATGGTTATGGTTATGGTTATGGTTATGGTTATGGTTATGGTTATGGTTATGGTTATGGTTATGGTTATGGTTATGGTTATGGTTATGGTTATGGTTATGGTTATGGTTATGGTTATGGTTATGGTTATGGTTATGGTTATGGTTATGGTTATGGTTATGGTTATGGTTATGGTTATGGTTATTGTTACGGTTATGGTTATGGTTACGGTTACGGTTATTGTTACGGTTACGGTTACGGTTATTGTTACGGTTACGGTTACGGTTATTGTTATTGTTATTGTTATTGTTATTGTTATTGTTATTGTTATTGTTATTGTTATTGTTATTGTTATTGTTATTGTTATTGTTATTGTTATTGTTATTGTTATTGTTATTGTTATTGTTATTGTTATTGTTATTGTTATTGTTATTGTTATTGTTATTGTTATTGTTATTGTTATTGTTATTGTTATTGTTATTGTTATTGTTATTGTTATTGTTATTGTTATTGTTATTGTTATTGTTATTGTTATTGTTATTGTTATTGTTATTGTTATTGTTATTGTTATTGTTATTGTTATTGTTATTGTTATTGTTATTGTTATTGTTATTGTTATTGTTATTGTTATTGTTATTGTTATTGTTATTGTTATTGTTATTGTTATTGTTATTGTTATTGTTATTGTTATTGTTATTGTTATTGTTATTGTTATTGTTATTGTTATTGTTATTGTTATTGTTATTGTTATTGTTATTGTTATTGTTATTGTTATTGTTATTGTTATTGTTATTGTTATTGTTATTGTTATTGTTATTGTTATTGTTATTGTTATTGTTATTGTTATTGTTATTGTTATTGTTATTGTTATTGTTATTGTTATTGTTATTGTTATTGTTATTGTTATTGTTATTGTTATTGTTATTGTTATTGTTATTGTTATTGTTATTGTTATTGTTATTGTTATTGTTATTGTTATTGTTATTGTTATTGTTATTGTTATTGTTATTGTTATTGTTATTGTTATTGTTATTGTTATTGTTATTGTTATTGTTATTGTTATTGTTATTGTTATTGTTATTGTTATTGTTATTGTTATTGTTATTGTTATTGTTATTGTTATTGTTATTGTTATTGTTATTGTTATTGTTATTGTTATTGTTATTGTTATTGTTATTGTTATTGTTATTGTTATTGTTATTGTTATTGTTATTGTTATTGTTATTGTTATTGTTATTGTTATTGTTATTGTTATTGTTATTGTTATTGTTATTGTTATTGTTATTGTTATTGTTATTGTTATTGTTATTGTTATTGTTATTGTTATTGTTATTGTTATTGTTATTGTTATTGTTATTGTTATTGTTATTGTTATTGTTATTGTTATTGTTATTGTTATTGTTATTGTTATTGTTATTGTTATTGTTATTGTTATTGTTATTGTTATTGTTATTGTTATTGTTATTGTTATTGTTATTGTTATTGTTATTGTTATTGTTATTGTTATTGTTATTGTTATTGTTATTGTTATTGTTATTGTTATTGTTATTGTTATTGTTATTGTTATTGTTATTGTTATTGTTATTGTTATTGTTATTGTTATTGTTATTGTTATTGTTATTGTTATTGTTATTGTTATTGTTATTGTTATTGTTATTGTTATTGTTATTGTTATTGTTATTGTTATTGTTATTGTTATTGTTATTGTTATTGTTATTGTTATTGTTATTGTTATTGTTATTGTTATTGTTATTGTTATTGTTATTGTTATTGTTATTGTTATTGTTATTGTTATTGTTATTGTTATTGTTATTGTTATTGTTATTGTTATTGTTATTGTTATTGTTATTGTTATTGTTATTGTTATTGTTATTGTTATTGTTATTGTTATTGTTATTGTTATTGTTATTGTTATTGTTATTGTTATTGTTATTGTTATTGTTATTGTTATTGTTATTGTTATTGTTATTGTTATTGTTATTGTTATTGTTATTGTTATTGTTATTGTTATTGTTATTGTTATTGTTATTGTTATTGTTATTGTTATTGTTATTGTTATTGTTATTGTTATTGTTATTGTTATTGTTATTGTTATTGTTATTGTTATTGTTATTGTTATTGTTATTGTTATTGTTATTGTTATTGTTATTGTTATTGTTATTGTTATTGTTATTGTTATTGTTATTGTTATTGTTATTGTTATTGTTATTGTTATTGTTATTGTTATTGTTATTGTTATTGTTATTGTTATTGTTATTGTTATTGTTATTGTTATTGTTATTGTTATTGTTATTGTTATTGTTATTGTTGTTTTGTTATTGTTATTGCTATTGCATTTGTTATTGTTATTGTTAACAGAATTTTTTAATTTTTTGCGATTTATTATAAAGGCAATAAGCTTTAAAACTTTGTGCATAGAGCATATAAATCTAAAACTAAAAACTATGCTAAAAGACGCTTCGAAAGGATTAAACATTTTATTTGCATACTTTAAGGCAACGATAATTCATAATCCATAATTGCCTGGATGTCAATTATGCAATCTATATCTTTGTTTACTTTAAAAATTTAAAGCTTACACCATGCAACAAAGCCAAAAATAAACACGTACTTATTTGTGTTGCCGCTAAAAGTTAAACAGAAAAAAATAAGCAAAAATTTCAAAACATGCATGCATTACTTGCCGGTTTAATGGAGTCAATGCAGCAGCATCCGGTTTAAGGTTTTTATTTTCATTTCCTGATATTTAAGCAAACAAAAATTTGTCAATGTTTTGTCTAGCTGTTGGTTGATATTATTTTTGTCATGTTGTTGTTGTTTTAATATTGTTTATTTTAATGCTCTTGTTGTTTGTTCAAATAATTGTTTTTGTAGTTGTTATTGTTGTCAAATGCAGCAGCAGCAATAGCAACATTGTGACTAAGTTGGCAACAGCAACAACATCAGCTCATTATCGCAAAGAATAGCAGAAAATGCAAAAAGTTGTTTGTTTATTTTTGCTGTTCTTTGTTCTAAAAATTGAATGACTTGCATTGTTATTGTTTAAGAAAATGTTGTTGTTTTTGTAGTGGTGTCATTGTCGTTGATGTCGTTGTTGGTTTTTGTTGTCTCACAACTAATTTAATTTCTTTAGCTTTCTCATTTTCACTAAATTCTAAATAGTTAGCAAAATAAACTGTGTAAAAATCTGTTGTAAAGATTTTGCGCGCAAAAAGTTCAAAATTAATAAAGTTTATTTGTTGTGGGTTTGACAAGATAAAAACAAACTAAGTTTTGGCTTTCTCTTCCACGAACTCAAGTTCTTCAAATGCCATGATAACTGTCATTGTTGAGTATTACGATAAAATAACTTGAAAAAAAAAAACAGTTGAGAGAAATATTCTAAGTTGCGTCAAGAATTCAATAACTAAAACTTTAATTTTTGCAAGAAGTTTAAAAGAATTTATGTATAATAAAAACTATAAGTGGAACCCGATGTGCAAAAACTATTTTTAAAAAAATTTAAAGTAGCAAAACAATCCAACAAATAAGTTGCAGTTACTAGCTACAAATGATATTGTTGTCGATAAGCAATGCTTTTAAACATTTTCATGGTAGTAAGCATAAAAACCAGCAACGCAATGCATGGATAGTTTTTTTTTAATTTAACAAAAAGTCAGCAGCTGCTTTAAGCAATGTGTTGCCATTTTATTTTTTTCCCACAATTTATACACACTTCCGTTGCAATTTCTCTTTTCATTTCCGTTAGTACACAAAAAACGATTCTGAGTTGTCGTTGTTGTTATTGCTGTTGTTGCTATGGATTTCAAACGAATTGCAGTGAGTTTTTCTATTAGTTTTGGTGAGTTTGCAAAATAATGAAGATTAGTTTACAGATACGCAGGTAAATGCATAGCACAAGAGATGCAATACTATATGTATTTCTTTCTTATTCAATACAGTTTTGAAAATTGAGTGTTTCTCTCTCTCTTTGGACAGAAACGGAATTCTCGATTGCATTAAGAGAGCCATTCCGATCTTTAAAAAAGAATTAATAATCATTAGCATTTACATATACAGCTACGTGCAGCTTATTGGGCAGTAGTGGTTTTTAGTAGCAATACTTTTTAGAAAATGCAACTCTGGTACTTTCAAAAACGCCACATAGGCTTCACTTTTTTTACCGTTATTCTTAACAGTGAAGCAATTTGAAATTTTGTTCGTGCAACAAATTAGGGACAGTGACAAAAAAAATGTTTAATATTCTTATAAAATAAAAAAAGGTGATTTTATATACACTTATAGTTACAAGTTATTTAAAGAGCTATTTTTGGTAGTTCACAATGGACCAAAATTAAATCCTGTGACATCAGTACCCGAAAAATCGTTATTCAGATGCACCAAGATGGAAGCTTATGTCGACAAATCGCAGCTGTCTTAAAAGTTTCTAAAACAATGGTAGACAATGCTCTTCAGTATTTATAAAAAATTCGACTGCAGAAAAGGTGCAAAGCAAACAAAGAAGCCACATTACTACTGCTCAAGAAGATACTCTCATTGTCCGGGAATCTAAAAAAAATCCGCATAAGCCTGCAAACGAAGTAAGTGGCCACATAGTGGCCATCTATGGCGAAAATAAAGTAGCACCTTCCGTAGACACTATTAAGAGACGTTTGCGCAAAGCCGGACTTTTTGGAAGGATTTCACAGAAGAAGCCTCTATTATCTGAACGCAACCGTAATAAGAGGCTTGAGTTCGCTTAAAAGTATCGTCATTGGGGAACAAACAGGTGGAAGAGAGTTTTGTTTTCAGATTAAACTTAAATAAATAAAGTGTCACCCTATGGAAAAAATATTTCCGCCGCCCAAGGTCAAAGGAGTTCGACCCAAAGTACACCCGAGCTACACTGAAGCATGGAGGAGGAAGCATTATACTTTGGGTTGGTGTGTCATGGCGTGGTGTTGGCCCACTGCAAAAAATTGAGGGTCTAATGAA
The DNA here is from genome assembly GCA_963920525.1 of Dichetophora obliterata. NCBI lineage: Eukaryota > Metazoa > Arthropoda > Insecta > Diptera > Sciomyzidae > Dichetophora > Dichetophora obliterata. The sequence continues at coordinate 100,737,207 of OY986437.1, forward strand.
TCAGTTCCAATATACTGAAATTCTGGACAATGCTATGCTGCCTTATTCGGATGAATATATGCCCGTAACTTGCATATTTCAGCAGGATAATGACCCGAAGCACACCGCTCAGCAGGTTAAGCAGTGGTTTCCTATAATCAAGTTACTGTTTTGCACTGGCCATCTTGCAGTCCTGACCTCAATCCAATTGAAAACTTATGGCAGGTTTTAAAAAGTAAGTGAGGTTGCTCAGGATAGACAACTTTGATAAGCTGTACAATGAAACAAAAAAGTTTGGGAAGCGTTTCTTAACAGTTTTTGTGAAAATTTAGTGGAGTTTATGCCTCGCAAATGTCAAGCAGAAATTCACAACAATGGTTTTGCTACAAAATATTGACAAAATATTTACAAAATATTTACAAGATAATAATAATATACTATGTAAAATAAAAAACTCAAGTGACCTTAATTATATTCAAGACTTATTTGATTATGTATACACAATTTTTTTCCAGATTTTCAAAAATACTGTTGAATAATTAAAAAACAGGGTTTTACATAAAGGTAATGGACCTATTTAATTTATATAAGACCAAAACTCAGTGTTTTTCTTAAACAAAATAACGAATTTCCTAAAGTTTCTATGTAAATATAATGTCCCTAATTAGTTGCATGGAGCTGTAAATGTTCGTAAATATGAATATGAATGTGAATATGAAAAGATTATGAATATGAATTTGAATTTGAATGTGAATATTATTTATATGAATGTGAATATGAATATGCAAACAAATATGCATAGGAATAGGAGTTTGAATATTAACACGAATAAAATTATGAATATGAGTATGAATATAAATATAATTATGAAAATATATATAATTATCAATATGAATATGAATATGAATGTGTATATGAATATTAATGCGAATAAAAATATGAATACGAATATTAATAAGAAATCGAATGTGTACATAAATAGGAATTTGAATATTAATATGAATATAATTACAAACATAAGTTCGTATATGAATATAATTATGAAAATGAATTAACTATCAATATGAATATAAATATGAATATGAATATGAAAATGAATATGAACATGAATATGAATACGAATATGAATATGATTATGAAAATGAAGATGAATATGATTACGAATATGAATGTGTATATTCTATAATTATGAAAATTAATTAATTATCAATATGAATATAAATATGAATATGAATATGAAAATTGATATGAACACGAATATGAACATGAATATGAACATGAATACGAATACGAATATGATTATGAATATGAAGATGAATATGATTACGAATATGAATGTGTATATTATATTATTATGAAAATGAATTAATTGTCAGTATGAATATAAACATGAATATGAATATGAAAATGAATATGAACATGAATATGAATATGAATATGAGTACGAATATGAATATGATTATGAATAAAAATATGAATATATATGTTGACTATTATAAAAGACTTTTGCTATTCGTCTAACTATGTTGATAGTTGTTCCTATGAATTCTAGTGCTTCTTATGGTGTTGATGTTAATTGTAAACTGTTAATTGATATTTTGTGTAAACAGCATGACGCTTTGTCTACAGTCCATTTTAATGCTAGAAGTTGAAACGAATCAAAACTTGATTATGTAGGAATTGTTTTTGAAAAATCAATTGTGGACGTTATTAGTGCCTCCGAGACATGGCTTGTTTCCGAAATTCCCAACGCTTAATATAATATCCCTAATTATACTCTGTTTAGAAATGACAGAACTGGTAGACAAGAAGGCGGAGTCGCTATTTATTGCAAATCATGCCTAAATTCAAACCTTATTAACAAGTCCTGTGAGTCGGAGGTTGAATTTATAAATGTAGAAATTTTTTATGTCAATTTTAAAATTCTTGTCTCTTGCGTCTACAATCCTAACATAAGCTATAGTGTTGAACCTTTTTTCGTTGATCTTTGTAATCGTGTGACTGACTTTGACTGTTATTCCATATGTGGTGATTTTCATGTGAACTTGCTCAACAATGATAATGTATCTGATAGTTTTTATGACAAAATCAATGCGGCTGGAATGAAAATTATTAACTCCTCTCTTCCGACTCGTTTTACTCCTAATGCAACCCCCTAGTCAGGAATAAAAATTGAAAAAGCTCCGTAATGCTGAAAATTGGAAGCATTTTAAGCATGCCCGCAATGAAGCTGTATCAGCAATCAGACATTCTAAGAAAATATTTTTCCAACGTAAATTGAATTGTAACCTGCCATCCAAGGATTTATGGAAAAAAATACGTAGTCTCGGCGTGTGCGGTAAATCTGATCTGAAGTGTGATATCAATCCTAATCAGTTAAATAATTTCTTTCTTTCGAATACCATAGCCTCGAATGATAATTATCAATTATCATTCATTTTCGTGATGATGACCAATTTTGAGCATGCTACTGAAAATAATGTTATTAATTCTTTAACGAAAATAAAATCAAACGCTATTGGAGATGACGGTATTTCATTATAATTCATTAGAATCATATCACCCTTTATTATAAAACCTTTGACGCACATAATAAATCACTGCTTTACTACCTCTTGTTTTCCATCGTCCTGGAAACTATTCATAGTTATACCAATTTCTAAAGCAACACAGGCCTCAACAGATATGAAAGATTATTGACCCATTAGTATTCTGTCTGCTTTTCCCAAAATCTGTGAATCTATTATGGCTGGCCAAATTTAAAAGTTTTAAAATAAAATAATCTCTTATCACAATACCAATCTGGCTTTCGATCCGGACATAGCTGTGCAACCGCAACGCTAAAAGTTTTTGATGATATTCGCTCATCTTATGATGCAGGTCATGTTACTTTGTTATGTCCTTTGGATTTTTCTAAAGCATTTGACTCAGTGAACCATATTGTTTTAGTTGAAAAACTTAAGTGTATGTTTGGTTTTACTAGTAGTGCTTTTAACTTTATTGCAAACTATCTTGATGGAAGAAAGCAAAGAGTAAAGATTGGCAACCGTTTTTCCGATTATAACGATGTTAAAATGGGTGTGCCCCAAGACTCATTTCTTGGGCCTTTGCTCTTTAGTATTTTTATTAATGATATTTTTAAAGTGTGCAATAACGTAAGAATGCATGGCTATGCTGCTGATATTCAGTTATATACATCCAATCGCATCGGACTAGTTGAGGACTTATGTTGTAGACTAAATGAAGACCTAACTGCAATCGCAAAGTGGACAGATAATGATATATGCCTTAATGCCAAAAAATCATATCTTCATCCTATCTCCAGGGATAAACTTGACCACCAACAAATATCACCGATCTTTTTTAGTAATAATTGTCTACTAATGGTTGATAAAGTTAAAAGTTTAAGTTTTTATATTAACTGTAGAGTTTCATCCTCTGATCATGTTAGCAATATTGTTCAACGAGTTTACTGCACGCTTCGATGCTTACGAATGTCTGCTAAATTTAATCCGATTGAGACAAAAAAGAGGCTTATTGTACAATTAATACTTCCAAACATATCTTATTCAGAAATAATATACAGCAATCTTGACGCGCACTCTTCGCATAAAATTCAGGTTGACTTTAATAATGCAGCAAGATACGTGTTTAGCCTGAGACCCTTTGAACATGTCTTTGAACATGTATCTGAAGCATTGAGCACATGAGTAGAAGCATTTTAGGTTGTAGTATTATAAACTACTTAAATGCAAAAAATTGTTTATTTTTGCATAAATTCATTTCCTGTAAAACTCCCGCATACCCCTATGAAAAGTTACGCTTCAGTGTTTCTACTCGAACACACAACCTCATAATACCTAAATTCAATTCCTTACATACTAAGCGACTTTTCTTCATCAACGCCATCAAACTCTGGAATTCTTTTCCTTCTAGTTTAAAATCTATTGTCAGCATGAATAAATTTAAGTCTTGTGTTATGTTATACTTTTTAAACATCTAACATTAATAGATATTAATTCTTTTTTTTTAATTATTTATTTTGTCTTCTTACTACGTTTCATCTTTGTTTTTATATTTAGAAGACTGTCTAATTATTAAAATCATAAATAATAATCATTATTTATTTATTTTTATTTATTTACTAGCTGAACCCGGTGTGCTTCGCTACCCCCTCGTATAAAATAAAATTAAAAGTATTTATATATAGCTGAAACCCGGCGCGTTGCTGCCACTTTCCCTTTTCAAACGCCCATAAAATGTTATCAGTTAAACAGCATGTCTAAATTGAGGTCAAATACTGAATTCTGAGACTGTGCGACCTATATCCACAAAGCTATTCGATATAACAAATTTGGGTTGTATAGGAAGTGCCACTCTCTCTTCATCACCGCTAATAGAATGTAATTAATTAAACTGGATGTCTACATGGAGGTCGAATACCGAATTCCAAAACTATTCGATAGCACAAATTTTGATTGTATGGGAGGTGCCACTCTCCTTTTCCCTACGCCCATAAAATTTTAGCAATGAAACTGCATGAGTACATTGAGGTCGAATACTGAATTTTGAGGATGAGTTACCTATAACTCCAAATCTATTCGATATCGCAAATTTGGGTTAAATTGGAGGTGTCACGCCCCCCCCGACAAACTCTAAAAAATTCTATCAGTAAATCTGCAAGCGTAAATTTTGGTCGAATACTGAGTTCCGACGCTGTGCGACCTTGAACTACAAAGCTATTCGATATCACAAATTTTCGTTGTATGGGAGGTGCCACTCCCCCTTGATCAACGCTCATAAAATGTAATCAATGAAACTGCATGTGTACATTGAGGTCCAATACTGAATTCCAAAGCTGTGAGACCTATAACCCCAATGCTATTTGATATCTCTAATTTGGGTTAAATAGGAGGTTTCTCGCCCCCTTGTCGTACGCCCATAAAATGTAATTAATGAAACTGCATGTATAAATTGGGGCCGAATACTGAATTCTGACGCTGATATTCAATATCGCAAATTTACGTTAAATGGGAGGTGCCACGCCCCTCTTACCAATGAACATAGATTGAATCAATGAAACTGCATGTGTATATTGAGGTCGAATACTGAATTTCGGCGTTGTACGACTTATAACTCTAAAACTATTTGATAGCACAAAGTTGGGTTGTATGGGAACTGCCACTCCCCTTTGCCCTACGACGACAAAATGTAAGTATTGAAAATGCATGTATAAATTTAGGTCGAATACCGAATTCTTACGCTGTCAACCTATAACTTCAAAGCAATACGATATCGCAAATTTGGGTTGTAAGGGAGATGTCACGCCTCCCTGTCCAACGCCCATAAAATAAAACCATTGAAACTGCATGTGTAAATTGAGGTCAAAAACTGAATTCCAAAGATGAATTCCTATAACTTCAAAGCTATTCGATATCACAAATTTGGGTTGTATCGGAGGTGCCCCTACCCCTTGTCCACTCCCATAAAATTTCATCACAGAAACGGTACGTCTAAATTGTGGTCGAATACCGAATTTCTAAGCTGTGCGACCCATAACTCTAACTAAAGCTATTCGATAACAACAATTTTTTATTTATATGTGGGAGTTAAAAGGGGGTGTGGCATTGCCCCTTAAACATCTCGTACTCAAAGCAAAGCGTACTTACAAAATTTGAGCTCAATCGGACCAATGGTTTCGAAGTATTTTGATATTTTCTTTAAAGTAGGCGTAGATGAATTGTGACCACGCCCATTTTTTCAAAGTTAATTATAGTTATCATACGAACTTATTTACCAAATTTTAATTTCATACGACCAAAACCGTCTTAAATACAGCATTTTTATTGATTTGTGGGCGACAAAAGGGGGTGTGGTACAAAACCTGCAAAGATACACACATGCAATTTCTTATGTGCACCCTCCACAGACCCCAATCACCCCTGAAAATTTCATTGAAATCGGGCAAGCCGTCTAGGAGGAGTATGCGAACAGGAAGTTTTGCCACTTAATTTTATATATATAGATATCAAAACAGTGGGCGCAAAAGTGGGCGTGGTCAATTTTTCTTTCAGTAAACACTTAAATTGGATTACTACGAACATTTGAAAAAAAATTATCCAAATCGGTCCAGCCGTTTTCCGATTTTAGATAAATTGAAAAAAGTGGGCGCAAAAGTGGGCGTGATCAATTTTTCTTTCCGACAAAACTTAAATTGGATTACTATGAACATTAAAAAAAATTATCCAAATCGGTCCAGCCGTTTTCCGATTTTAGATAAATCAAAAAAAGTGGGCGCAAAGTGGGCGTGGTCAATTTTTCTTTCCGTAAACAACTAAGTTGGACTATTACGAACATTTTAAAAAAAAAATTATCCAAATCGGTTCAGCCGTTCTCAACTGATGCAATTACCAACGAACGACATTTGATTTTTATTTATATAGATTTATTTCACCAAGCAAGGCAATTTACTAATTCTATTTACATTTTTTTACTTTTTTTTTTACTTACATATTATTTAAATTAATTTCAAAAGAATACTTAAACTACGCTAATATATCTTAGGTACTACTTTTAGGGGATGCCGGAGGGGGACTAGACCAAGAAGCATAATTCTGTAGGGAGCAGTGCTTGAAAAGGACAAATTATTCCGAGTCAAAGAGAGACTTTGAGAGGGTCCGCTTAAATGTGGATTTTGGTATGGATGGTGAATAGTGCTCGCTAATATTATTAAAAATTCTACAGCACCTACTAATGGGTTCATTATTTGCGTAAATAGTGTGGTGAATATATCCATTTAGGAGCCGCGTATGCCTAGTACGTCTAATTGGGTCATTTAGTGTAATTTTGCTGGAGATATATTCGCTATCAATAGCTCCGTTAATAACATCAAATGTGAAACATGAACTCAGTAAAGTTCTTCTTGATGATAGAGGCATCAGAGAGAGGAGCCTGAGTCTTTGTTCATACGGTGGCAAGTTGTTATAGTCACGGGGGTCAAAGATATCTCTTAACGCAAAAAGCAGGAATTGTTTTTGAATGGATTCAATTTTGTCGCTATGAGATTCAAAGGCTGGATTCCAAATGATGCAAGCATATTCAAGAAGTGGTCGCACTAAGGTACAGTACAACGTTTTGGTTACCTACACATTTTGGAATTCTTTAGCACGTCTTTTTATAAATCCTAGCTGTTTATTTGCCCTCGATAAGACTTTATCAAAATGTAGATTAAATCTCTGCTTATTATCTAGGACAACGCCAAGGTCTACAATATGGTTGGTTCTGCTCAGAACAATATTATTAAGGAGGTAACTGCATTCTGGTATCAAGTTCTTACGGGAAAAACTTATCACGCAACATTTCTTAACATTTAAGTGAAGTTTGTTTTGATTACACCATTGCTCAAGGGACAGCAGTTTCGATTGTAGGAAAGTTACATCAACTTCTGATTTAATGATCTTATATATTTTAAGGTCATCTGCGTACATAAGATGGGGAATGTCACAAAGAGTAATAGATAAATCTGAAATGAAAATGTTGAAAAGTATTGGGCCAAGATGACTACCTTGTGGTACACCAGAGGTGACCGGTATATCATTTGAAAAAATGCCTTGAAATTTAACAAACTGGGATCGTTCGCAGAGATAGGATTTGATCCAATTGAGTAATAAACCGGAAATGCCAAATTTTTCTAACTTCAAAATTAAGATATTATGGTCGACACGGTCAAATGCTTTACTGAAGTCTGTGTAAACTGCATCTACTTGGCGTCCTTTTTTTATTTGATTTAACACATCGGAGACCATGATCATTAGGTTAGTGGTGGTCGATCGGCCTTTCCGAAACCCATGTTGCTGCTCGTTTAAGCGGGGATTAATGAGACTCGTCAGCTTATCACATATTATATTTTCAAATAATTTTGGTATAGCTGACAAGATGGCAATGCCTCTGTAATTTTCAACAGACCTTTTATCGCCACTTTTATATATAGGTGTCAAATGGGAGATTTTCCAGTAGGATGAAAAAACACCTAAGAATAAGGATTTGTTTAAAAGTATAAATAAGGGAATGGCAAGATTGTTTAAACATTGAACTAACAAACTTGGTGGTATGAGGTCTGGTCCAGGTCCTTTGTTTGAATCAAGTTCCATGATAGCATTAACAATTTCATCCAGCGTCAGACTGATATTGTTTATAATGTCTGTCGCATTAGGAGAGGGGGAGGAATAGAGAGTCTGGGTCGTGGGAGCAGAGAAAACTTCTCTAAAGTGATTTGCAAAAAGATTACAGATCTCTTGGAGGTTGGAAGAAATTGTAATTCCTTTAAACATAGATGAGGGGTATCCAGCTGATTTACGTTTGACATTAACGAAATCAAAAAAATTTTTAGGATCTCTAAGAATTTTTTCTCCAATAAGGTTGGTATAAGTTCTATAAGCATCATTTGATTTTATAGAGAACTCATTGTAGAGCTCTTCGTATCTCATTTTGATTTCATCGCTTACATTTACGCCTTTCTTAATGAATTTGTATAGCTTGTTTCTTTGGTTTCTTATATGTCTGAGACTTTGGTCAAGCCATGGTTCTGAAAGTTTATTTTTTTTTTCTTTATCTTAGGCACAAATTTTTCAATACTTGTGAAAAGGCGTTGGTAGAAAAGTGAAATAGCACTATCTATTTCCAAATTTAATAGATCGTTCCAGTTATAGGCATTCAAATCAATTTTTATACTGTCATAATCGGCATTAAGAAAGTCGAACACAATTGTGTTATTAAATGAGGTGGTAAAAGACATGTTGTTACTAGGAAATTCTACAGTTAAAGCAGTGTGGTGGAGTGTATCAGAAAATAAGTGTTCAGCCTGAGTAGTTGCAGTAATCTTTATTTCATCATACGAATTAGCAAAGACTAAATCCAACCAGTTGCCGTTCCGATTTGGGGTTGGATTAACTTGTTGTAGGTCATTGCTATAAAAGGTACTAAGTAAATAAAAGTCTATCGAGCTTGAAAAATTAACCGGAAGAAGATAATTGTCATTTTCATCGACGATAAATGAGATATTTGGACGATTGAAGTCTCCAAAAATTATAACTTTATCTTCCTCATTTAAGGTTGCGGTTAACGATTGGACTGTTTCACATAAATCGTTGTATGTTGTTTCGTAATAATATATCTTGTATTTTAAGTTATTTAAAGTTGTCAAATTTTAAGTTAACAGTTTATTATACATAGAAATTTGTTGCACTAATAAAATAATAATTATATATTAAGTATTTTATGTTATTCAAAATATTCAAATTTTAAGTTAACTGTTAGTTATGCATATAATTTTGTTGTACTGTTAAAAGATCTCTTGTATCTTATTGTACTATTTAATATCAAATAAATAACTATGAAATATGAAAATATAATAATAAATATGAATATGAACATGAACATGATTGTGAAATTAAAGTTAAAATTGAATATGAATTAAACATTGTTGTTAAATTTTGTTGTACTGTTAAAAGATCTCTTGTAACTTATTGTACTAATTAATATCAAATAAATAACTATGAAATATGAAAATATGATTATGAAAATGAATATGAACATGAACATGATTGTGAAATTAAAGTTAAAGTTAAATATGAATTATACACTTCCTTAACATCTTTCAAATTTATGAATGGCTTTGTAACTAGCAACCCAATTTCTGGTCACATCTATCACCAACCTGCTTACCAAATAAAATACATACTGGAAAAAAAACTCTTTAACTTCGTCTCCTGAATAATACGCAAGTCATTGGTTTTCGCTTTACCAGTTCTTATGAAAAGATATCTTCCTATTCCAAGACAGGAACTTTGTAATTTTTGTAATTTGATATGTCTATGTTAGACTGATTTGGCTTAAAAATTACCAACGTAATTTCATCGAGCTTAATAAAATAATAATGATGACATTGGAAGGTCATCTAAGCCTCCAGATGATGATTGTTGTAATTCTTTCACAATTTGGGTATCAGCCGTTAAGTCTTTGAAGTTATATAGAACTAGGTATATCTGAATAAAGATGTTTGTTTTGATTACAAAAGATCTCTGTTAAATGTATGACTTTTAAATACAAAAAATCCTCTCATACGCTAACGATAATGGTAAAACTATAAAATATTAAAAAACTAGTTTTTGTAACCGATTAATTCAATGATGAAAATACTTATTATGGAATTAAATTTCTTTTCATTTTGCAAACAAACTTAACTACTATCTGTACTACTGTCTGTAAGCCTTTTATAAACATTTTTAGTTATAAAAAACCAAAAAAAGATTTGCCCGCGCATAGAAATATGTGATTTATTTATTTATTTAAATAAAACATAGTTATAAATAATTATATTGCATGAGAAGAGGTGCCAGCAAAAAATTCTTTCGGTCATTAGCTTCCGCAGGGGGGGAAAGTGCATCCCTTGGCTGTGAAAATATTTTATATATATTCATAATATATATATATATATATATAAAGTTTCAATTAAAAAATGATACAAGAGAAGCAAAAAAATTTCTAAATTGGAAGTTTCATTAAAACTAAGGGATTTTAGAACTTTGTTAATAAAAACGTCGTTTTTAATTGTAGAGTGTAACATTTTTCTGTAATATGTATTTTGATTAGGTGCATAATTTTCAATCAGAAATTCGATTTAAATTTTTTTGTAACTTACGGCTTTTTTGATTTTAGATGACGATGTTTTGGTTTTGTATGTAAATATATTTTCGAGACACACAATCATACTTTTTTAAGTTTATTTAAGAATAAAGCTTAGCTTAACCATACATTTTTACATAGCATGTTGTACCCGTCACTGTGATAAGTTACGATACCATTTCTTTCATTGTTTCACAGATACTTTTCAATACGTATTCTTACACTCAAAAAATTTGTGTATAAATATTACTAATAAATGCGTCCTTTCTAGGAATTTTATTCGTAGTTTTTAATCACGAATAGTATTCGTAGAATGGACGTTGTTTGGCACGTATAACGAATAATGTATTGGTATTCGTACAAAAACAAATGTATATTGTACGAATGCATTTGTTACATTTACGAATGATGCTAATAACTAATAACGAAAAAACATTCTTTTTGAGCTGGGATTTGAACTGCGGTTCTTTAGCTTACGGGCCACGTACTCTTCCAGTAGGCTATGGCCACCTTGATATCATACATTTCTTTCTATTCAGCATTTTTTCTACAAACCAGGCTGAACGATTTCAGCTGTAAATTTTTCAAACTCAACTAATACTTCGTATATTCTATGAATAATACGTTCGGTCAACTTACGAATGATTTTTATCTACTAATATTATTTTTAATTCGTAAATAGTACGAATTCATTAGTAAATACTACGAATTTAATGGAAGAATTTACGAAGTTATTCGTACGAGAAATTGACGAATGTTATGGAATGATATCGCTTATTAGTCGAATATCATTCTTCGTAGCAACAGATTGCAAGGGGCATTTAAGCCAATAACGCGTATTAACTTTGAAGTCATTGAAATAATTAGAAAATAAAGTAAAATACATTTCATAAAAAATTCATGTTTTCCTAAAAGTTGGCTTAAACAAATGTTTTTCCGTCATAAATATGATCCAATTTGGATAATTTTTTAATTATTCCAAAACTTAATAAAATGGTTTACTATTCTGCAGCATTTTAATTTGAGAAAATTGCAGCGATCAAAGCTTCTAATTCAAAAGCGAAAGAAAAAAATTAGGAAATTCTGAATAAAATAGGCAAATTTTGGATCAAGAACTAGTTTTTGAAAAAATTTTATAACATATTCAGATTAATCAAACGATTTTACATTAGAGTTTGTTATAGCAAAAAGTTTTTTATGACTTAAATCAAAACCAGAAACTCGATTTTAAACATCCATTACGCTTCTCCAAATTTACCTTTTTAACCGGCGCGCACCCAGTTTGAGAATTGTGACGACTCTTTTCGTGTCACATGCTTAAATTAATTACATCCTGATTTCAGAATTCTTGCATGGAGGTTTTGGAATATGTTAAGAAACCCATGTATGGAACCTTAAATCCATCTAATATAACATGTACCTCTTTTTATATTTATTCAAACGTTTTGAATAAAAAAAATTATTTTTAAATCATTCATATAAAAGGTATGTTTCCGTACTCGATTGTAGAAATTTGCAAGCTGCTAGAACTGATGCATGTTGGAAAAAGAAATAAGTGGATTGGTATCAAAAACATTTTCCGTTAGCATGCGGGTAACAGTTATAGAATAGCGACAATGCCAATTTTTAATTTTTGCTGATTATATGGATTTTTGACTCCTAAATCCAAATCAGAAAAAGTTCAGGCTGCTCGCAATTGGTTAAGGAGTTTTTGGCCTCCAAGGTTAAAAAAGGCCTTCAAATCTGTTTCTTCTTAGTTTTCCAACAAAAAAATGTATTGTTTAATATTGGAAAATTTTTGAGTTCTAATTCGAAAAGTTAAAAACTTGGGGATCAATAGTAATTAATGCGATTTCATTCAATGACAAAGTAGACCTCACATTATTTATTTTGCTTTTGTAAAAAATTATTTATATGTATTACATGACAAAAATAAAATTAAATCTAGAAATATTTTGGGCATGATACAAGAAAGATATTTACTAGTGTGCGTACCATGTTACCAAAACTATTAGCGAAAATGTCAGACAATAGAATTATATAGTTAAAATCTTCTTTATACTCATACTAGACTCCTAGACACCTTTATGCCTTTTCCCTCCCCCCCTAAAAAATACTGCGGACCCTTATGAACAATTTAGCAGCTATCATTATCATATAAAATTCACATCCTGGTTCAGAATAATATCTGCAAACGTTAGTACGTTGGCAACAAACATAGCCAAAAAATAAAGCAAAACAATTATATTGTATTATATTTAAGGGGAGCTTTTCATGAAACGCGATCAAAATCTCAATTATTTTTTTTTTATTTTTCGATAGCATATGGTGTGTAGAATATATTCCCAAATCGGCTTGGCCGATAAGAGTTGCATATAAAAGTTATGACATGCAAATGGAACCCATATTTTCATAAAGGAACTCTTAAAGTAGCTACAATTTATTGGATCCTTAAAAGAGATTCCGATAGATTTGCCGTTCATGTTTTTCTCGAAAATTTGCCCTATTATTTTTTATTTTTTTATTTTGACTGATACCCTTGAAGTATCTCCTACAAAGTTTCCATACAAAGTTTTTACCTGTGAAGTCTTATTTAAATGATTTTTTTTTTTCCAAAAATGTTTCTATGTAATTTTTTTTCACTAATAAATTTTTATGTACTAATAAATGAAATAAACATACTTTTTATCACTTCTCTTTAATGATATATTAACATTAATAATAACAATAAAAATAATTAAATAATAATATGGAAGTTACAGTTGAAAATGGAGTTACGTCTTATCAATCGGGTGCGTTATATCGTGATTGAAGTACATTCAAGCTGAAACTAACAGTATTGTATTAAGATCAGATTTATCCTACATTATTTCTTTGGTAATAATTGTGTTGATGGAAACTTCCATAAAAACAAATTATTATAAAATAAGTGCATCTTTTTTGTAATGAATTTAGTTCTATCTTGAGTTTCGACAGTTTACAATATTAAGTTTTAGCATATTATGTATTAAGTTTAGCAAGCATTTTAAAATAGGAAAAGATTGTAACTTCCACATTATTATTTAAATATTTTTATTGTTATTATAAATGAAAATGTATCATTAAAGAAAAGTCAGAAAAAAGTATGATTATTGGATTAAATAGTACATAAAAATTTATTAGTAAAAAAAAACTACATAGAGAATATTTTTGAAAAAAAAAATCATTTAAATGAGACATCACTGGTAAAAACTTTGTATGGAAACTTTGTTGGAGATACTTCAAGGGTATCAGTAAAAAAAAAAAAAAAAAAAAAAAAATACTAGGGCAAATTTTTGTGAAAAACATACTTTTATAAAAAAAATTTTTTAAATGAAAAAAATTTTGACTTTGCAGAGCCATATCTCTACACCCTATTTTCAATTTCCAACTGTTATGGTACCAAAAAAAAGCCTGGATAATATCCTATTCAACAACCATATCAAGACTATCGTAGGTCTAATACTTTGGAGGCTATGGTATTATCTTTGGTAGCATAAATTTTTTTGACACCCTGTACCTCAGTGGATGTTGAAAATAGACCCCTACCATACAATTTTTTGCTCAAAATAAGCCAAGGAATCACCCCTTAGCGGATTAGCATCTCAAGTCCGGACACCCTGATAGAAGGGCGGTAAAAGTAGGCGTGACAACATTTATATATATAGTGACAACTACTTGGTAATACCAAACTCGGTAATTATAATGCTTTATGAAAAGTGGGCATAATTATAGTTCAACCACGCCCATTTCTAGCTGAGTGTCCGAGAGTAACCATACGAACTAAATTACAAATTTAAGTATAATACAGTAATCATTTGAAATATAGCATTTAAATTAATTTGTGCGCAGTAATAGGGGGTGTGGCAACTTCCGTTTTTTATTACTTGAGGTATAAACCTTGATAACAGATGTTGTAAATTTGGTGGCATAAGGTTTTACCGTTCCTGAGATCTCAAAAGACTCTACACAGACGATTTTGTGTGTACAGAAGGGGCAGTAAAAGAAGGCGTGGCAACATTTATGTATAAAGTGACCACCACTTGGTCTCATAGCACATATACACTAAGTTTCAGTATAAAAACATGCACAACTCAGGAATTATCTTTAAAAAGTTAAAAAGTTTAGTACTAATTTTATTTTTTGGTGAAATAGAAAACAAAAAAGAATCAATCGTGTTTCAATCTTTTTCATTTTCGTTTCCCTTCTAATTTTTAAAATGTTCCAAAAACAACCTTAATGAATTTCTTTATTTCGCAAAAAACTTTGGTAAAAATATCTGTTGTTGAAAAAATATTCAAAACCAAAAATGGCATTTTTAATGTTCTTTCATATGATATGCATAAATTTAGGGCTTGTTTAAAGTTTATCATTAACAATAAACCCTTGTGTAAAATTTTATTCAAAAGTTATCAGAAAGCAGACAGAAAATTAATGCAGACTAGTAATTTGACAGACACTGAAGTTGCCTATTTTAAAAAAGAATACATCATTACACACCAACCTCTTTTAACCATTAAACATGGTAAAGTTTGCAATTCTTTATCAGATACCAAATCAACAATGCGATGTTGCTTATGTAGCGCTTCCTCAAAGGACTTTAGTGCCATAAGAGCTATGAAAGCTAGACCAATAAAAAGTGAAAATATCAACAAGGAAAATGAGAGCCTGGTGGAAGAAAACAAGTCAAGGATACAAGCCGAATTTAAAATCAAGATTTCCTTTATTATGGATAAGCCCAAACCAGGTTTTGGAAATAGCAACGATGGCAATGTGGCTCGCAAGTTTTTCCAAAATAGTGCGCTGTCTTCATCAATAATTTGCATTGATGGAATATTAATTCAAAAGGTTTATATAATTTTACAAACTTTAGATAGCGGATTTAAAGTTAGGCAAAAAATTTGAAGACTTCTATTTTAAACATTGCGGAATTATATGTCACCTTTTATTCCTGGCACCATATGACTACAAAATTGCATACAATTTTAAATCATGGTGACAAGATTATATCGAATTTCCTTTTGTCAATTGGATATTAAAAGGAAGAGGCGTAAGAATCGCAAAATACGGATTTTAAATTATATCGTGAACGCTTCAGCCGAAAAACTTCGAGGCAGGCTAACCTTGAAGGTGTATTTCACCCTCTTCTTGTTTCTTCGGATCCGTTAATAACTAGTTTACAAGCTTTCGAACTAACTAAAAGAAAATCTTTTGATCTGAAAGTAAAAGACATGCTTTTGGAAGAGTACTTGTCATATATAAGAACTGATTCTGATACTTCTGAAGACGAGGTGCATTAGTGTTTCAAAAATAAAAACAACAAATTCAACTGCGTTTAAAATACAAACATAAAAGTGTTTCTGTTAACAGGGGGCGTGGCAGTGGGTGAATTTGTAATTCCCACATTTAAGATGAATCCAATGACTAAAATTTATGCAACCGTTTGGACTGCAATGCATGCCAAAAAAAAAGACATACCCACATACATAGCCATACGCATTCGAAAAACATTATCTTCCTTAGGAAATCGCCTAAAAACATTATTGTTTCTACTTATTATATATATTTCAAGCATTTTAGATAATTTTTTTATTGTTCAGAGTTTTGAGCAGAAGCTTGTATGGACGGACCCCAGTGTGCGTTGTTCTGCCACCGCCTTACTGCCATTTACAAATTTTCATACCAATCGGGAAAAAAAATTTCATTTTTTCACCATTTTTAGTATAGTTGCGTTCACTATACAAACTAAATTACCAAATTTTAGTCTAATACAACCAAAACCGTCCAAAATATAAAATTTTTGTTAATTTGAAGGTGGTAAAAGAGGGTGTGGCAAAAAATTGTTTCCTTAAACCATCTAGAACTCAACACAATTCCAGTGAAAAATTTGAGCTTAATTTATTTTATACTTATTTAACTTGGCTTCAATCCATGCCTATCCCCTGAAAAAGGGGCGTAAACATGGTTCGACCACGCCCATTTTTAGTACAGTTGCTGAAAGTAAACACACAAAACCGACTGAAATATAGCATTTTTATTGATTTGTGAGCGGTTAAGAGGGGGCGTGGAAACTCACTTTTAGTAAAAATTCCGACAATAAATATGCAAACTAAACTACTAAGTTTTAGTCCTATACTAAAAGTGTCTCAAATTTATAATTTTTATTAATTTGTGGGCGCTGAAAGGGGGTGTGACAAAAATTTTCTTTTTTACAAACCTTGTCCTGATAGTCACAAATACAACAAAAAGATCCAAAAGAAAATTGGACGCTTCGTTCTTGAGTTATGGAATTTCAAACACATTTCACGACTTTGTTTTATATATATAGATATAAAAATATTCGTGGTTGCTAAGGGGGGAGTTGGAAACCCCCCTTATCTACGGCATTGGTAAAGAGTAATGTTCATTGTGATGGACATGCTCAAAAACCTACACAGAAAATAAAAAAAATGATTTATTACCTAAACTTGATTAGGTAAACTGAAATTTTCTACTTCACCTAATATTTTTGGCAACTTTTCTACTTGCACAGTTAATAAAACTATCATGCATTAGGTTTTTTACCTAATTAAAAACTGTAAATTCGACTGAAATTTTGTTTAGAAAATAAACAAATTTTTTATATATTTTACCCAATGCAAGTTGTTGAGTTCGTACTTGTTCACTTGTTATATACTTGTTTATAAAAACAAAAAAATTTATTTTGAAATTTTCTTTAATCATTCAATCATTTTTCAACAATCATTTTTTCAAATAATTTCGAACGTTTCATTAAAAACAAACATACTAAAAAAACATATTAAACATAACATCTATCGGATTAATCAAATTTTATTCCCTTATACTACTGGCAATGAAGGGGGACCAAATAATTGTTCTGCCAACAAACAACGTTTGCTCCCAGATACTGAAGCTCCTTTTGGATTGGGGGCTGAAGGAGCTTATTCCTGACTTCACAGGTATTTATACTAAAATAATTTCAGCGAAATGTTGCTAACAATACCTTTTTTATATGGGGACTTTATTTAGCCATGTCCGTCTGTTCGTCTGTCTGTCTGTGATCACGAAAACAGGCGTAATGTTACAGTTATTTTAACGAAATTCAAAATATGTTTGTATAAGTTTTTCATTCAAAACTAAAGATCAAATGGGTGAAATTTCTTTAAATGTCACCAGAATTAATACAATGGCTTAAAATTTTTGAAATTAGTTTAAATCTTTACTATCCACTTAATGTTTGGATTTTAAAAAAGGACTGAAAATTTTGTCCAAAATTTTTTTAAATTTAATTTTCATTAAATTTTTAGTAATAATGGTTATGAGTAATCATGGTATTCACTAACACTTTGACCGTCGACGTAAGCCAGGTGACCAGACTGATATGTCGTTTATTATCCTAAGCTGCGTGATGGTTTCACGTGATATCGAATAGCTTTGGAGTTATAGGTTGCAAAGCCTCGGAATTCGTTATTCGAAAACAATTTTCACGTGACGTTTCATTGATAAAATTTTATGGGTGTTAGACAAGAGGGCGTGGCACCTTACATACAGCCCAAATTTGCAATATCGAATAGGTTTGAAGTTATAGGCCGTATAACTTCGGAATTCGGCATTCGACCACAATTTACACATGCAGTTTCACTGATACTATATTATGGGCGTTTGGCAACGGGGGCGTGCCAGCAGCGCGCCGGGTTTCAGCTAATATTTTATAAAAATATATGTTTTTTGGATTTTAATGTTTTTCTGCAGTTCAAAGCAATTTTATATCTTGTCATGAAATCATGACTCATTATTTAATAATTAAGAATAAACAGCCATTTGTTTGAATCTTTTTTTTTTAATGGTTTTTGTGTTGTGTCGGTAATCACGAGACGTTTACTTTTTCCCCCGTTTAATAATAAAATGTTAGTAATACCTTATCAATATTTTTTATTTATTATGTAGGCCTTTGGAAAAACTTCGTACGGGAGCTATTTAATATTTGCTTATATATGTTCTAACTAGTTTTATACAAATTTATTGTTATATGTTAAACTTAGTTTTTGAAGTTTCCACTTTTTCGAATTTTTTTAACAGCTAAACAAATATATATTGAGGTAATGAGAAATTTAACGCACGATGATATAAACGCACTGATTCCACTAGAGCGTTTCGGACTTAGAATTTTGTTTCGGACAAAACTATTTAAATGGAAACTTGAAAACGTAAATCATTTAAGTTTAAATAAATATAGTTATTTTCCTTATAATTTACTTTCAAAGGTTATTAAGCCAGTCGTTAAAAGTTTTTTGAATAACTCTTTAAGTCCATTTAAGCCAGATGGTGAAAATAATCCTGAAAATACCAAAGAAGTGTCCGATATGGTTTGTATTCACTATTTCACATAATTATAGTATTATATTATGATAACTTTGGCCAGAAATGGTTGATAAAACAAATCGCGCTATTTTTCTAGTGGCTAAGTAATAATATTTTAATCCACCTGATATTTTTCTCTCTTTATTCCGTTCTGTAAAAAAAAAACTCATGTGATCAAAACACAATATTTATAAGAATTTGGTTATTTTATATATTTTTTTAGAACTTGAGTAATCTATTCCATGCTACAATTCGCGGGAAAGGGATTATATTAAATGTAAAAAAACGGAGCTTTTTCAACTGAAGAACGGCACTTGCTTGTTACAATAATTGCGGAAAATTGGCTACATCAATATAGAAAGATTTCAAGAAAAGACTTTGAAATAGCTGCCGAACAAATATAAGTTTATTTCCATGTGAAGATAAAGTATGTCAGGGAGTGTACACAATAAAATTGAGACAGCGATTTAATTTTCCTCGTTTCATACGTGGTAAGCATGGTATATAGGTACCGAAGCTGTCAAACACCTGGTATATTATAATTTGCTAGTTTTGCTATTTGCTTTGCTTTTATTCGTAAAAAGCTGATTTTGACAAGTGCTGTCCTATCAGCAGAGAATTTTATCTACCAGAGAGAATTTTACCCACCATTTCTACCAGGTTGAATATATCTTGAGTGGCAAGAATATTTTTTCCGCCTCCAAAATTATTAAAAATTTATCGTGTGCACTCTTTAGTCTTACATTTTCAAAAACAAAAAAAAAATTTATTATTTTAATTCAAACTATAGTATGTACACTGGCTTCAAAGGAACACGCGGAAAATTAGCGGAGAGGTATAAAAAAATCGGTAAAAGTTAAAAAGAGCATCAGCCCCCGAAGAAATAACTCAAGAATAAAATGTACAAGGTTGGTTAGAGATACAAGAATAATTTATTTTAAAAGATTATTTCTATTTATTTTACCCTCTACTAACAATTTTCAATTCAGTAGCTATTGAACAATCAGATGGAGAAATTGCTGGCCATGAGATTTAGTTGAAAAACATTGTTTAACCTGAATCACTTAATAATACGAAAGAAGAACCTATTTTTAATCAAACTTTTTATTGTTGTTATCATGTTGTGCTAACTATTATCAACTATTTTAATCACTGTGTTTTATATAAACTCAGAATAACTCTCTTTTTTCTTGTGGACAGTTATTTTCACCTAAGTTTGCAATGTTTTTGTTACTAAAAATGTTATGTTTAAAAAAAATATTATTGTAATTAGTTATATAAGTCATATAAGTGATTTAAAAAAAGTAATAGGTAATAAAATCACATTTTAAATTTCAAAACTTATTCATCTTTATTTTATTTATTTCGATTGGTTTATGCATTTAGTTTGTTATTTAATCCAAAAATTTAGATTCCTTTAATTCCTTCCACATTAAAGTAGAAAAATTGTCTAAGGAATTGGATAAATTTTTTAAAATATGTAGTTGTTTTTCCAACTCTAAAGTAGATATGGTATCAAATTGTTTATTTTTCTAAAATATTTAGGTGAGAAAGCAATCTAAATAATTAGACAAATATTTTAAAATAAGTAGTTGATTTTCCAGTTCTAGAGTAGATATGCTACCAAAATAAAGAGTTGGTTTTGTGAAAATTTGTAGGTACTGTTTCTACTCTTAAGTAGGCAATGCCGTCTAAATAATAAGATAATTTGTCTACACTTAGTAGGTGGCTTACCTACTCTAAAGTGGACATTGTTTTATAAATAAATTGTTAATTCTTCTAATTAATTATGTGTTTTATCTAATTTATGGTTGAAAATACACCTAAAGATTTAGGTGCTTTATTTACTCTCGCAGTTAGAGTACTTAATTCAATTCCAATATTTTAAAATTTTGAAATTTATAGAGCACCTAAACAAATTCGTTGACTGAAAATCACCGGATTAATTTAGCTGAGTTTTCTAAATTTTTAGGTAAAATTTCAGCTCCTTTTTTTCTGTTTTTCGGTTCTTAATTTATTTAGAATGTATTTATCAGAATAAAAAAATTAAAGGGTTAGTGTGAAGTTAAATATGAATATGATTATGAAAGATCGGAAAAAGTTAAAGAAATGGCTCTCTTTCTTTCCCTACAATCGAGAATTCTGTATCTTTTCAAAATGGTCCAATTAACACAATTGCGTCTATAAATCAATCAATTATAATTGTTGGTCAAGTTATACGCTACATTAACGAAATTGGGTAGAGAGTAAGACTCTGGTTATATTGTAGGGAGATTATAGATTTTGTACACAATAATATCATCAAAACAGACAATATTTTTAACAAAAAAATATTTATTCATATCAAACCTAGCGTCGCTTTAAAAAACAATTTAGTAAAAAAAATCAAAACTATGAGATTAAAACTGAGAATAGAAATAACCATAAATTCAAAACATGCAGATTCGAATGTGTAAAATTTGATTTCAGCTAGAGGAAAAAAAAATTCAATACACTATAGTTTCAGCGACAGTGAAATATATTTTACCAAGGAAATTTCAAATTGATTGCACTTTATGCGACTTTTGCGACAGAGAAACTTTTGCAAAAAAATATGTGCACAGCAAATGTGAAAATCACAACAAAAATTAAGGATTTTGTGCGCACAGAGTAAAAAGCAAAACAAGCTTTAACAACTAGAGCAAAGATTGTAACAAATTTTGATTTGGATTTCATCGAAAACTATTTCCTGCAAAAAAAACTATTTTTACACCAAGGGACTTGCCAAGCAAGCAACTCAACTACACTCGATACATTTGCCGATCCAATTCAATTCAATGCACTAGAAGTTGAAGAAGTTTGCTGGTTGCTTGCCTTACTGTTGCTCTTTCGCCTGCCTGTAGCGACGTTCTTTCCAGTTTTTCAACCTCAAAAGTTTTTGGCACAAAAACACAAGCAGAATGAGAGGCAGAGTGAAGAGCAAGTTGAGAAGCAGAATGAGCCAAAGGCATCCCAACACATGCGCACACTGCTATTTCATTTCATTTTATTGTATATTATTATATTTTATATTCTTGTTATTGTTATTGTTTATTCCCCAAAATGTTGAAGTTTTGGTTTGCATAAATTTAAATGTTTTAAAACTTTTTGCAAAAAAAAAAAACAACAAAAGTAGATGAAGTAAATTTGGAGAATGTATACATTTACATTAAAAGATAGAAGCGTACACACGGACATATGTGCATGTGGTTAGCTTGAGTGTATGTTTATGTACGTGTATGTGCTTGAGCTTATTTATGCCTTGCCACTGTCACATTGCCAACTTTGGCATAGTTCAAATGGCCCAAAACAAAAGCAGCTAATGCTAAAGTTCTACAAAGAAAGCTTTTGTTATTGTCGTTCTTAGCGACAATAACCACATGTTTTTGTTACAATTTTTTGCTGCATTTAATACATAGATTTTAATTTAAAAACATTATGGTATATTGCTATTAATGCTGACATGCATGATTGTGCGTAGTATTTGTTTTTTTATACAAACTAATTGTTATTCATACGACATGTTACACTTTTTTCTTTGTTAACTCATACTTTTCGCTATTTACAGCAGCTGTTAAATCGAAAAATTTTATATCTTTCGATTTTTTTTGTTTCATTTTGCTTTTGGCTTTATTCCTCTTTACTGCCTGAATTGTAATATCAAATTTTTTATTTGCCATTTATTAGCAACAAAAAAAAAACAACTTTTAACATGACATATTTTTTCATTTACGCTTCACAAAAGGTGTTGTGTTGAATTTATAGTATTATGCAAACCTAAGCAAGTGCAGCGTGAATAAAATAACATAAGTTTATCCTGCAGCGTTTGCTATTGTTGTCGTAATTATTAGTGCTTACAAATGTCAGCTACCAAAAGTCTGAATTTACCTGTTACTTTTTCCTTGTCATATCGCAATTTATTTTTGCAGTAAACATAGAGTAGAGTTTTATATATCATATTTTTTAAGCTTCGTAAATTTTTCTGCACGATTCTGAATATTCGGCATTTTTACCTTTCATAGAAAATGTTAGATATACCCTCTTATTAAAAAAAAAAACAAATATTCGAGCAAACAATTTACTTACAAAAATTCTTAATCGTAATTGCTCACATATCAGTCATTAATCATTATACAGAATACAACATTCATCGTTGTTATCACCATTAAGCTTATTAAATATTTATTATACTGATCTGATCATACACATTGTTTACCATTTGCAATACATAATTATTTTATTCATAATTCATTACCTTATATTCATCATGTATCGTTTATCATTCATAGTACATCATTCATTATTTATAATTCACAATTCATAAATGATTATTCATCGCTTTTTCTTTGTCAAACATAATACACAAATAAATAATTTCTTTATTCATACCTCATCACCTTATATTTATCATGCATTATTTTTGATTCATAGTACATCATTCGTTATTAATAATTCACAATTCATAAATCATTATTCATCGTTTATCATTTATCATTAATTATGTTTGGTATTTTCCATCATTTATTTTTCAGCATTCATAATTCATCATTATTAATATATCATTCATCACTCCTTTTTTTATCATCAATAGGCTTCATTCATCATTCCAAGTACTATTATTAAATATTAATTATACAGATCTGACCATACACATGATTCAACATTTACAATTAAAATTTTTTTAATTCATAAATTGTCACCAATTATTCATCATATATCATTCATTATTCATAATACATCATTCATTATTAAGCATTCATAATTCTGCTTTCATGGCCTATCTGTTATCATTTATTATGCTTATTATTTTTTATCATTTATTTTTCAGCATTCGTAATTAATTTATCATTGACAATACATTATTCATCTTTTTTATCATCATTAAGCCCTATTCATCGTTCCAAGATTTATTATTAATTACACTGTGCGCTTTTTTGTATCTTTTTTCTCTGTTTTTGATAATTTAAAAGTTTTTCACTTAACTTTGGTATAAGCAATCTCGTGGTAGCATTTGTTCTACCACTTTACCGAACATTTCAGAACAAAATTTTTTTTTAAGATATATTGAAAATTACTCAATATATGCACTCATTTTCATGCTGATAACTCTTAAACCATTTAGATTTCATTTTGGTTTCTTCGGCAAAGTTCTTTCTATAATTCTGGCTAACAACTTTGCGTGAACAAATGAATATGAAAAATCGCTTCCAGTGGGTCTTATCGAGTGATTCTGACAAAAAGTCAAACGAAAAAAAATTCGAACAACATTGCGTATGAGTAACATTTTTTGCTTTGAAGCATTGAATGCGGGCAAGACATATGTCGCTTATTAAAGGTTAAAGACAATTTCAAATGATTTTTCGTTATATATTTATTCAACAAAGTTGTTGGCAAGAATAATAGAAAGAACTTTGCTGAAGAAACCAAAATAAAAATCCCAACGGTTCAAGATTTCTCAACATGCAAATGAGTGCATATCTGGACTAATTAAATATTTGCACTAGTCTTCGGTAAAGTGGCAAAGCGGATGTTACCACAAAACTCTCATATTTAAATTAAGTGAAAAACGTTGAAATTATTAAACACATATTTTCGTGCTGCACAGTGTTATTAATTAGAATGATTTGGTTATACACATAATTCAACATTTACAAGTCATTCATTATAAATTATTCACAACTCATAATTCATCATTTTATGAAGTAATTTTAATTTTTATTTGTCATTCACAATACGTCATTCGTCATATTCTTTTTATCATTTAGAATAAATCATTAAATACTTATCATTCGCAA
Organism: Dichetophora obliterata; assembly: GCA_963920525.1. Lineage (NCBI taxonomy): Eukaryota > Metazoa > Arthropoda > Insecta > Diptera > Sciomyzidae > Dichetophora > Dichetophora obliterata. The sequence goes on from OY986437.1 coordinate 100,762,061, forward strand.
GTCTTTATTAATAACACCGCGTTACAAAAATTAGCTTTTGTTCTGTCCTATGAACCCAATATATCTTTTCGGAAGGGGGATGGGGGGGGGGACTAAAAATACACTTCTTTTTTCATGTACACGTCAGAACTTTTTTTATGTTTTAAGTTCAGTGGTGCCACACAGTGGTACGGCTTCATATATTTGTTGAAAAAAAGGAGTTGTTAGAATTTGATGAAACCTTATTTCTAAAAGTATAAAAGTATAATGGTACGCTGGTTCCGAAATTGGTATCGGTTTTTTGTACCGGTTTCGGTTTGTTAAAGAACCGATTTTTTTTTAATAATTTTGTTAATACCTAAATACTTTATGCGGTTCAAAAATGCATTTGATTTATTTTGTACCGGTTACGGCTTTTATTTTTTCATTAATTTTTTCACAATAGTAAAAATTCATAACATGAGTATAGGAAAAGGCGGAACGTTTGAAACAGAAATGATTTTAAAGAAACTTGGACCTTTTATTTTGGCATTTGTATGAATTTGTCTCAGTATTGTGGCAAATAGAACAGCAGTGTTGGCCAAGCATATGTGTAATGTTTTGGCCTTTAAAGCGTTTTTCGATAGTCACAATGCCCTGATGGAAAACTTTCACCATGTTCATCGCTATATGCTACAAAATATTTAGGTAAAAAATTTTTAAAGAAGTGAATCTTTAGCAACATTAAAACGCCCATTTCCTCATATGCATCAATTTCATTTTAAACGTACCGAAAAAATAAACATTACGGAATGACCATCTCCAATTTGGGTGAAATTTTGCATGAAGCATCACCGAATTAAATAAAAAACTTAACTTATAGGAAAAAAGTTTGGCGTGATTTTTGGCGGAGATACAATATGCACAAAATTGACGAAAATCGGCAAAAACGTTTAAAATCGATTTTTAGGAAAATATCTATATATCCTAAAATCTCAAACATTTATTGACCTGAGTTAAGTTTGAACTACCGTTGGGAAGGTAATTAATTGGACTTTAGTATAAAAATAATTTTGGGAAATTTTGGTGGTTGGAGGTAAGGTAATTAATTTCGATAAAGGATGCAAGGAAAACCATTTCTGGCTGCAACACCATGTAATAGGTTAATGAGATATGGTTATTTTAGCATCTAAGCACAAATATTTTTTTAATTAAAAAACGAATTTCTTAACTGAATTTTATGTTTGAATTTTAAGCGCTCATACTCCATCTCGCGTGCTCACACTATAAACTATAAACACCAATTAGCTAAAGAAGCTACTGTGTGAAGCGTTGAATAAGCATTCACTGTGATCACAAACAGGTTGACAAAGCAGCTTTATGAAACAGCTTCAGCCAAAGCGTCCACTATGAACGCGGCCTAAGTATACTTTTTGCTCAACATCAACATTCAACAGTGTTTCTAAGAAAATATTTGCTCAAACTGATTTATTAAATTGAATTCTGCCATCATCAAGAGCAACACAAAAACTGCTGCACTCAGCTTGTACTCAGATATAGTGCATAAAGTCCTGCCAAGTAGTGGGATCATTTCGAATATATTTTTCATACGTGTTCAGGTAGTTTTATGGGAGCTAGCTTGAAGGCATTAAATAGCGAGCTATTTTTTTTTATTCAATCTACAAATATGTTGTTGTTGCTAGTTGCAACCTAGTTGCACACAAATCATTCCCACTATCAAATATTCTCGTTTCCTATATTTATAGGATTTTATTTTGCGTCATCTTTTCTCGATTTGCCTCTTACTCTAATGTTCACACACGTAATGCGATTTTTTAAAAAAGTCTTTTGTATTATATATGCATTTGCGCATAAGTATGCCTCGAAGTGCATGCTTTTTGGTTTCTTTTTCATCCTGCTTCTGAATTGCAATATAAGATGTATGCTTCAAAATAAAAAAAAGGAGCAGCACAAAATTTGCAATAAATATGCGCATCTTCTTATTTTTCCCAAAATGTTGACAATGGCAACAGTGGCTGGGCAAGGAATGGTGAAGGATGCTTAGCAATTTCGAAGAGAAGTTGGCAAGCAAAGTATGAGTGGGTTGCAGTGAATGTAACTCAATATTGAGAATAGAATTTCAACATGACAAAACAGCGTGGCGTTGCATTTTATTGAAAATTAAAAAATTGAAATGAATTCTGTGCGAATTCGTTCGAATGTTGGTGCTGCTGCTGGTTTTTTTAGGTGCTCACTTCAACTCAAGTTGAATGACTTGATTTGCTTCTGTGTTATTAAAATGCATATCATGAATAAGGCAATTTAACTACTTTTATCATGTTTGCGATATTTCATTATAAATAAGATTTTACTACTCTTAATTTCATACACAAAATATAGATGATTGATACATAAGGTGCATTCTCCAGGTCATTGATCTAGAGCTTGGCTCTATTTTATTCTAAAAGCAAAAACAATAAATAGAACCAGCTCTTTTCCAGACTCTATTTCTGATCCTAAAGAGCTAGCAAGATTAAAGCATTTTTTATCAAAACGAACATAGTAAGTAAATCTTAATAAGTATTAATTTGCGTATTTTGACATTTCGTTGCTATTGTTACTGGCCGCATTCAGCGCAATCAACATTTGGCAACTGTTGTGTTACAATGCGCTCAATGGAACAATTATGGAAGCGCTGCTCACTAAAACTGATCAGGTACACGGTTAAAAATCTTGGAATAAAATTGAAACTTTTTGTACTTTGTATATGACCACACCAGTTTTGGTTTCAAATCTAGTATTTGCAAAATACTATAAAACCGTTTTAAAACAGCTTTGGTTTAAAATTTAGTACAAGCTTGGATTAAAATATAACAAAAAATTATCATAAACACATTTTCGTGCTGCTCAGTGTTATTATTTATTATACGTTACTTGTGTAAATATATAAATTTAGTACAAATTTTTTGAAGAAATAAACAAATTGATCAACAAGATTATGTGTGGTATGAGTAATGCTACCAACTCATGTTATTAAAAAATAAGTATATTTGCTTCCTAGAACACTGAAAAGTAAGTATTAGTAAGTATAGTTTTTTAAAATAAGTATAGGTAAGTGTTTTACCGTAGTAAAATAAACTGAATATTTTTTTGATACAATTTACTAATTTATGTTAAATTCAATAGAACCCACAATATTCTTTAAATATTGTCACACCCTCTTTTTGTTCTTCTTAAAAAGTTTTGTGTATGCAATCTATCTAAAACCAAAAAGTCTTCAGATAAAAAAACAAAATTTGAAAAAAAATTTGAAAAAAACAACAATATTTGAAATTCATATATGTTTCTAATACATAAAATAGTTTAAAAAAACAAACAAAAGCATAACAAAAAATTTAAAGTTATACGCACTTTCAAAGTAGTAAAAAAAAAAATAACAAAATCACATTCAAATGTATACAGAGAAAGAAAAGTGATCATTATTCGCTCTCACTGTCTCATTTAAGGGTGAAGTCAAATTGGTCACTTTCGAAAGTTTTTTCTTTTTTTTTTACAATTTTTCGATTTTTTATTTATCTAAGAATATTGTATTAAATTTTTATGAAGATCCGAGCAGTATAAGTAATTTTTCAACCCAAACCTTTCTCTACCTGAACTCATGTTAGAACGCATTTAAAAAACTATTAGAGCGTTTTTCGCAAAACTACGTTTTCACGGACGCCCCACACTATTTCTCCGGTAGGCTGATCCTTCTGAAACTTAAACCACATATTTAACACAAAACTACTTACAAAATAGACTATAATCGTGTTAAAAATTGATGTTTACTATATTTTTTTACAAATGACAGCGAAAAAAATAATTTTTTCATTTTTTTTTTGTTTTTGTTACTTAAAGTTAACAACAATTACTAAAAATTAATATTAATAGTCTATTTTATAGTCCTTGTCATATTGAATCTAAAACACTTCGGTTTTTTGTTTCAGATAAACAGATGCCGAGATATCGTGTGGAAGCCAAACCCCACCTGCCTCCAAATTATTAAAAAACAATTTTAAAAATTTTTTTATTATTGCGGGCTTAAGGTCCAAAATTTTTGTTCATTAAAACTCCAAGTTTAAATTATAAAATTTATTGTCAATATTTCGACTCACGTCGGAAAAATCCGTTTAATAGAAAAATTTGTTAATTTCTAAATGTTTTCATTTGTAATATGTGAGTGAAATGTAAAATAAGTTAATGTATTGTTAATATAATTTGAAAATGTTTTCAGTTGTCCTGATGATGATTGCCGACGGCAGTCGAAATATTGACAATAAATTTTATTATTAAAACTTGGAGTTTTAATGAACAAAAATTTTGGACCTTAAGCCCGCAATAATAAAAAAATTTTTAAAATTTAAACAAAAGGTCGGTAAATGAATATTTAATTAAAAAAACAATAATAAAATTTTTTTATTTTTATAAATTTAGACTTCATTTATCATTCCTTACAACTTATATTAACATATTTTTCATAGCAAGCTCACGAGAAATTCCCAAAAATAGCCTATTTTTTTAGCCGACGAACTAGAGTACACCCTTAATATTTCAGGTCTTGTCCTTAAAAAATTGTAAAATTTGACAGCTGTATTCAATTTTATTTTTTAAAAATTTTTAATTTCTTTATTTTTTAAAAATAAAATTGACTCCAGAGTCTGTATTTTTAACGCTGTTGGTTACAATTTTCAAACTTTTTTCGCTTTTGCAAATAAAAACGTTCAACCGGAGCTGAAAAGTAAGCATAATTAAGTATAAATCTTAAAAGTAAGTATACTTATAAGTATGGAATTTTAGTAAGTATATTAAGCTGAAAATAAGTATGATACTTACAAAGTAAGTATAGTTGGTAACATTAGGTATGAGTAATTTTAATTTAATATTACTTTCACTATTCAACATTTGTTCATAAATGTTTTTAAGTGAACTATGCTGAAATAGTGCGTTTTAGAATGCGTATTGCTAAAGATGAAAGTTTTCTCCGATTTTTTGTAAACGTTTAATCTGCAAAGGCACTGTTAGTATTTGATTGAAATGAGCTTTCTGGTTCCTTTAATGTAACTGTTCTTAAGAGTATGTTGTGCAGAGCAGTGCATGCATTTACAATCCTCCCTGCGAAATCAAATTCGTACATAAGCACCCTTTATTGAGATAGACACCTTCATGTTACATTAAGAACTTAAGGCCAAAAAGCCTTTATACGTAGATGGAAGATGGAACATGAGAGATAAGCCAAGGTTTTAGAGGGTAACTAGAATCCCCTGAAAATTTATAATAAGGTATATACAAAACCTAATTTTATAGTTCAAACCTATTTCTAAAGTTGATCCTCATTTTCAAATGACCGACCGTTTAATTACATTGCGAATAACAGAAGATCAACAAATATACAAGTCATGTCTCGCATCATGGCAAAGAAAAATCAATTCATCGAAGATATGTTCCAATTTTTTAAAAGAACGTGAGCTTCAGTCGCTTGGGGCATAGTAACCATTTCAAAGTAACTAAAAGCCATTTAGAGCTAACAAACAAAAAAATAGAGATTAAAATTTGTTCAATACAGCCCTATTCTGGCAAATTAACAAACTGTTAACCAGTATTTTGAATATTTCTATGTGTATGTTGTAATTTTTTGATTTCAAAACAAAATTTGAAGCTCAAAAATAAAAAATGTTGATGAAAATTGTCAGCTGCTTTTCATTTGTTGACAATTTCATTAACAAATTTTGATTTTTGAGCTTTAAATTTTGTTTTGAAAACAAGAAACACATAGAAATATTCAAAATACTGGTTAACAATTTGTTAATTTGCCAGAATAGGGCTGTTAGTTTAATGAAATTAATTTTAATTTCAAAAAACTTTCATTCGTATACATTTTACTAATAACAAAAAAATAGAGATTAAGATTTGTTCGATTCAGTTTAATTAAAATTATTTTAATTTCCTAAAACTTGAATTCGTAGGCATTTTATTAATTAATTTTAAGAATGTAGTATTTCTGCATAATTAAATATGTACACGGTTAAAAATCTTGGACTAAATTTTGGTCCCACTAAAATATTACTGCATTTTTTAAAACTTGCGGTTTAAAATTTAAACTTTTCAAATACTTACACATAATCAAAACTTTTCTGCACTAGAATTTTAACCAAAAGAAATATTACAGCATCTATTTCAGCTATTTGGTTTAAATTTTAGCTTTTTGGTTTCAATTAAAGCATTTCGTTTTAAATTTAAGTACAATTCTGTATTACTTTTTGCTTCTAATACAATTTCAACAAAACTCTATTACATTTGGATACTTGACTAAGACCCGTAAAAAGTTTGCCAGGCAATGCTGCAACGCAATATTAGGCGACTCGGTCCATATGTTTGTTTATCGCGCTTTTTATGTATATGCCAAGAGCTTGGTGGTTAGAGTAGTGAGTTTACAAACTGAATATCATGCGTTCGAATCTCACGTTGGCTGTTATTTTTTTATTTTTCATTTTATATTTAAATCCAAGGCTGTACTTTATTTGAAACGAAGCTGTATTAAAACCATATTTTAGAATTACGCAAATACTAGATTTAAAACCAAAGCTAATGTTGACTTAAGTCCCAACCAAAATAGACGAAACGAGACGATAGCATTTTGACGAACGTCTGCACTCGTTACGGATGTTTACGGATTTAACCCAAAATGAAACGATTTGCTCAACTCGTCTGAAACAGCTGATCAGTAGGCAATCGAGTATTATTTATTTATTTATATTGTGTATTTTGTAATTTTTAATAAGGATTTGTGAAAAATGAGTGAAATAATGGCGAAGTTGACACAAATTAATGAAAATAAAATAAAAACGCACTCTGCACAGCTGTTGTTGACGAGTTGCTACGCTAGCAGTTCGGTTCTTACGGAATAATACGTCTTGTCAAACTGTTTCGTTTAGTTTCGTTCAGTTACGTTTGCTCATTTTGGGTAACAACATTAATATGTATTTAACCGAACACTTACGTTTTTACTCGTTACGAAGCAAAACGTCTATTTTAGTTGGGCCTTTATATGTAGTACAGAAAAGTTTAAATTTTAGTACAAGTTTTAAAAGGCAAGAAGAGCAGAACAACGTTAGCGTAGCCCTTTTTTTCTATAAAAATCAATTAAAAACGCCTTGATTAACATACAAAAGTTGTTCTAGTGCAATAAATACTTTAACCAACTAGCATACTATAAATAAATATTTGATTTTGCTCTTGTAAAAACTGTTCGCTATGTATTTTTAACATAATTTTACTTAACAATCAATCTTTAAACAGTCACCCACACTCAAAAACACTTAAAGTAAATTTTAGCCTTCTTTTTAAAATATACACACACACATTTTGCAAATATAATCACAAGCATTAAAAAAAAGAAAACTCAAACGAACTTTATGTTCAACTCGATACATAAAGACTTTGTTTTTATTGGCCAGCAGCACCAAAACAGAAAGGACAACATATTGTAATTTACTGTTAAGCGTTGGTGGGTAAAAACGAAGGATTTAATTAAATGTTGCTTTTGTAACTTTCACTGAACACCAAAAAGGCGTTACTTAAGACTGAAGTACAACAATAAACAGTTGCAGCTATTTTGCTGCTGCTGCTCATCCCAAAGTTTCCCAAACGCCCATAAGTATGCAACATTGTTTATTAGCATGTAATTAAAAATGATGACAATCTATGGAGAAAAGATATTATTTGGAGAGAGTGTGCAGAAGATTTGCGTGTTGCTCGGATTTTCAACACAAAAAATTCATTACTTTGGTGTAATGACCACAATAGAAAGGGGCGAAAAAAAATGTCGTCGATTAAGATAAGTTTTATTTTATGCAGTGAGTTGATGCTCATTAAATAAGCATAAATTGCATATGCAGTATAACAGTTTCTTTCCGCTTGATTTGGTTTAATCAGTGTGCAAGTGACACTTTCTTATGTATTAGGGAAGTCAATACCGGGATCCTTGATTTCAGCCCCTTTAAATCCCGGAATTTTCTTACCGGGATCTCGGTATTTTTAAATAAATAATTTCTATAACAAATATTTATATAAATGCAACCATTTAAATTTTAGTTGATATAAATATAGAATTAGAAAAACCTTTTATTGAGGCTTAAAAAGATTATTAAGACGATGAATGTAATTCACTGGAGCAGAGACTTTGCAAAGCTTAAAAAGAATTCGCAACATCGGGAAGTTAGCTATGTATTTAAAAATTGATTGTTCTGACTTAGGAAATAATTTTGTTTTGTGGTGTAGGCAATCGTGATCGACATTTTCAAATTGCGTACAATTATAGTACAAGTATTTCTCTAACTAGCATAAAATCAGAACGGTGCTTCTCATCAGCGGGTTATATGTATTTGTAATAATATCCGAACAAAACTTTCTAATGAAAAATAAGACGCGTTGATCAGCTAATTAAAATAGTTATAACAAAAAATTTAATATTTAAAAGTGTTTTCCTAACTTAATTTGCCTTAAAAAAAAAAACATGAAAACAGTGTTTAAAAAAAAAATTTTAACATTTATATAATAATACCTTTATCTGTTCTGTATATTATTTTATTATATATTTTTTGTTCTTTATTATAATACTATTTGCTAGTCATTAATATTATTTAAGTTTTTTTTTATTAACAATAAGGGTATTCATAATTGTGTGGTATCGTTGTATTGTGGTTTTTTGCCATAGTTAAAAACCACAATTATGAGCACCTTTCAAAAACGAATTTGTGATTGGGAACCTCCCACCAGTGGCGTAGATAGGGGGCATTTGGTGGATAAATCCCCCCCTCAATAAATCTTTTGCACTGATTAACGCTGATATACATAGACCATGTAAGTTCTTAAAAGAAGGTTATTAGTACAAAGTTTCAACTAACGACTATATATTAAAATATGTAATTCTATTTTCCGTTAAATGTCTTTATCAGACAAGTGGTAGTCCACTAAATGATGAGTGTTTTAAGCATTTCACTAGTACTAAATATATTGAAAGAAATTATATTTTTCACTATTTTTTTACCCGTTTATGATGGTGAAGACATGTTTGACTATCACTAGACACTTTAGTGTTGTACTATAACTAAATTTAGTGGTAGTGACTCAGAATTAGTGCAAAGTTTGAGCAGCCACAGCATGAAAGCTGCTTCCAGTGAAAGAAATGTTGCCACTCAGCTTTCAAATATTACTAGGGGTATTCATGGGTTGTTGCGAATTGCAAGAGTGTGAATATGCGAGATATTTTGCGCACTAACGCGTGAACATCAATATGGCAACTTAATTATGCAATAATAATTATATGTCGAATTAACAGTAAATATATTGACACCTTATTTCAAAATCACAAAAAGTTGTTAGAATCAACGTACAAACTTAAGCTTTTTAAAGTTTTACCCAGGTGGCAACTATGTTTGAGAACAACCAAAACATGAATCAGCTGTTTAGCATCACTGCATGTGCGTTCACGCAATAGGTTTGAGCAGTGCGTAATTCAAGAAGAGTTGCAAAATTGTTTCTAATGTGTTTGTTGTTGGAGTGATGCGAAAGTTCGCAATCTTGCATTTTGCATCAACCCGTGAATACCCCTATTGGTTTTGAAAATATTTTATCCAGACCCGAATAAAATAAATCTATATCTAATAACATATTATAATTTTTTTTAATAGGCAAAAATTTTTTAAATTTTAAATTTATATAAGAGCAATTATTAACACCTTAAAATCTTCTATATATATAAAAATGGTGTAAAAAATGTATAGTAAAACATCAATTGAGAATGGCTGGGCCGATTTGTCTAAAATTTTTTTTCAGTTGTTTATAATTGCCAGGAGAAGGTTTTTACGAAGGAAAATTTTGGAAAAACCCTCCGGGAAAGTCCGATAGGTGGCGTTGGGGTGGACTTATATCGAAAATTTGAATTTATGGACCAATTTAACTGAAATTCAGAATGTATGTTTGTTTAATCATAAGAAAATAATTTGTGTATAAATGGACACGGTAGGTGGCGCTGGGGTGGACTTATTTCGAAAATTCAATGGCGTGAAAAGTGATTTTGGTATTGCCACAATTTTGAAATGCAATCCTGGTACGAGGGGGGTAGCGAAGCACACCGGGTTCAGCTAGTGTTATATAAAAGTGATGTTATTAAAAATTATAGTTTTATAAGAAAATTTTCTATACAATAAATACACTTGATACCAGAGCTGAAAAATATTTAGTATTCTCAGTATTTAAGTACCTGTTAATTACAAATACAATGTATTTTAAAAAATAAGTATCAAATGCCAATACTAGGTATTTGTACTTGTACTTAAATTGCTCAAATACAAATACTTTAAACTACCAATTCTTTTCTCAAATGCTGTACTTTTAATACTTTCCAATACTGTAAATACTTCAAATACTTTTTAATACTGTAAATACTTTCAAATTCTGTAAATACTGTAAATACTGAGTAAGTTTTTTGCACTAGTCATAAAAAGGAGTTAGAAGCGTCCTGCGAATATGTAAAGAGGATGAGTACATATAATATATGAAATTAAAGAATATATAAAATGTATATTTCATTACATTTATATATAAATAAAAAGTTTACTTTCATATTAAGTAACCTCTCGAAAAAATTGCTCGACAAAGTCTGTCACCTAAAAGTGTTGACCAGTTAAGTTAAACACGTATAAATTCATAACTTTGTATGATTAAAGCGCTATTGACATTTTTTTACAGAACTTTCAGATGTTCCAGTTTTTAGGAGTCTGGGTTATAAAAGCTTTTTAATTTCTTTTAGAGGAAGGTATAAAGATTTTCTTCCTTTCAGTTAACTTTTCTGTTTTATTTATTTGTTTAAACACACTTGTTTCAAGTATTAGTAGTAATTAAAAATATTTGCAGTATTTGAAAGTATTTACAGTATTTAAAAGTATTTGAAGTATTTACAGTATTTGAGAAAAGAATTGGTAATTGAAAGTATTTGTATTTGAGCAATTAAAGCACAAATACAAATATGTAGTATTTAAATACATTACTTGCTTTTCAAATACATGGTATTTGGAATAGGATTTGTACTTATATTTGAAATTTACATCTTTGCTGGATACCTTAAAAACATAATAAATCTTTGAATACAAATTTTACTATTAATAACTAATCATAATGAAAGCAATTATTATATAGCCACAATAAGTAATCCATATATATAAAAATGGATGTATGTATGTGAGTGAGTGGGTATGTGGCTATGTGGCTATATCACGTATAGACTCCAAAACCGCTGAACCGATCTTTATGAAATTTTCAGGGAAACTGAAGCCACATCTTGAGAGTGTTCCTGTGAGGTTTAGTAACGATTGAACGGGAGGGCGTGGTACCTCCCATACAAGCCAAATTTGCGCTATCGATCAGAAACCAAAAAAAGGATATATATCAGACGGTTTCGATCGTAAAAAACTAAGATTTAGTAATTTTGTTCAGATGGTTACTGTCAGTAACTGTACAAAAAATGTGCGTAGTCGCAATATATATACGCCCACTTTTTTGAAATCATGGCAATTCCGGAGTTCTATGCATTTTTATAGTGAAACTTGCTGTGTAGGTGCTCCAAGAGGCAGTCACGATACATAAATGTTGTCAAGCCCACATTTACCGCCCACAAATCAATATCTGTATATATAAAAATGAATCGTGATTTGTTCGAATGCTTAAAACTTGAAAACGATTGAACCAAATTGGATACTTCCTTCTACTGGTTTAGGAAAAAAATAATGCCACACGCCCTTTTATCGCCCACAAATTAATAAAAATGTTATATTTAAGACGGTTTTGGTCACATTTAATTAAAATTTGGTACATTAGTTCGTATGATAACTGTCATTAACTATAACAAAAACGGGCGTGGTCACACTTCATCTACGCCTTCTTTTAAGAAAATATCAAAATACTTCAAAACTATTGGTCCGATTGAGCTCAAATTTTGTAAATGGCTTTGCTTTGAGAACGATATGGTTTAAGAAGAGATGTCACACCCCCTTTTATCTCTCGCAAATATATACAAAATTTGTGTTATCGAATAGCTTTAGAGTTATGGGTCTCACAGCTTAGAAATTCGGTATTCGACCACAATTTAGACGTACCGTTTCAGTGATGAAATTTTATGGGAGTTAGACAAGGGGGAGGGGCACCTCCCATACAATCCAAATTTTCGATATCGAATAGCTTTGAATTTATAGGCCGCACAGCTTTGGAATTAAGTTTTTGACCTCAATTTACACATGCAGTTTCAATGACTTTATTTTATGGGATTTGGACAGGGAGGCGTGACATCTCTCTTACAACCCAAATTTGCGATATCGAATTGCTTTGAAGTTATAGGTTGACAGCTTAAGAATCCGGTATTCGACCTAAATTTATACATGCACTTTCATTACTTACATTTTATGGGCGTAGGGCAAAGGGCAGTGGCACTTCCTATACAACCCAACTTTGTGCCATCAAATAGCTTTGGAGTTAAAGGTCTCACAACGCCGGACTTCAGTATTGGACCTCAATGTACACAAGCAGATTCATTGATTTAATTTTATGTTCATTAGTAAGAGGGGCGTGGCACCTCCAATTTAACGTAAATTTGCGATATCGAATATCATTGAAGTTATAGGTCGCACAGCGTCAGAATTCAGTATTCGACCACAATTTATACATGCAGTTTCATTAACTACATTTTATGGGCGTACGACAAGGAGGCGTCAAACCTCATATTTAACCCAAATTAGAGATATCAAATAGCTTTGGGGTCATAGGTCGCACAGTTTTTGAATTCAGTATTGGACCCCAATGTACACATGCAGTCTCATTGATTACATTTTATGAGCGTTGATCAAGGGGGAGTGGCACCTCCCATACAACGAAAATTTGCGATATCGAATAGCTTTGGAAATCAAAGTCGTACAGCGTTGGAATTCAGTATTCGACCAAAATTTATGCATATCATAGATTTACTGATAAAATTTTTAAGAGTTTGTCGGGGGGGCGTGACACCTCCAACTTAGCCCAAATTTTCGATATCGAATAGCTTTGGAGTTATAGGTAACTTAGCCTCGGAATTCAGTATTCGACCTCAATTTACACATGCAGTTTCATTGGTAAAATTTTATGGGCGTAGGGAAAATGGGAGTGGCACCGTCCATACAACCCTAATTTGTGCTAACGAATAGTTTTGGAGTTATGTGTCGCACAGTTTTGGAATTCGGCATTCTACCTCCATGTACACATGCAGTTTAATTGATTATATTCAATGAGCGGCGATCAAGAGGGCGTGGCACTTCCTATACAACCCAAAGTTGTTATATCTAATAGCTTTGTGGAAATAGGTCGCACTGTCTTGGAATTCAGTTATCGACCTCAATTTAGACATGCTGTTTAACTGATAACTGTAACTGATAACATTTTATGGGCGTTTGACAATGGAGAGTGGCAGCAACGCGCCGGGTTTCAGCTGGTAATAAACTATTAGTGCAGATATATTTTTTTACGCTGTAGAAATTTTTTTTAAGATATGAATTTAAGTGAAACATTTTTCACTATCACTAACACTAATGTTTAAAAAAAAAATAATAAACTGGCCATTTCAGCCCTTGGAAGGACTTTGACCTAGCTTCTATTGATCAATTGTGTTGTGCGTGTTGTTGAATGTTTGACCACAAATGACCGAGAACTGGACCTACGTGTTTTATGCCGACTCCGAACGGCTACTGTTCTCCAGAAGCTTTACATGGCAATTTTTACTCTCTGAGGTTTGCCATTGTCTGCAGAGAGGTGACGACCGAACAAAAAAATTAATTCAATTGAAAAAACTTTTCTGTCTGAGCTGGAATTGAACCCGGGCTACCGCGGTTCTTTAGCTTAGGGGCCACGCACTCTATCCACTAGGCTACGGATGCCACCTTATGTATAATGAGGCTTATATTTTTCAATTCATTCAATAGAACACCAATAAAAGTAGTGAATAATTTTACACTATCGGTGCATGTTAGCTGAAACTGAAAATTTAGTGCACTACCCCCATCTCTGGTCTTTATAAGACGGTGAGTGCAACCTTGTGCTAGCAAATATTTCTTTTCATTTTTGAAATTCCGTTTCATGCATTTTTTTAAAACTTTAGAGTCGATTATTTCAATATATTTTTTTATGTTGCTTTTCATGTTCTTGAATGAGCCCTTCATTTATCTTTCATCAATTTCATTTATATGTACAAAATATTCAAATAAACTTGTTTTCGAATCTTATATTGTACTGCTGCATAGTCTATGCTTCGGAGAAAAGTCTGCAAATAATTAGTCAAATTTTTCAACTGTCGCTCCTATTAAGCTGATAGTTCCAAAAGAAAAATTAAAACTAAGCACAGACAGTTTATCTTGCCAAAAATTTAAACCACTAATTAAAAAACAAATAGAGAGAATAATTAATGTTCGGAAATGTATGAAAGGACAAAAAATATTGCTAAGGATTGTGATATTGATGTAAGACACAAACGTATTATTAGGAAGCAGACTCATCTTTCGAATCTCAATGTTTTAAACACAGAGGTCATTTTTCGCATAACTGTTTTTATCCGTTTCGTTGACTACTATATTATGAAACTTTGAGAAAGGTACACCAAATAAATATATTAATTAATAAATATACTCATAGTTGCATATATGTAACTGAATTCTTTTAAATTTGCTAATGGTTTACTTATCACGAAGAAATCCTTAAAGGATTTTCAGCTAACTTACAAGACACAGAAATTGTTAAATCTGCTGAAAAATAAAATCCGTTAAATTTTCGTTAAATTTCTTGACACTAGAGCATCTACGATTTTTAAAAGAGTTGAAAATGTGGAAATTATATCTGAGCCATAAAGATTCCATTCAGCCTCCAAATGTCCTAGAAGTAGTAGATAACGGACCGGATATTTTTCCAAATATATACGTGCTACTAAGCTTAAGCTAAAAATTTAATCTACACTGACAGTGTCCACCTGACACTGAGCGTTCCTTCTAGGCTATGAAGAGCATAAAAACAATCCAAAGTAACTCATCTATATATTAATACGCAAACACATATCTTTAGCTCATTTTTTACCGACTTTTAGACAACACATTTCAATGAAACTTATATCACATGAAAGCTCTGGTTCATAGCAAGGCACAATATTATTTTTATTCAAATGTTTTGTCATTAAGACAGGTAAAAATAAAAAATTAAAAACACTTTTTTTCTATATGAAAAACTGTAAAGTAAACATTTTTCGAGTAAATATTCGGAAGGGGACAGGGTCGGTTGTGCGTTACGTCACAAAAAAATTTTTTTATCTCAATATTTTATTCAATATTCTGCAATATATTTTACGGTTTTTCGGAAAAAGTTAAATCTAGTGATATGAATTTTGACTGTTAAATTGCTTTATCGCTTTACCATATGATGTGATAAGACAAAAGCTTTAATCTTATATAAAAATACGTGAACATCAAAAGTTGTCGTACGCTTTTTTAATATTTATTTTAGAAAAAGGATATATCATTCGTATATCATTCGAAAGGTACTGAACTATAGATGTGCAAAAGCATGACCCGAAATATGAGCGTTGAAAGAATATTTTAATTTTACCCCCACGTTTAAAAAACGTAATGGGGGTATATTAATTTTGTCACTCCGTTTGTAACGCCGATAAGGAGGCGTGGCCGGTATAGAAAAGTATATATATTCCTGATCAGCATCACCTCCTGAGTCGATTTAGCCATGTCCGTCTGTCCGTCTGTCCGTCTGTGTCCACGATAGCAGCCGTAATTTTTGAGCTATCATAACGAAATTCAAAATATAAGCTTTTTATACAAAAATGGAGGTCAAGTTCGAATCTGAGCAAAATCGGATGAAAAAAACATCTACCTCCCATACAGAGTGGCTTAACCAAAACTGTAAGATCTCTTTAAACTCCACAAAAATCAATTTAATGACTTCAAATTTTGCACAGTGTCTTAAATATTTAATATTTATTTTGAGTATTAAATTTGTAAAAATCGGATGAAAACCACGCCTACCTCCTATACAAAGTGACTTAACCAAAACGGGAAAAGCTCCTTAAATATATTAAACAGTTTGCTTAAGACCTTATATATACTCTTATTCGGCCGTGGGGGTATTTTAACTTCGGCCCAGTCGAAGATAATTCCTTACTAATTTTAGTATGAGATTCCAGTCTGAATGAGAAGGCTTGTATAATATAATTGCATTTTAAATTGGTGACCTTTGACCTGAAACATAATCATAAAAATATCATTTCTTAAAAGAAAGCTATATTATAAGAAATGGAATAACATGATGTAAGAGGGAATTTTAGACATTGATAAGATGTGCAAAAAATTATACATTTTCGCCATCTTTTACGGATACCCTACAATAAGAATTTATTTTATGTAACATGTAACATATGTCAATATCAATTGTAATGGTGAAATTTCGTACAAATAGTAAATTATGAAAAATTCTCCTGATTTTTGTATTAAAACTATTTCGAAATCTCGAAAACTATAGATTTTCTCAATACTACGTATTTTTGTATGAAAAGTCGTTGATTATGAAAATAACGGTATACAGCAATTCCATTTGAAACGTACAAGAAAATAAAAAATTACAGAATTACCATTTCCGATTTGGATGAAATTTTACATTGAGCATCACAGACTGAAATTATGCACTTAATTTGGAGGAGAAAAGTTTGACATGATTTTTGGCGGAGTAACAGAGTGCACAAAATTGACAAAAATCGACAAAAACGTCGAAAATTGATTTTTACAAAAATTCATATCTCAAACATTTCTAAGCCGAATGCAAAGCCTGAACTATCGTTGGAAAGGTACTTAAACAGAACTTTATTATTAAAAAAATTTTAGGGAAATTTTGGTGGTTAGAGGTTCCATCCCTTGTTGTAAGGTAATTGATTTCAAAGTAGGGGCTCGCAGAACATAATTTAAAAATTCAATATAAAATAACTTAAAGGTTAGAGGTAAAGCTGACAAAATTACCTTTTCAACAATATAATAATTAGGGTGGGATTTCATGAGATATGAGCATTTAAACATCTTAACAAAAATTTAATTTTATAAATATTTTAAAATTACCATATCTCATGAACCCAGAAAAAAATTAAATTCTGCTATCCGAAAAATGCTAAATCATAAGAAAAACCATTAGAGGCAGACAGGTGCTTAAAAGAAATGTGGAAGTTGAAAACATAATAGGACCATCTTATACATTTGACTCATCTAAGAATTACCCTCAGGGGTAATAACAGATTTGAATAATTTCCGGCAATTTCCTTCATTTATTGAAGTTTTTGTGGGGAGGAGGCAGGTCCCAAAAAGGCGACTGAAAATGGGGTGGATATGTTTGAAAGAAATTTTGGTAGAATTTATAATAGAACCAGCTGATACACTTTACTCCTTTAGAGGTTAATACGGAATGACAAAGAAAGTGTTAATATTTAAGCGAATATAGTAAAGGGTTTTGATACTATTATGTAAGGTACACAATCTTCAACGCTACAAAAATGACAAACGAGTGCTGTCATCTTCGCTATGCATCTTTAATTTTCTGTTTTCTCAAATCTACGCTCATTTATGCTCAGTTCTTTACAGACATTTGGTCAAATTTTGATTGCAGGCGATACTAGTATACATAAATTCATATTTCTTTCAATGTAGGGCCGATGAAAAGGTTTGACTACACTCGCGATTCATAGAGACATAGTTATATTGGCTGAATAAGTTTTTTATGACCTATCAAACCACGCAGGCCAGACTTTTCTCTTTAAAAAATTAACAAAAATTATAAAAATAAAAGTTAAATAAAATCGTAAGCTTTTTTTAAACAAATTCTTCTTTTTATTATGATTATCACTTTAAGTAAAACTTTAATTCATTGATCCAAGAAAATAATAAATAAACTTTAAAATGTTCGGACGTACCAGCCAAGTGGCACAACCCTTGACAAAGGCATTGGTCAGAAACTTTGGTCACCACACTAAGGCTACCATTAATATTTTCAACCAAATACAACATGACCGTAAAATTAACCCTTTTCTTTAGCATTTAATTGGGGGCTCCTTAGCTTGTACTGAGGCATCAAATACTCAAAAAGTCTTGAAAACTACAAAACTATTGCTAAAAATGTGTAATTTCTAATATATTCGATCAATATAACGATTACTATAAAAACTAGCCAATACCATATTAATAATAAAATTCAGGACAAACTTCAAAAGACAAACTTTTTTATGCATATTTGTAACGAAAAGAAATTTCATCCCCCTTCATTGCAAAAAGCTATTTACGCCACTGCTTTCCACTATAGCTTTTTGTTACTACGCAAATAAACTAACTAACCAATTTGATATATTTTATTAATATATGGCATAAAAAAGTTTAACTTGCATTTTAAGCTTTTTCCATTTTTGCAATTAGAAAATAACTGGCAACCGATCAGTTGTTTATGGAACTCTAAAACCACACTCGTTAAACATTTCATTGGGCTACTTAAAATGAGCACCCTTTTGGTTTTTGGAGATTTCATGTAAAACAACAAAAAATATAAAAACCGCTCAGTAAAGTATGGTATTAGAACCACGGGGTTTTTAAACTACACTGATAGTAACGCAATTGTGAATACCCTTAATGTGTTTTGTTTTTGCTGTTCGATAAATTAATCAATTTAAATTTTTTTAGTTTCCAGTAATAGATAATAAAAAATTGTATTGAAAACGTTTTGAATTATTTACTTCTTAAAGTTTTTAATCCCGAACTAGTCCCAGGATCCCGGGATTGATATTTTCAAACCCAAAAATCCCGGGATCGAGAAAAGCTTTCGAGATTGGACTCCCTAGTATTTATATATGTATACGATAAGCATATTCAGTTTTGTTTTGGGGCAAAAAGTGGCCACTTTTTATGTGTAGCAGCTACTTTAGCAAGTGGTTCAAGAAAAAAACTGCGTGATACGCTTAAAAGCTTAAATGACGAAAAAATACAATAAAAAAAAAAATAAAATAAAACTAAAACTTTGCTGAAAGTAAGTCGAGACTAAATTAATATTTGTTAAAAAAGAACTTTACCAAAAACCACAAAAAAGGAGAAAAATGCCGCGAACAAATAGTTTCAAGCTAAAAGCTGGTTGGTAAGATATTAAAAGAGAAATAAAGCAAAGCAGCCTAAAAGCATACCAACAAAATAAAACACAAGTTAAGGAAAAAACATTAACCAAAACAAAAAACAAAAGGAAAAATTTTCGGCGCGTTGCAAGCGTGACAAACTTGTTACACATGTTAAAATCAGCCCGAGGCAGCAACAACTTTTAAAAGCTACCCACACAGCAACAATTTTAGTAAGTTTATTTAGAAAAAACGAAAAAAAGCCCTGATGTTCTTGCTCGACCATGTTATTTTGTCAACAGAGAATGTTTTTTTTTTTTGTTTTTTTGCATTCATGGTTAAAATAATTGCAGTTATTTTTTTTTGTAAAGGTGATTTTTGCTTTTGTTAAAAAAATTTTTCAACGTCACGTCGAATATTTCAGATGAACCGCCATGAGCTGTGTATAAAGTGTTCATAGACGCAAACAAAAAGAAAAAATTTTAAAAAATACGTATACAGCAAGTATTAAAAACAAAAATTGCGTTTGTGAGAAATAACCAAACCGGAAGAGCTACAGCGACAGGCATTGTGGACGATAAACTCATTCCTTTTTTTATTGCTACAATGAAGTGGCAGCAAAACATATAAACAACAAGTTCAACAAGAAAAAAAACAGCAACAAAAACAACGTCAATAACAATACAAATAACAACCAACAAATATGGCGACTACTTTAGGTTTTGTATGCTTTTTTTTCATTTCCGGCGTTTGTCGCTTGTTGTTCTGGCTTTAGTTTTTTTTTTCCTGATTGGTGACAGTTACAAGGCTACGAATTTATTGCCACAATGCGATATTTGCGAGTGTTTTTCTATCTATGGTTTTGACTGCGTTAAAATCCGTTTCCGTTTCGGAGTTAGACATTTGAAATGCTTGTTTGTTATATCCAATAACTCTTACTTTATGAATATTTTGCTTATCTGACACAGTTTAGCTGAGCTTTAGTCAGCTGATTATGATAGCTGACAAAAAAAAAAACAACAAGAAAATATATTGTTTTTTTATGAAGCTTGGAATTGGAAATGTATTCAAAATGTGATGCTGTTTTAAAATAGTAGCAAAAAATGTGAGCGGAACTTAATGTAGTGGTTGGATGATCGTTATGAAGAAAATAGTTTCTTTAATACTAAATGGTGGATTATGTTTCGACTTTTTTGGTGTATCTGCTTCGAGAATAATGCGTAATACTTCAGCTGCACAGTGCTGATTAGAGCAAAAAAAAATATATTTAGTTTACGTCGGCAATATTAAAAAAAAAATATATGCAATTTTTTTTTATTGGTAGTAGGAAAGCGTTATACGACATAAAGTTATCACACAATTACAAGGATCTGGTAAATCGACCTTAAAGCTAGAAAAATCTACATTTCAATTATATTCATTAAGCTTATATTTTTATATATTTACATATACTAGCAAATACCCCATGCCTCACCTGCGACAAGAATATTCAATACCATTAAAAAATTTGAAATCTTAAAATTAATGAATTCACTTGTATTTTCAAATGAAAAATATAAAAATAATTGTGTTTTGTTTGCTTAGTAATGTAAGAAATGGCATAAATATAAAAATATTATACCAGTTGTTAAAAAGATGTTTGGTTTTTTTTTATTTCGACTTTTAAATACATTTTTAACATAGATTTTAAATAAAAGTATTTATATTATTTGTTTTGAAAAAATCCCGTTAGTATGGCATCATCTCTATCATCCCAACAAACTAACTTGTTTTTAAAAACAACTAATAAAAAAACTAGTTTAAAATAAACTAGTTTATGAACTACTTTGAATTATATTAAGGAGGCATCCACTTCAATTTTTAATAGTTTTTATTTTATTATATATGAAGTATTGAAAAACTACTTCAAAACAAGTGACTTAAAAACTACTTTGAATTATATTAAGGCGGCGACTACTCCGATTTTGACATGTTTTTATTGCACATTTTTTTAAGATAACAAGTTAATATATATTTAACTATGCTATTTCAACAAATATTATTAACTTTAGGCTTTCACTAAGATGCATTTATTTATTATTTTTTTCAAAACAATAAAATAAATGATCTCTTTGATGTATAGAAATTTTAAATTTTTATGCTTTTAAATTCATCTTCAGTTAGTGGAATATTAACTAGTTATCAATTGATTTATTTCAAAGTAATTAAAAAATAGTTCAAATTTGACTAATTTAACAATGAGTTGAAAATATATGCGGTTTTCAATTGAGTCATTTTAAAGTAATTAAAAAATAATTTAAATTTAACTAATTCAACAATTAGTTAAAAACATATGCAGACAAAAGTCAATTGACTTATTTAGCGGGCATCAGCATACAAAATATAAAATTTTAAAAGTAAAACTAAGCGGTTAGAAATCTTGGAATAAATTTTAATACTTTTGGGAGTACATATATGACCACACCAAAATTGTATTAAAATTGAATACTGGCCAAATATTAAAATTTAGTTTTAATACAAAAAAAGTGTTGAAATTTAATGCTCAGTTTGTATTAATCCATTTTGTACTGCTGTTGCGTTTTTGCAACACCAACTTTGATGAATATTAAAAAAAAAATTTCTAAAATTCCGAGATCTTTAAATGATACACCAAACTATTATGTCGAGTTTTCTCCTACTGCCTTTTTTTTTTGTTTATCGAATGTAGCCTACCAGGGTTGCAAAGTGCCTTATATAAAATACGTCTAAAAAAGAACTCCCACAAAAATGGTCTTAAAATAAATAATTGAAGAATTTTTTTTTTTTGTTATTAACCAATTTTGTTTAGGAAAACATCGCAAAACATGTTTTTGAAAAACGTATTCGAAAAATTAATACACCTCTTAAAGTTGTTATGCTGTGAATAGCTGTTACGAAAACGCAACACTGGGAAATTGCAAGCAAATCAGTTTTACTAGTGAGCCATGAAATGCATAGCAATGAAATTGAGCATTTTCTCGAGCTCGCGGTTTTAGTCGAGAAATTGTTATTTCGAAAAATTTAATGGAAATAAAAATATTTACTTTTCAGGTTTTTATTAAAATTATTTTCAGTAGTTTTGAAGATTACATAAGGTAATGTTTTTTCTATAAGAAAATAGTGAAATTATTTCTATATATGTGTTTTGTAAATCCGCGATCATTAAAATATTTTTTTTTGTATGTTCACAACTTAGGGGTTGTTCATAAACTACGTTACCGATTTTTAGCACTTTTTATCCCCCCTACCCCTCCGTTACTTTTCTTAGTGCATTTCAAAACCCCTCCCCTTTCATAAAGTAACGTGACATATGAAATACAAAATTAATTGATTTAAACATATTATATTATTTTACACAATAGCCCCTAGAATTTTCACTAGTATTACTAACTATATAAATATATATGACTATATAAATTAAAAATACAATATAAAAAAATAATAATTACACTGTGCGGCACGAAAGTCTGTATTTAATAATTGCAACGTTTTTCATTTAATTTTAATATGAGGAATCTCTTTATTTTGCTACTTTACCAAAGACTTTAATGCAATTTTTTTTTTTAAATACTCTAGATATGCACTCATTTGCATGTTGAGAACTCTTAAACCATTAGGATTTTCCTTTTGATTTTTTCAGCAAAGTTCTTTCTATTATTCTTGCCAACAACTTTGTTGAACAAATATATAACGAAAAAGCATTTGAAATTGTCTTTAAACCGTTAATAAGCCACATACATCTTGCCCGCTTTCAGCGCTTCAAAGCAAAAAATGTTACTCATACGCAATGTTGTTCGAATTTTTTCGTTTGACTTTTTGTAAGAATCACTCGATAAGACCTACTGTAAGCGATTTTTACATATTTATTTGTTCAGCAAAGTTGTTGGCCAGAATTATAGAAAGAACTTTGCCAAAGAAACCAAAATAAAATTTTAATGGTTCCAGAGTTATCAATATGAAAATGAATGCATATCTTGAGTAATTTTTGATATATCTTAAAAAAATAAAATTTTGTTCTAAAATGTTCGGTAAAGTTCTTTTCTTTTACCTAGTAACATTTCATCAGAAATAGAATCAACTGTTACAAGTTTTTGTCTTTCAAACAGTTTTCATCAGTTAAATAGTTTTAAAAATGATATTGGTAGAATATTGGATTTGGTCTTTACTACTGATGAACTGAAAGCATCTTGCGAACTTTGTGTTAACCCAATTTCTAAAAATTCTGTGCATCATAAAGCGCTTTTATTTAATTTTGAGTTTTATGATTTTGACAGAAAAAATATTGAACCAATTGAAATATTAAATTTTTCCAAAGGGAATTTTTCAGCTTTAAATGGTTTTCTAGAATCTATTGATTGGTCAATGTTAAACTCTGAATCAAGTTCTGAGGTCATTTATTCGTTTATTGCAACTAAATTTAAAATTGGTATTTCAAAATTCGTTCCGAAAATTCATCGATCAAAAAGAACAAACATGCCTTGGTTTAATATCAGATTAAAAAATTTAAAAAATATCAAAAATAAAGCTTCCAAAAAATTTCAAAAAACAAATTGTGAGGCTGACAGATGTTTTTTTATTCGTATCAGAAAAGAATTTGATTTCCTCCATAAATTTTTATACAAACAATATATTTTAAATATAGAATCAAACCTTACAAAAAATCCGTCGGTTTTTTGGCATTTCATTAAAGACAAACAAAAATCAAATGGATGCCCTAGTGTTATGGAATATGAAGATTTTAAATCAAATAATGTTTTAGATAGTTGTAGCTTATTTTCAAAATACTTTCAAAATGTGTATGAAACACATATAAATACAAATACTTTCTCTAATTTTGATTGTCCTAATATTAAAAATATTGGAAACTTTGATTTATTAGAAGCTGATATAGAAGCAGCAATTTCAGATTTGAAAAACTCTTTTAAAATTGGAATGGATGGATTCCCACCTGCTTTCTTTAAACGTTGTTCCAAAAGTATTATAAAACCTCTTTTGTTTCTGTACAAAGTATGCCTTAAAAATGGTTAATTTCTTGATAGCTGGAAGATATGTGCAATTGAACCTATTTTTAAATCAGGAAATCGTTGTGATGTAACTAATTATCGAGCTATCGTTAAGCAAGGCGTTTTTGCTAAAATATTTGACAATATATTGTACTTAAAAAAAAGTTATACACTCATATTCATAACGTAATAAGTAAATGTCAACATGGATTTTTACCAGGAAAGTCAACTTGTTCGAACTTATTGTTGATTACAAATCGAATTTCAAAAGCAATGGAACAGCATTCTCAGTTAGATGTTATCTATACTGATTTTTCTAAAGCTTTCGATAAGATTGATCACAATATTTTACTCTATAAACTCCAAAAGTTCGGGATAAAAGATTCTTTATTAAAATTTTTTCGTAGTTATTTACGTGAAAGAAAATTATTTGTTCAAATAGATTCATATCGATCATATTTTATTATAAATGCAACATCTGGTGTTCCACAAGGCTCCCATTGTGGACCCTTACTCTTTTTGATTTTTATAAATAATCTACCACAATTTATTAAGCATTCGCAATGTCTTATGTTTGCAGACGATATTAAGCTATTTCTTAAAGTAGTTAATATTTCGGACTGCTTAAAGCTTCAAGACGATTTGACTAGTCTTCAAGGTTGGTGTAGTAGAAGTAATCTTTATTTAAATAAAAATAAATGCAATTTGATTTCATTTACCATGAAGTCAAATCCAGTTATTTTTAATTATAACTTAGATAGCTATTGTTTAAACCGTCAATATGAAATAAAAGATTTAGGAGTTATATTTGATGGTAAATTAAAATTCAACGCTCATATAGCACAACATTTTATAAAAAGAAACACAACGGACTTTAGTGATCATTCATCTTTTAAAGCTTTGATGTGGCATTTGTGCGAAGTAGACTGGATTACTGTTCAGTTGTATGGAACCCGTATTATAATGTTTCTTCAAATCGCATTGAACGAATTCAAAAACTTTTTACGAAATACACATTTTCAAAAATGCAATGGTCAGATATTATGCCCTCTTACGTAGCCAGGCGCAAGCTACTTGGTTTACAATCATTAGAGGATAGAAGATCATTTTTCTCTATAATGTTTGTGTATAAATTACTAAGTGGAAAATTAGTCTGTCCCGAACTATCTGACCTTTTTCAAAGTTATGTTGTTCCTAGGGATTTGAGAGTAAACCGTCGGTTTTGTGAGACAACGCACGCGACAAATTATGCATATAATGAGCCAGTCGCAAGATGCTTACGGTTATGTAATACGATCTCTCCAATTCTGAATTTTAATGTTGATGAAAACCGTTTTAGACTAAATTTATTTATACTCTTTAATTAATGGCATAATTTATTAAGTTATCTTTATAAAAGTCTGTAAGATACATAATCAGTAGACTGAAATAAATAAATAAATAAAAAAAAAGTGGTAAAACAAATGTCACCACGAGATTTCTTATACCAAAATTAAGCGTTAAATTATCGTTTAAATTAAACGTTTAAAATAAAACGTTATAAAACGTTTAAATTATCAAACACAGAGAAAAAAGGTACCAAAAAGCGCACAGTGTTATTTATATCTTCATTTAAAGCTATTCCATCTTCGATCCAATAGTCCATGCTCTCAATCACTCGGATTGAGAATCTAGAAGCTGTGTTGAGGATTCTTCAAATTCTTCATAAAATTCTATGTCAATCCATTCAGGTGTTTCCTGATTTCTAATGCAAAGAAATTCACGTGGTCTTTTTCAGATTTAATAAGCCGATTTAAACGTTGTTTGTTTTCTTTTATGCTTATAATCAGTGGACCTGCGCTGTTAAATGCATAAATCTATACATATAATGAAACTGTAAACAAATTTGTACATTTAATGTTATTTGGACATTTTTTTCTGCGCTGAACAGAAGGAAGTGGATTTCAAAAATGTAATTTTAACATTTGTATCTGTCTGTCTGTCTGTACGTGCATCGCGTGAAAATTTCTGGATATATTTTCTTTAAACTTGACTTTGGGTTCCTTACGTCTCTGGTCGGGACATAGATTACTTTTTATCACAGAATTCTTTTAAAAATAACAGCTCCTTTATCTTTCAGCTTAAAAAAAATGGAAAATGAAAGCAATGAAAGTCGTGGAAGAGGAAAAATTTAAGTTCTCCTGGGGCTTCCCTAACTAGCAACTTTGTATGGAATTCTCATATAAAACTTTATAAATTTAAAAATAAGCTCACTTATAGTTATAATGATGTGCTGGGCCTATCAAAATATTTACATTATAGATGAAAAGCTTAAAAAATGCAAAATAAATGCATGATGATTAATTCACTTTAAATTTAGTTTAATGTATTGAGGTAGGTTAAGTCATTTAAATCGTCTTAGTATTTTTAAAAAATTGTAAAATTGAATTGTCCTTCTGATTCATAACCTTCTGCTACTGCGCTTGCCATAAGACTTTAGTCTCTTTAGAACAAGGAAAATCGAACGATAAACAAACAAATAAACAAATAATTCAGTTTAAGGGCTACTTTATCCTAGTCATCAATTTTGTGTGGAGAAGTTTAAAAATGTTTAATCCCTAGATAGAATCTATCTATACTCTTCCTTATACTGCAAATTTTTAAGAACATAAGATTTATAAACTATAATACTACTCATCTTAATCAACATGATCACGCATTCGCTACAATAGAAACAGAAATAACTTAGTTGTGGACAGATGCAGTCGAAAGGTCACAAAACAACGCTACTTATGTTCAGATCCTAGGGCCTATAATAATTTACCAGAACTAAATAAAAATGATTAAGTTAAAAAATTTTCCGTTTGTTTGACACCAAAAACATTCTAATATCTTGAAAACTATAGAAAGTCCTTGTAAAATAAAACTTTTAATAAAGTTTCAATCTTATTTCAAAAAAGGCCCAACATATATCTGTTTTTTTCCAAAAACGATTTTAATTTTTAACATGTTGTTTTTATAAGAATTATGAATAAGAAATGTTTAGTCTTCAAGAACAATTTCTGTTTTGTTTTTGTATGCAGAACCCTATCTGCGGAGAACAAATTACAACTATTATAAATTTTAACTACTGAAATCATAAGAATATATTTTTCTTAAAAGACATATTTTCCTCATTTTATAACACATTCTTGCAAATCATACCTATTTTTAAAGAAAATTCAAATAATAACCGCAAAAATAAAAAAATTTAAAAATATTAACATTCCAGAGTAACAACGGGTTAATATCAGCTAGTCTTAAGTAATATTTAATATTAATATTAAAAGTTTTTTCTCAATTTTTGGTAACGTTACAATATCTGAAACCCTTCCAATCCAACCGTTACTTATCGTAGTGCATTTCAAAACACCTCCCCTCCCCCAAATTAGTAACGTATTTTATGAACGATCCTTTATTTATCCATAGATGAAGAAATTATTCCCTACTTTGGAAGGCACAACTGCACAAGATGTTTATCCGTGGTAAGCCAATACGTTTTCGTTTTAAATACTGGTGTCTTTGGTCTAACACTGACTATCTGTTTGAAACTAGTCCATTTACTGGCATAAAACCGTTGGCTTGGGAGCATCTTTTGTTTTGCAATTGTTTTGTTGGAATCATTTACAAGTACAGAAAATCCTGCCATATACGTATAATTTTTTTCTCGACGTACTATTTTTTTGCTGTGACAAAATTGAACAAAATTTTCGAGCAACTGGAACAATAAGATCAAACCGGCAAATGTTATCCTTGCAACTGGCCTCTCTTTACAGGTTATTCGTTGCCCGTTGGCAAGACAATTCAGAAGTTATCGTTATTTCAAACTTCATTCTGAAAGCCGGAGCGTATCAATGACTACAATAAACATGGGTGGTTCAGATCTACATGATAATACTGTATTTAACTACCGTGCTGCGGTTCGTGGTAAGAAGTAGTAGTGGCCTTTGTGGACGAATTGATTTCAAAGATCAAATTGCTGCACAGTTACTTTTATTTCTACATCAAGGCATTGAAGAAAGGCCGTAAGGGATTTGAAATTATAAGATGTTGAATCTTAAAGGAATCTCAACTCCATACGAGAAAATAAAAAGATAAGCTGAATGCTACTCCCATAAATCAGTGCAAAAAATTTAATATTGCACTGCAATCCAAGTGCTTCGAGCAGTGCAATTTACAAATTTCAACTCTATATATATAAAACAAAGTTTGTTACACCATTTATTGTTCTTGACCCATTTTAATGATTTTTTTTATTTTTTGGATTTGTGTTCGTCTCGAAGAGCAGAATAACTATTAAAATATCGGAAAAATTCAGGGGGCGTGGCACCTCACAAACAAATCAAATCTTCTATATCGAATATCTTTAGATTTATAGGTCGTACAGCAACGGAATTCGGTATTCGACCTTAATTTTCACTTGCCGTTCTATTGGTAAAATTTTATGGGCGTTTTACGTAGGACTTGGCACTTTTTCAGCAGCCCAAATTTTCAGTATAACTTTCAAGCTATAAGTCACAAGAAAGCTATAGTCGTGTCTTTCGACTGGCACAATTGAGCAAGTATAGGCCAAATGGGTGTGGCACCGCCCATACAATTCAAATTTATGATATCGAATAGTTTTGGAACTAAATGCCATATAAAAATGAAATTCAGCATGGAGTTGGCCCTTGGTGATATACTTCTACTGGAAAACTGGGATGAGCTTTGGAAAAGGGGGTGTGGCTCCGCCCATACCCCTTAAATTTTTGTTATCAGATAGCTTTGGAACTAAATGGTATAACAACGAAATTCAGTATGGAATTACTATTGGATGATATCCTTCTACTAGAAAACTGAGACGGTCGTTGGACAAGGGGGTGTGGCTCCATCCATATAAGCCAAATTTTTAATATCGAATAGCTTTGGAAATAAATATCAAATAACAATGAAATTCAGTATAGAGTTACTTATTGGTCAGGCATTTCTACTGGAAAACTTTCACAGATTTTGGAAACTTGGCGTGGCTTCGCCCACACAAGCTAAGTTCAATTCAATATATTTTACTGCAAAACCTAACTTTTTTCTGGCATTTAACAATCAAAATCAAATCTTCTAAACGAATAAAAATTTCTTCATTTTTAATTTTAAGACCGTAACTTTTGCAATGAAAGAGATTTTTATCTTAATTACTTTTTGGTAAAGTTGGTTTCGTGCATTTTCCTTAAAATAAAAAAAAAACTAAAAATATAAAAAAAAAATTTTAAAAAAATCATTTGTTCCGCTCATTGTGGGAATCGATCTCACTACCTCATGGCTTCAAAACTGATTGTTAAGCCGACTGAGCTATCGAAAGTACATTTATTAAAGTTGAAATCTACTAAAATAATTTCCTAATAGAATTTGCTATAAAATTAAATGACAACAGTGAAATGGCAATGACAGCAGTGTGCTATATTTTTCTTAGACACAAACCAATCGTGTTTGTCATATGCATATATATTAATAAAAATTATTTTCTGTAAAATAAAAACAAGAACCTCTCGGAATATTTCGGTGCCGCTGCCTGTCAGTAAATAGCTGTAAGTCGGGAAAGTGTACATTTTTTTGTTTCATGTTCTCTGTGGTTTGTTTTGAAAAAAGCATATTTAAGGTTACAGGTCGATTTGTTTGCTTTGTGCGAGTGTTTTAATAAATCTTCTTGTGCGAGTATTATTACTAACAATGCCGCGACCCAGAAGATCTAATCTTTCCCAACAAAGCCGCAATGCAATTAGGCTTCAAAACATTGCGAATCAATCTATTGAAGAAGAACGAGAAATCGCACGAGAAAAGCGCCGCGTAAGTATGGCCCGACTTCAGGCTTCTCAAACACAAGAGCGCAGAGGGGCGCCCGTGAAACGGCTCGGTAGGGAATTAGAAATCGTCGAGCTTATCGCACAGATCAACAACGAGATAATCTCCGCCACTCAAAAAGAAAAGCTTCAAGCGTTGAATTGAATCGAGAAGCGTTTCTATATGATGGCACAATTGATAACAGCTAGCATCCTTTCGTTCGCATTGGTGCAATGGACGTTTTTTGCGAGAATTGCGACGCATTGAATTTTGCTTTAATATTTAAAATATTTAAATTTTAAATAAATGAATATTTAAAAAACATACGCTTTACGTCAAAAGCTTATTTTTTCTGGCTAAAAATTGTTATCTTCTGAACGAATAAAATCTAAACATCAACATTTTACGTTTTTTCTCGCGAGGAACACCGGGTATATCAGCGGAAATTATATATTGGACATTTGGACAAAATTTGTTGCTAATAAAAATTTTGAATTATTACGGAAAATTCTGAGAAAATTGCGCTGAAACTAGAAATTAAGTAGTTTCAATGGATTTATTTCATCGTCACACGAGCACAGCTCGGTAATGGATAGGTATGGTGGGTTCGTTGGTACACTGTTGGAAAGGTCAGTTGAAATGAGTTCTTAATATAAGTTTTCCATGAGTTAGTTTTTCCGCAAGAAACATTAGTATGAATCAAAGTCATGAAATACCAATTAACCCCGTAACTCCTAAGTATGTGAAAATAAATCCCCCCTCTCATATGATATTTGCTTATCTCGACCTTCTCTTTCCTTCCGTAAATATTCGTACTATAACACTGGACAGCGGAAAAGAGATTTGCATGAGACCATTCGTCACTTTTTGCCACTCGAGTAACAATCGTCGTCAGCAGCAGTGTTGCCATGAAAAGTAATTTTACAGCGTAACTTTTGCACTATGCTCGTCGGATTTCTCGTCGTATTTGTGAAACTCTAAAAACAAGAACTAAGAAATTCTTAGTCGCATTTTACAACAAAGAAGACAAATAAAATATTGCATTTTATTAAACGTATGACGAATATTTAAGGTTTATTTACTTAAATAAAGCACATCTTTTTCAAAAGTTAATTCAATAATCATTATAAATATAGAAAATATATTATGTTGACTTTATATGATTTAAATACAAATTCTAAATGTTTGATAGTTTAAATCATACTTGATTTTAAATACAAATTCTAGTTGTTTGATAGTTTAAAATCGTTTATTGAGCTTAAGGTCAAAGTTAGAACAATTAATTGTTCTAACGAATTTTTCCAAAGAAACAACAACAACAACAAAGTTTTTTCAATATGAAAAGGAAAAAATCACTAGCTTGATTTTATTGTACAATTTCTGCTATGCTAAAAGCGTCATCAGAAATCTTTGTGATTACCCGTGCAAGCGCGCGCTAACGCACTGCACCATCGGGGCGATGAGATTTGAGGCGTCAATTTCTCATTTTTTCCTCAATTTCATAATGTCACATTTGTTGCTGTATTTCAGTTTTACTTTAGTTTCTACGCTTATGTTATTATATGTAGTCCAACAGCCTGCTGGAAGTCTGCACTAACAAAGCATGTTTACTGAAGTTGTTTTTAGAATTTTTGCTGATTTTGTTTTCAACTGTTTCCGTTTGGTCGAGCTCTACCATTTGATTAAAGTTTTTTCTAAATGACCTCTATATTTATTATGTTGACTTTATATGATTTAAATACAAATGTGACATTATGAAATTGAGGAAAAAATGAGAAATTGACGCTTCAAATCTCATCGCCCCGATGGTGCAGTGCGTTAGCGAGCGCTTGCACGGGTAATCACAAAGATTTCTGATGACGCTTTTAGCATAGCAGAAATTGTACAATAAAATCAAGCTAGTGATTTTTTCCTTTTCATATTGAAAAAACTTTGTTGTTGTTGTTGTTTCTTTGGAAAAATTCGTTAGAACAATTAATTGTTCTAACTTTGACCTTAAGCTCAATAAACGATTTTAAACTATCAAACAACTAGAATTTGTTTTTAAAATCAAGTATGATTTAAACTATCAAACATTTAGAATTTGTATTTAAATCATATAAAGTCAACATAATAAATATAGAGGTCATTTAGAAAAAACTTTATAGAAAATATATTATAATAAATTACATTTTGAAAATATTTTTGAACACACAAACGAAGAGTAAAAATCAAATTAAATGCATTTGCAACACAGTTTGGTTTAATGTAGATCTCTTAAATCGGTATAAATGAAATACATACAGCTATAATACATAATTTTTCAATTTTAACTCTATAAATGTAAAGTTTTTGCTACAAGTAAATTAACGAAAAAATGTTGTTGTTTTAAGCCACCAAAAACTACAAAAAAAAATTAAATTTTAGTGAAAAAAATATGTATAAAAAAATATAATTTTTTCGAAGTCATATATACATTGCTTTATTAAATTTTTTTATCAATTCTTTATCAATTTCAAGACCAAAACAATTAAAAGATTTCATATGCACATAATCTTTTGTATGCAGAGTTCTTTCCATTGAGTCTTCCTTCCTCTAATCTATTGCGAACTTTAGTTTTATTGGTGTTTATTTGACTAAAAGTTCGCTTAATGTTAGCTGAGGAATTCGGTAAGCTCACGAATTCAAAAATAAATTTTCCCATTGTTGGAAATGCAGAAGTACCATCGCATCTTTTAATTTTAAAGTTTCCATGAATTTTATTATACTAATTTTGTTCTTTTCATATATATATATATGTAACGGGTGTTTTTACTGTTTTATTTGACCACCCATTTAACAGCTGATAGTTGCTTTTTGTTTAATTTGCTTTGACATTTTATAATAAATCAACTTACACCAGAGCAACGCGTAAAAATTGTGGAAATTTTTAATCAAAATAATGGTTCTGTTCGTTTAACTTATCGTGCACTTCGTCCATTTTATGGCGAACATAATCATCCTTCAGAGCTGCTAATTCGAAGAACGTTTCGTTTTGGGAAAACATTTACTGTTACTGATAATGTGCATCCCGTGAGACGCCGAACAGTGCGCACTGAAGAATCTGTAGCCGCTATACAGGAAAGCATTGAAGATGATCCTAATCAATCAATTCGTCGCCGTTCTCAGCAACTGGGGTTGTGTCCTTCCACTTTATGGAAGATTTTACGAAAAGATCTTGGCTTAAAACCTTTCAAGATTCAACTTGTGCAGAAATTAAAGCCAAACGACCATCGTATGCGCCGCCAATTCGGCGAATGGGCTGAAGCACAAATTGATATTGATTTTGAATTTCCATGGAAAATTTTATTTTCCGATGAAGCCCATTTTTGGTTGACAGAATTTGGTAAACAGAATTGTCGTATTTGGAGTGAGAAGAATCCACAAGCTTTTGTCGAAACACCACTATATCCACAGAAAATTACTGTTTGGTACTCTTTATGGACTGGCGGAGTCATTGGCCCATATGTCTTCAAAAACGATGATGGTCAGAATGTTACTGTCAATGGTGAACAGTATAGGAACATGATTCGAAGTTCTTTCGTACCTCAATTAGCTGGCATTAATCTTGCTGATATGTGGTTCCAACAGGACGGAACCACATGCCACACAGCAGGCGCTACAATTGATTTACTCAAGGAAACTTTTGACGAAAAAATAATTTCACGAAATGGCCCAATTAATTGGCCCCCAAGATCGTGTGATTTAACCCCTTTGGATTATTTTCTTTGGGGTTATGTAATGTCACTTGTCTACGTAAATAAACCACAAGCAATTGAACACCTGGAAATCAACATTCGAAGAGTTATCGGTGAGATACGGCCGCAAATGCTGCGAAAAGTTTGTAAAAATTGGTGTTCCAGATTGTGCCTTGTACGCGCCAGCCGTGGCGGCCACATGGCGGAAATCATATTTAGACATTAATTTCATAAAATTTTCTATCCAATAAAGATCGTTTCATTGATATTAAAAATATATAATTATGTTTTATTATGATTTAAACTTGTATCACTCTATAAAAAACACCCTTTACGTCGGATCTACTTTTTCTGAAATCGTAACATTTTGAAGAATTTTGGTCATATATCGGAACGTCGGATTAGTATTAAATTCGTAACATATCCGATATATCGGTCCATATGGCAACGCTGGTCAGCAGTAATCGCACACAAAAAAAATGCATAAATACCGCTCGAGTTAATAAACAAGGATTGCTGCAAAGCACAGCTTGTCACGATTGCGAATTACTGCAAGGCAGCCTCCAGACAACGAGATCAGTCGGATGCTTCGCTTAGAGTTCGAGTGTCAGCTACTGCATGAATTTTTGTTGTTTTCATACTTCTTTGACCTTCTCTATCAGCGTGTTTTTCTTTGTGCTGCATGTTTCCCTTTAGTTCATTGTTTTCTTTTCTCTGCTGTAACGCGATCAGTATTGCCAATAGCGAGTTTTATGACAGTAAAATTTTTAAAGAAATCTGAGTAAAAGCTTTAACCTAGAGTGCATGAAAGTTGATTTTATCGGGACCTAAATTGGTAAACAAACCTTTATTGAAAGTTTATCGGTAAAAGAACAGCAATGTTCTGCTTTCAATTAGCATTCTTTATGCCAACGTATGTACTCATTATTGAAAAGTATAAAATTGTATACTCATAAATACACATTTATTTTACATTACGCAATTTCTTTTCAACACGTGTTCAGATTCTTTATGTTATTTTGCGGGCCAAGAAGCGAAAATGCAAGGAATACGCTCGATATTCTCGTCAGCGTTCTCGTTAGAAGCGATGTGAAAGCTGTGAAACCAAAATTTCTTTAAAGAAACATGAATATATAATAAACAAATGTTTTATTTTAGTTTCAAAATTAAAAAAAATATAAAACTAAAAAAAAAATATTAATATTTCATTATTTTTAAAAGTTTTTCCAATCATGGTTGCCGCTTGGTTATTTTTTGTTTACCAAATTCTACGAAAAAATGTACCAAATAGGAAAAAATGTACTAATTTTTTTAAATATAATAAATTTATAACACTTATTATAATAATTCACTGGAGTATATCTGTTTACAAACCAAAGATAACAAAAATATTAACTTATGTTATACGCTATTAACAAAATAATAAATACATCAAACTAGTTCTTTTGCTGGCTAAATATAATTAGATTCATTGCGTTCGACACACACTTTTTTAGAGAGCTTTATGTTGTTAAGTGTTTTATATTCTAATTTATTTCTAAGCTTAGTTTTAATCAGGCTAAAATAAAAAAAATATTGATTCAGCAGCTGCTGAGCTGTGTGGAAGGCACATCAGACTATTTACAAAATTGATAAAATCATTAAAACAAGTTTTCCCCAATCCATTCTTCACGACCCAGACTTTTTCTCAAAATACCCAAATTTTTTCCCAACGTCATTACAATTTTAAAAACTAATATTTGAAACCTGAACAAGACTCCTCTGAGCCACAATAACGTCAGGGTAGCATTCTATGAGATGATATTTTAATATGAATTATTGAATTATGGCAATAAAGAAATTTTGTTTTCTGACATAACTTGTGAAGATGTTATTATATTCAAAACATTTAGATCTTCTTTACCTATATCGAACTTGTCTTTAATTTGTTTTAGAATATCTTTGGTAATAAGAGACAAATTTTCTGATTGGAGATATTTTTCTGCTTTAGTAAAAATTCTCACAAAAAATCCTTAAATGATTTAAAAATATATATGACTAGAATAGCATGTAAGCTTTCAACTTTTAGAACTTAATGGAATGAAAGTTCCACTAAACATAAGTCTGAACATTTCTCCAGTGGTACCAAATTTCGCTTTTTTAACAAGTTGTTAAATCTTAAATCTTTAACAAAATGAACCAACTCGGAAAATAATGTACCAAGGTACCAAATTAAAATAAATGTACCAATTTTAGTACAACTGTACCAAAGAGGCAACCATGTTTCCAATTTCGATATTAGAGATTATTTTTAAAGGATCTTTCATATGGTAATATGAAAACATAAGAAATCATTGTTGCTTTTATAAAGCAAGACTAGGTATATCTTTACATGGTTTAAATGCAATAAGGTACAAAAAGTCTATCCTTGCGAGAAACAAACTCTTTCACCACCTCCATCGAATTAAATTCTTCGGTTTCATCTTTGTGAATATATATAAGTGCCGCATGAGTGAGTCGTTTATGTGTCATATTTGCTCGAAGGAAAATGGTTATCCGAAAGTATGGTTATGAAGAAGAGAGAAAGAAGAGTAAAATATATAATACAAAAATATTATCGTTGTAAAAAAAACTGATATACTGAATAACTTTTGAAGTTTTCTTTTTAAATTGTTTATCTAGCTAAATAAGCTGGGGGCAACTGCCCCCCTTGACCCCCGCTTGCTACACCAATGCTTTACAATCGAATACAATCACTTTCCGATTACAATTACAGTAAACGTAATCCTTAAATATTTACGATTACGATTACTGTAATTGTATACATACAAATTACAATTGCGTTTACTGTTATTGTAATAGAAGAATTTACTTATTACAATAATCGTTTGTAAAAACTACAATAGCGATTACCGTAATTGTAATCATAATTTTTTATTATTATGAATACAGTAACCTTCATCAATAAAAAAAATTACAATTAAGATTATTGTAATCGTTACCATTATTTTTTAATTTAATTGTTTCATAAATAAGTATATGTTTCTTATTTTTTATATTTTCCCTTACTAAAAAACAAATAAACTGCAGAATTCATAATTCGAAGCCTATTTAAATGTTATTTTATTTCTAACAATATGTTTTTTAATGCTAGAAATCAAAACAAAATCAATTATATAGAAAATATAAATTGAATGGAGCATACAACCAATTAAATATTATTATCTGAAACATTTAAAACCAACATTGTTTTTTTATAATTGTAAAGATATATAATTTCTTTAGAATTATATTTGAGTTCATAACAAATATTTGCATTTAATAAGACTAATTTTTCGAAAGAGAAATCGAAAAGATCGTGCCGCCGTAGATAATTCACTATTCCAGCAAAAGAAACAAATTTTTTTTTTTTCTGTCGCCGATAAAGTAAGCGGTTATCATTAAGTGAATTCAGAGTTTAAAATTAATTTTCACAATCCATTCTTTTGAAAAAAGATTATTATTATGACTACAGTTATCGTAATTGTAATTTTTAATTGATAACGACTACTGTTATCGTAATAAAAAATATTTTGATTACTAAAGTAATAGAAATTGAGATTTTTTTTATTAATAACGATTACTGTAACTGTTATAAAAGATATTTCTATTATGGTTACAGTAATCGTAATCTTTATTTTTTTAGATTACGATTATAGTTTTTAATTGCAATTGTAATTCACCTGTAATCTGACCAGGAATCAATGTAGGCACTTAAAACCTTTCCAACGATATCTTGAAAATGAGGATCGCATTTGAAATAATTAAGTTTTTTTAATTTTAGTACAAGTTGATTAAAAATAATTAATGAAATTCACGAAAAACAGCATTATATTTAATACGAATGCAAAAACTATAACATTTTTTAATGCAGATTGGAAGAAATTTTCCATGACTATTATTTCTGAGCGTTTGCATTTCTTAAACTACCACACCAGGCAATATTTTTACAAAAAAATATATTTTTAGAAGCTACTTCAAAGCATTCCAGCTCACGGATGACTATCGTTACTGTCAAAATATTTGGAAAATCATCATAACATTAACAAGAATTATTTCAAGGCACACACTGCAACAAATTTTTCTCATGAGGTGCCTTACCTAAATGTAAACAAAAATGTTTAATAATCTCGAAAAAAAAATGTGAAAAAGAAAAAGTATGTTTTTTGCCGCCACACACGATAGAAGTGAAACCTTCAGAAAACTGTACAAATTTTCAGTAAACCGACTTTTTCATAAAATATAAAAATGAAAAAAAAACGACATGAAAAATTAAAATTTTTAATTTTGAGGCAAATATCTCCATTGTTTTTAAATATATTTAAATTTTTATAAAAAGTCCAATAAAACGACTTATCAAAAGTAGTTTCAACTGTGCCGTTAGGTCAGTGTAAATAGTTAAAAATTTACTCAAAAGTTGCTTTTGTTATATAATTAAAAGCAAGTAAAAATGGCATTCCTGGCTACCTTTAATATGATATACGAGTAGCATTCTTCTGCAAATATTATTCCAGTTTTGCGCAAAAATTGTGAAACCGTTTTTTAAACGTTTTTTTTTCGCCCACTAATTTTTTTTTTTTTTTTTTTGCTAAATGTACTTTTTCCCAAGACGTTTGTATATTTTCAAGTCAAGTCAAGTCTAAAAAATAATTTATGTGAAAAAAGCTTAAAATCAATTTTTTTTTATACCATTAGTTATATTAATAAAACTAATTTTTGTGTTAAAACTCGGTTTTAATATCGGATCATATCAATCAATTCAATTCCTTCGCTATCCACCTTGCAGCCGAATTAGCATTGAAGTTGATTTTTTCCGCCAACTTGTGTACAATAACTTTAATTAAAATCTACTTTTATACTGTTGCAATTTTTTTTTTTTTGTGTCTGGTAACAACATTCATAGCATACAAAAAATGTAACACTGTAACTTATATTTTTCCTTTGTGCGAATGAGCATACCAGCATGGATTTTCCTTGCATTTGCCAATTGTTCCTCATGTCTTGCCTTGTTCGACATTCTTGTGTCGAAAAGGTTCGTAATCGCTAGCGCTCATACTCTAGGCATTCGTATCAATAGCGATTGGTAACATGCCTTTGCGCATTAATTTAAATTCAGAAAGCTCATTCGTAGCTCTTTTATTGACGAGACAATCGAAACGCCATTTGCATGCACTCAAACTGTTTTTTGGTGGACACTAGAGGAAATAAAACAAATTTATTTTTTTATGCGAAAACTACCGAAAAGTTAGTTTTAGAGATGGTTTTCTATCTCACTCGTAACAAACGCTGGCATGGAATATGCGCTATATAGTATACAAAAGATTTTACCCTGTTAAACGAACATTTAGCAATCCATCCATCCCACCATTTATTCATTCAACTATCCGTAAATTTATCCATTCATCCATGCATCCATCCATCCATCCATCCATCCATCCATCTATCCATCCATCCATCCATTCAACTTCTGCTACATATTGTGTTACGTAGAATGCAGACTTGTAGGAACGCACATACTCCACATTTTCTTAATATAACCCAAATTCGGTGTCATTCCCTCTGATCAGCCCTCTTTGCACTTCCGGTATTCTTTTGTCTGCATCGTCGACATCATGGTTTGTTGGTGCTTGCATGCTTCCGTGCCACCAACGCGCTATCGAAATGAACCACATGATGAAGTACGATTTTACCGCATCGCGTTTTCGTCAAAATGGCGCATATTATATGTCGATGAGTGTGTGCGATTGTGTGTTTGCGCATATTCCATTTTGTAAGACATTATTGCAATACGTCACGTTCATTTTTGTTGTTGTTTTTATAAAAGCTGCTGTTGTTTGCTGCTTTTTTGATGTTCATGTCTTGGCATTAGTCTTGTTTTGCTTTTTTTTTTTTTTGAGAATTTTTTTTTCCAGTTTTGTTGTTGTTAATGTTCATGTTGTTGTTATCGTTGGTGAGGTTTTTTTTCGTTTATGTCGCTTCACTAATGTTGCAATAACATCCGCTACAACTATAATCAACGAAAACGCGTTGCACGTTTTGTGCGAAGTGTAACCGCATGACTAACTTGCTGTTTATTTCTTGTCTCTATTCTTCCTGTTTTTCCTATACCCTGTCTTTATCATGAATTTGCCTTGCAAACTTTACATTATTTTTTTTTATATTCGTTACGTTCTAATTTTATATATTCAGTATATATTTTTTCACTGTTTTCTCTAAAATATTTTGCTATATTGTTGCTCCGTTATCCTCGTTCAGAATTTGCAGGAGTGTGAACAATGTGAACAATGTGATCGATAATAAATCCTTATCTTCCATGAAGTATTAACTGCTATTTGTTCATGTTTCTCAATTAAAGTAATGCAACTTAATTGAATCGAGAAAATAAAAACTGTGGTAGATTCCTGAATGCTCTTTCGTCACTGAAAGAGTTGGTTCGACAAGCTCTTTCATTTTTACTACACTGGAACAAAAATTACAACCGAAAATTTGAGTAAGCTCTCTTAAAGTTGCGACTACCAACTCAGAACTTCGATAGCAATTTTAATAGTTTACAAACATTGCTCGTTCGTGAACTTCAGCAATATAAATACGTTAACCTTGACTGACGTTTTCACATTGACAGATATAATACAAAAAAAGATGTTCGTATTAAAATACAAAATTGTTATATCCTTATTGGGATATTGGGAAAAGCCTTTAGTAGTCTGCTATGTGCCGTTTAAGGTTACATCTACAAGGTGGTTGGTTTCTTTCTTCTTGGTTACTTTTTTTATTAGCATATCAAATCCCGGTTCAAGTTGTGCAATAAAATTGGATCACCTACTTACACAAAAATTTTTATAGGTTATCAGTTTAACTGATGTTGTATCGATTGAAATCGATAAAAGTGCATATTTCCACAATTTGTTGGGTATTTCAATATGTGTGTTTGGTTTGCTTTGAATGGATGCAAATAGAAGATTTCTCTCGGGCACACGGCAGCCTTCAGTCCATGGCATCATGCAATTATATATCTTTAACAATTATCTAATAATTGTAATCTAAAACAAACTACAATGTCTTTAATTACTGGAGCTAACCTTTTATATTTAATTAAAAACAATAAACTGACAAGCAATAAAGCCAATAATAGTAAAATTGCAAATAATAGTAAAAAATTATTGCTAATATTTAAAATCAATTTTTATTTCAAAGCAAAACCTAACAAAGGCATAACCATAAATTTGATCTAAAACTGTTACGAGCAGGTCGTGCTGCACATCCAACACGCCATCACCTATAATTCTATGATCTCGGTATCTGTCCTACTCTCCATAACATTTGTAATATTCAAATATAAGTAAAAAAAAAAAAAAAAGGAAAAATATGTAATAAAACTACACTAGCACTTTTGGCAAGTGTTGATGTATGGCAGATATTTTTACACATCTGCTTTTTATGTTCTATTGAAATCACTTGGTGCAGTAATAGCAACATAAAAATCTAAAGTAAAAAATAAAAAAAAAGTAAAAAATAAGCTATATAACTTTAGCGCATTCATCTTCATTTTTGTATGGTAGCAAGTTTTTCCATAGTTTGGAACGGTAGAGTTTTATATTCGACGCAGCATCATTAAGATTGAATCGAGAACAACGTAACGTCCACGTAACGTTACGCTATAGATAGAGTTCAATTTACGGTGCCTATAAATAATATTTTATTGCTACTAATATAAATTCTAAAATATATCAAAATTCCCAAAAATAGGCACATACACAAACATTGATGTAAAATGTAATTCAATACCAGTTACTTTGCTAATTCACAACTCAAATAATGTCTACTAGCGCATATTTCAAGGATAAGCCTATTGTAAAAATGCTTGATTATTGATTTTTATGTTGCAAATATTTAACCTTATTTTAGAAAGTTTTCTGTTTACTTACAACTTTAAATTTGAAATATGACGGATGTTGCTTACCTGCAAAGAAAAGAGGTAAAAATAGTAAAATTAGTCATATTATTTGTCAGCAAAAGGCACAAATTAAGGACACACAAAGCATGAACTGGAAAATAAGTCAACCAAGAAGTCACGACAACAGATGGTGAATAATTTTGAACTTATACAGAACATATTTTATGCTCACAAAAATGGAATAAAAAAATAAACTGTGTTTAATTAATTTACCTGTTGCAGCAACCATGCAGTCAGTCAGTGCGACTGCTGGTCGGTCAGTGGGTATAAAACTGCTTACTAGCTATCCAAAACTACATTTTTAACTACATGATGGCGTTCCCTTCGAAACATAGGCTTCTCAAAGGGACCACAGCAGAAAGCAATATATATCTGCGCAGCAGCCCCAGAGAAAGTTCCAAAAAAAGTTTCCCCAACTGTAAAAAGCGGTTTCTAGGGCAATGAGCGCAAAGCTAGTCAGTGTTGCCATTTCGTAGAAACAAAGAGAAAAATAACTCTATAATAATTGCATAAGAACTTGCAAGTACGCAAAATAGAGAAATGAACAAAGTCGGGTGGGGACAAAAAAAGCTTACAATAACAGGATAAAATTTAGATGAGTGGAACCAGCGTGGATGGCCAGCGCCCAGCTCGAAAGGGTTGCGCGTTCTTGTAGATGTTACCAAAAATTGCTATCATTACTCAGACCAAAGTAACCTTCACTGTGGCACCAGTCACTCATTTGTTAAATTCCAAGGCTGCAGGGTGGAATACTTCAGCATGGCACCGCAATCCAATTATATACCATTTTACTCTTCAACCCGTTTTTGTTATTATGTTTTCCTTCTTTTTTTGTATTTATTATGTTTTCTTCTAACCACAATAAAATTACTACGCAGAATGGAATCACGTCAGAGTTTAGTTCTATTTATATTGTATTTTTGTTGTTGTTTTTTTCGTAAAGATATAAAATAATAGTTTGTGTTGCTGCTAAATATGGCGCCAGAGTCAAACCAGAACTAAAAGCTTGAAAGTAAGTATTAATGGAAAGATGGCGGTTACTGTTCCATGGGAAGATTTTTTGTTTTTTAATTAAGTTTAAGTGAATATTCTAATAAATCTATATATATAAAATTGAATGTACTTTTGTTTGTGCATTTCTACACCGTTCATCCGATCGCAATGAAACTCTCCACATTGGTTGTTCGCATTCATGAGCACGTTTCAGTCGTAGTACCCTGACCCATAGATTGCGCGAGCGGTCTGTGTCACTTTCGCTTTCAACCGATGCGAATCCAAGTTCTTCATGAGTAAATTGCGCATGCTTGACAGAATGTCAATTCACCATGAACAGTTAGCTTTAATGAGTGAGAGAGAGTTGACATTGTTTTATTGCAAGTGAAACCAGAATAAAATAATTCTTGCACATATCAATCGTGTTTTGAATCCCGAATATAGCATTTTCAGTGTAATTGTACAAGTTTTAGATTTTTTTAGTGTAATTGTTAGTGAGACGCGAGTTTTTTTGATCGATTTATTTCGATTGCCGGTCGGCTACAATGGATGCTTCGCTCGACTCACATAACCTGTGTTACACATGCCGTTTCACTATTAACATTTTATGGGCGTTGTAAAATGGGACGTGAAACCTTCCATACAGCCCAAACTTGCTATATCGAATTGCTTTAGAGCAGTGTTGGGCAGCTTTGCACACCTATACTTTCTCATCTTGAGTATGTATTATTTAGTGCTTTAAAGTTCACACTGAAAAGAAATTTTTGCTAAAGCGCTTTTTGCAGAAATCTTATGAGGCATTAGGTGATTTTTTTTTGTGCTCTGACTTATATTGCGAAATTTATTTAATGTGTAGTGGACGGACTGTCAAAAGAAAACAGACCGACATACGGATAATGTGAAATACAGATAAGCGGACGGATTTTTAAAAAGGCAAACGCATAGTAAAAAACAAATACTTTTAAGCTGGAACTAAAACTGACATATTAATTTTCAGAAAGGTGGAACGTAAAATAAACGAAAAAGTTGAGAATAAATGTAAATAAAAAAAAATCTAATTCGATCAATCTTTAGTATCCACTTTTCATTTTTAATTTTTTTTTCATATAAGAATATGATATGTAACAGCTCTTTGCTAATCAAAATTGTTTGATCACCCACACTTCACCGCGAGGAGGTAGCTATTGTTCGAAATCCTTTTTTATTTTTTTTATATATTTTTATTTTTTTTATTTTTTTTTTATTTTTTTTTAATTTTTTTTTTAATTTTTTTTTTTTAATATATTTTCAAATTTTTGTAATATTTTGTTAAAAAGTAAAAAAAAATAAGCTTTTTAAGCAAATTTTAGATCGAAAGTGGACTCAACGTAGAGTCGAGATCAATTGCAGTTTCAAAGTGTTTGATTCTAATTGCATCTTGAATATGTTGATCAGATAGTCTATTTCGATGATTAGTTTGAACTAATTTTAAAGTTGAGAAAGCCTATTCACAAAGATATGTAGAACCAAACATAGAAAATAATCTAAATATTGTGTTTTTTTTATTAGGATAAGTGTTTATATTAATAGTTTTCCAAAAAATAAAGCCAGTTTCTAAAGGAATTGACATATCTGTTTGCAATGTTCTTAGTTTTGATTGTAAAGTTTCGCTTAGCTCTTCAATATCGCAAGTCAATGGATTTTTATACAAGTCAATCCAGTTTTTAGTTAGTGAAAAATCTTTAAATCTTCTATTGCAACTCTCCATTAGTTGATCTTATACCTGTTCATAGCTGTTGGCCCTGACATTAGGATATTGCTGCAGTATTTTAAATGTATTTGGAAAATTAGAAAAATTACGTTCCTTAAACTGG
Organism: Dichetophora obliterata; assembly: GCA_963920525.1. Classification (NCBI taxonomy): domain Eukaryota; kingdom Metazoa; phylum Arthropoda; class Insecta; order Diptera; family Sciomyzidae; genus Dichetophora; species Dichetophora obliterata. The sequence goes on from OY986437.1 coordinate 100,806,646, forward strand.
TCTGTGAGCACATGCAAACTTTTTTTAAACGTTTTCACAGCTTCAACCAAATCAAAAATTGGTTCAGGAACTGGCATGTGTCACCTAAAAATCCCAAGTTTAAAAGAAATTGCGGATTTTTTATAAAACCTAACAGCTCCTGGACTTCATAAGAAGCGTCAATTTCTAAAAATTGTTGCAATTCCAATCGCAAATCAAACAGTCGCTGCAAACATTTCCCACCACTAAGCCATCGAATTTCAGTATGCAGAAGAAGATCACCGAATTCCGCTTCTATCTCTTCCAAAAAAACTACAAATTTTCTATGAGTAAGTGATCTGTGATTCTGTTTATAATTTTAATTGCTACTTTCATAGAGTTAATCATGCTCAATGATTTACAAAAAAGTGCTTGTTGGTGAATGATGCAATGAAAAGCTGGAACTTCTATGCCATTTTTTGTAAGGAACCCAACAAATCCTTCTTTTTTCCCTACCATTACTTTTGCCCCGTC